>OY288284.1:76352030-76939530 GCA_958450335.1 Hibiscus tridactylites | reverse complement strand
GGAAAAAGAGTGCATCATGGGAGGAAAAATCACAAGGACATACCCCAATACGGACCAAAAAAATCCTTACAAAGTCATCCCATCATCCGCAATAGCCTGAAGCCACGACACTCTATCCACCCCCCCTTTAGCTAGCGCATCGGCGAATGAATTCGCCTCACGGAAAGCATGATGAAAACAAACGCACCGAAGCGGTAAACATGCATAATCAATCTCGCGAAACAGCCCTCTATACCTCCATGGTCGTTTGTCTTTGTGCAGCACCCAAGATAAAGCAATCCGCGAGTCGGATTCGATAATAAACGACCCATCCTCCTTCCACCGTGAGTCGGCCAGCAAACGAACCGCATGCCAAATCGCCCAAACCTCAGCTTCATTCGATTCCATACACCCCAATGGTCCCGAAAAAACAGCCAACACAACCCCCCTCGCATCCCGTAGCACACCCCCACATCCCGCCATACCTGGCTTTCCCCTTGCCGCACCATCCACGTTAAACTTTAGCACACCTTCTATCGGTGGGCACCAATGTATTCCGGCTCTAGGCATCACTGTACTCGACGGCACACACATCACTGGCCGCTCCCACCAAGCAGACTCGGATAGAACCGCACCATGGACGGAGAATTTAATCCAATAGAATGACCGAAGTTTGATAAGGAAGAGCAGCTCCTCGACCTCCATCTGTTTCTGGTTGAAGATAACTTCATTCCGCGCAAGCCATAAAGACCACAACACCGCTGTGCAACCAACCATCCACCACGCTCTCCCTTCACCCGACAGCACCCCACTATAACATTGCAAGATAAAATCCGCAAATGATTTCGGATTCGCCCAGGCCAGCCCCCACCAACAACGAAACCCCGTCCACACGCTGTTCGCAAATGCACATAGAAAAAAAATGTGCTCTTCCTCGTCAACCCCCTCCCTACACCACACACAATGAATTCCGGCTATAGGCACGCCCCGAGCACTAAGCATAGACAACGTTGGCAGTCGGCGTAATTGTACGAACCAAAGGAAGCATTGTACCTTCGGAGGCACTTCAATCTTCCACACATTAAGGCCATCAAAATCATGGTCAGATAGACCCAACGAAGACATCAATTTCATTAAATTCCCCACTGAAAAATGACCAGCCGCATTCGGTTTCCACACCAACACATCTCCTTCACTCTCGCTCAAGAAAAACCCCTTCACAATCGCACGCAATTGGCTCAATTGGTGATGTTCAAAAGAACGCAAATCACGGCTAAAAAACAGCAACCATTCCGCATGGTTCAAAGTGCCTTGTCGCGCATATTCACATACCACTGCTGCCTTGTTGTTCGCACATCGAAAAATGTTCGGGAAAACCTCACAAAGAGGCTCCTCGAGACACCAACGATCATACCAAAAATAACACCCTTTTCTCGTTCCCTATGTGCCACAAGAAGCAATCATCACTCATAAAATTACCCGCGACATCCCCTTCTTGTATCTCGACAACTCTTCTCCAAACGAAAGACATGTGCTGTTTGCCCACCACATTCAGCAGCCTCCCCCTCATTGCAACTCCATACTTAGCTTCCACAATCGATTTCCACAAAGCCTTCGGGGACTCGGCATATCGCCACAGCCATTTAGCAAGCAATGCTGAATTTCGAAGCTCAATATTTGCCACTCCAAGACCCCCTGCCTCCTTCGGCCGACACACTTTCTCCCACGCTACTCGGTTCATTTTCCTTCTTAAATCCGTATCGCCCCACAAGAATGCCCGCCGTATCTTCTCAATTTTATTCAATACTATTTTCGGCACCCAAAATATGCTCATATAATATAAAGGCAACGTAGAGAGCACCGAGTTCACCAAAGTCACCCTTGCGGCAAAAGATAAAGAATTCTTTTTCCATCCCGCTAAACACAAGCGCATCCGATTAATTACCGGCTCCCAAACCTTACCATTTCGTGGGTTAATTCCTATCGGAATTCCCAAGTATTTAAAGGGAAGTTCAGCGCGCACACAACCCAACTCCTTAGCCATCGCCAATGCCATTGTCTCCTCTAATCCCACAGCATACATAGCCGATTTGGCATAATTTATTTGCAGCCCCGAACCATACTCAAAACAAGTCAGCACGCGCTTCAAGTTTCTAGCAAATTCAACATTCCCTTGAATGAAAATAACCGTGTCATCGGCGAATTGCAAATGCGAGAGCCGACAATCCGCAGCCACACTCACTCCTCTAATCAGCCCCAATCCCTCCGCATTTACCAAGAATTGATGAAGTGCTTCCGCGACAATCACAAAGAGTAATGGCGACAAGGGATCACCTTGTCGCAATCCCCGTTCCATAGCAAACTCCGGTGTTGCACTACCATTTACTAGGACCGAAAGCCGCGCTGTACCCACACATTTCAGTATCCAATTCCGCCATCTCACCCCAAAGTTCATCCGACACATAACATCCGCAAGAAACTCCCATTTAATGCAATCATATGCCTTTGCAAAGTCAATTTTCAGCACCACACCACCTTCACTAAACCGTCGCTTCCTAAGTGAATGAACCACTTCATTGGTTAACAAAATGCCGTCAACAATCTGTCGCCCTTTAATAAAGGCAGATTGCTCTTCACTAATCACCGAATGAAGAACTTTTTGTAGCCTACCCGCCAAAACTTTCGCCATAATTTTGTACACCGCATTTAGTAAACATATCGGCCGAAAATCACTAATCACCTGTGGGTTCTCTCTTTTTGGGATCAAAACAACAAACGTCGAGTTGGCCCCTTTCGGCAAAGAGCCATACGCATGGAAATCCTCAAACAAACGCCCCAAATCATCCTTCAAGAACTCCCATCCCCTCTTGAAAAATGCAAAACTAAATCCATCCGGCCCCGGGGCCTTCGCGCCTTCACAACTCATAATAGCATCTTTAATTTCGGATAACAAAAACTTAGATTCCAACATATCAGCAGCCTCCTTCTCCAGCCTACAAAACCGCACAGCAGCTTCCATCATTCCACGGCAAGGTCGACGAGCAAAATGCTTTCGAAACTCAACCTGAATATGGCGTTTAAGCCTCTCCTTATCCTCCACCCATGTACCATTGATCCGCAATCCCATAATCTGATTTTTCCCAGCTCTAATTTTAGCATTTCAGTGAAAAAATGAGGTATTACGGTCCCCCGCTTTTAACCAAAGAGCTCGCAATTTCTGTCGCCATATCGATTCCCTGTACTTGTGAAGACGCCACAGCTCAATTTTCAGCCTACAAATCTCAGCCGTCCGATGTTCTCTATCCCCCGACACATCTACCACCTCATCTAGCCGGTCAATATGTTCCGTCACCTCTCCAATTCTCGTGTCAATATGTCCAAAACAGTCCCTATTCCATGTGCGCAAAAATATTTTCAACTCCCTTAATTTATATTGCATCGAGTGCCCCCCAAATTCAACTGAAATTCGCTCCCATTCCTTCGCCATTAACTCAACATGTTCCTTCTTCTCAAGCCACACATTTAGAAACCGAAACGGACGAGGTCCCCAATCACTGTCCTCACTTGTCAAGCGAATCGGCGTATGATCTGAAATTCCCCTCGGCAAGACCAATTGATACAGCGAAGAGAAGCGATCAATCCACTCCCTCGACACCAAGAACCTATCAAGGCGACAAGCTTTGTTCCCCGATCCGAACCAAGTGAACTTCTTTCCCACAACTTTGACATCCATGAGGCCGACGTCCTCCACAAATTCGTTGAAATTCTCCATTCCCCTCGATGCATCAACACATCCACATCTCTCCCTCACCTCCCGCACCGTATTAAAATCACCTCCCATACAACACGGCCCATCTAATTCCCCAACCAGTCCCCGCAACTCCCCCCATACCCGATCTTGAGCTTCCACCTCGCAAGGAGCATACACTTTAACCATCCAGCATATCCATTTCTCACTCACCCATTCTCCTTTTATCACAATAAAATAGCGTGCCACACGTGTTTCTATCTTTCGGAATTTAACACTGTCCCAAATTAACAGTAACCCCCCTGATCGCCCAACAGAAGGTGCTAAAACAAAATCGAAATTATCCGAAATCCACATTTTACTTACCCCATTTGCTGATAGCTGCTCCAATTTCGTTTCTTGCAGCATCACCATCGCACATTGGTGTTGTCGCACTCGGTCACGAACTGCACGACGTTTCGCGGCTGCACCCAAACCGCGAACGTTCCACGACAACACCCGCATCGCCACTTGCTATTTATTTTCAATGCGCGCCTCAATGATGCGCGCAATGTCCTGAACAACCGCTTCCTCGTTACCCACTGTCGAAGCCCCTATCAACCTGCCCAAATCAAGCGTCTGTTTTGCCTCTCTCAAGATTACCCTCTTCCTATTTACAAAATCCGAGTCCGATAAGGATCCATTAGCAATCCCCGTGTCGTCCTGTACTTTCTTCTTCGGTCTGCCGCGAGCCTTCTTTGTCACTTTAGTCACAGCCTCAGACCTTTCCTCCGGATTCAAAACGCTTATCAAAATATTAGATAAGCTTCTCACCTTACGAAGGACTCCATTATGTTCAATATACTTAGCATCCGAGGCCCTCATTTGTACAGGCCCATCCTCGATTAAATCCCCTGGGTTCACCCCCAGCGTTTCATCGGCATTATGCACTGCCACCTCCCTCTCCCCCATGGAAAAATTTCCCCGTACACCCTCTCCTACACAGCAAGCAAAACGGTCCATATCGCGGCTTGTGCATTCCCCAATTCTCTCCCTAACCAGCAAATCCACCTCCTCAGCCGCTGCCAATGAAGTCTCCTGGGCACTCTCTGCCCTACACACTTCAAGTTGAGCCACATCTAAACTCTTGTGCTCGCTTGTTCCCTCTCTATCTATCAAAGCGACCACCTCATCCGACACCCATGAAATTTCTCTACTTGGTGAAACCACCCGCAAATCAATTTGTTTTTCATACGTGCATCCTCTCCTTGTGACATTGGCATCCAAATTCGAATCAATTTCCTGTACATCTCTGGAAATTAAATTTGCTTCGTCACCCAGAAAACTGTCTTGAACAAATGAATGCAACAACAGATCACTGTCATTCGACTTAGTATTCTCCTTCGGTACATGAACTCTATGTGAGCTAGTTTCCGAGGATGTTTCCATTTCCTCTTCCTCGTCCCTATCCACTGGTCTCACCTCTCTCTCCCATTCTTGCACCCAAATAATATAACAATTCCCATCGACCTCCAATTCCAGCAACTCATCAATTCTATCGATCCTATTGGTTTCAATCAGGATTCTACTCCGCTCGAAAGAAGAAGGTGAGATCGTTGACAAGTCTACCTTTACCAACGATCCCCATTCTTTGGCGATATTTTCGAACGTCTCCGTTGCCCACGCGTGAATGGGGATCCCGCTCATAGCGAGCCATACTCTTCTCGTCGACATTTGAATTGTTGTCGACCATGGGCGTACATCCACAAACCACTTCTCTAGATCAGTCCTTGCCATAATGTCCATCTTTTCTCCCGCGTCATTGGGCATTAAAAGCACCATTCGTCCGGCCATGTGCATAATTGAGAAACCCCTCACATTGTTCTCATGTAACTCCTTTGCCAATTGAGCGATCGAGATCGAATTACGTCGCCATCCCACCACACAGGTTTTCAATATTTCCCATTTATCGCCATCAATTTGTCCTACAATTCGTCTCAACGGTATTGCTTTTGTTGTTGCAATTGGATCGTGATCATCCTTGGGAATCTCTTTTTCCACGGAATTCTTATGTACTTGCAAGGGTTTCGTCTTATTATGCCTCAATTCCTTCTCACGCCGCGCTGAATCCCTTTCCCCATCTCTAGCAAATAGAACCGTGATCACCGATCCATAGAGGCGGAATCCATTCAACCTCTCGATTACCCTCTTAGCATCTTCAATTGTTGCCATTCGAACGAACCCAAATCTCGCCCCATCTTTCCCCTTCTTCCTCGGTACGAATACATCCCTCACCACCCCATGCCTATCGAAAACTTGCCAAATCCCCTGCCAATGCAGTTGTGGCGGCAGATTCGACACAAAAAGAGTCCATACTCGGCCTCCGCCTTGCCTCGTGCGGTGGTGATCACCCTGATTCCGCCTATCGCCCATATTTCTTTATTTTTGCTTTTTTAAATAAATGAAACTTTTGCACCCAATTTTTTTCGGCCATTATACGGGACACCTTGTATTGTCACTTAAAATGTCTTTATGACATATTTATGATTTATAACATGTTTTTTTATTTTTTGATAAATTTATGTTCGTGGATAATTTTTTAACGATGTATGGTTCTAATTTGCGATTACTAGTGGTCTTTTGGTAGACACTACCATTCCATGGTTGTAAGATGCTTTCAAAGCAAGGTGTTTGCCCTTAACGTCTTAAGAGAAAGATTATCGAGTCCTGGTTCTGCTCTATGCATAGAAACTATTTTATTATATTTTTGTCGTGCTAGCTTCGCCTTCGTCTTCGAACTTAAGATCGTAATCTCCATAAGAGAGTACAGTTTTAAGGTGATAGGAATCATGGTAAAAGCATCATAAGAAATTGTTATAAGTTGAATAACCATCGAAATAAAAGAAGATTCATATAATATATATATATATATATATCTTTAATTTAACGCAGTTAAATAGATGGTTTATTTAGAACAAAGACAAGAAAGTAGCAAGATACATAATCCCCTTGTACTTAGGCAAGGAATAGTACATGACACCACAAAATACAAAAACAACATCAACTAAATAAAAAGGCGAACAAGTAGATGAGTTATTCATCTATTTAACTCACTCGGTCTTATCTTTTAGGTGCACAGATAAGCGGGAAAAATTCCTCCTACCTTAATGAATACACATTTGCCACTGCAACAATCAGCATTAGAATTACACGGGGCATTTCTTGTATAACAGTTTGCAGCTGGTTTGTCGACGAAGAAAATGTTGAGCAAAGGATTCTTAATGTTTGCATCGAAGGGCAGAAATTCATTACGAGCAGCCGTAACAGTTGGAGGCCCTGCAGCTAAAATCAGGAGTGCCATTGCACCCAAGAGTAAAGCAAACTTGTTGCCTTCCATTTCTGCTACTAATTAACTTGATTCTCAGAGTGAAGAGTATTGATGAGTCTATGTTCTCCCCCAACACTCCTTTATATAGATGAAGAATGACATGCGATGAGGATTAGAACACGTGCTCTTCCTCTGTTATTTCTTCTACCTTTCCTTTTTTTAATTATTATTATTATTATTAAACCCCAGGGTTAATTAAAAATAAAGAAAGATGATAAGAAAACCCCATGGTTAAAGAAACCAAATTGCATGGCTTCCTTTGCCCAAATGTTTTCTTTTGTTTCTTTATTTCTCCAATAAATTTTACCATCGAACTAATCAAATCAACTAATATAATTCGTTTTCAGATATCAGTTAATATAATCTATTATCAATTATTGTTAATTGCTAAACATAACAGTTATTTAAAAAATATATTATATTTGGCAAGTTATTTAAATTTGAAAACTTAAATATACACATGTTTGATCAAGGCACAGTCTTGAAGACTAAAGAAGGCAATATGTCAGGACGGTATTTTATTTGCTCCGAACTCAATTCGATATAAGTTTGATATACACTCCACAAAATCTGATTTTAATTTAGGTATTATTTGATTTTAAATATTAAAAGTTTTAGAATTTGAGTAGATTATATAGAAATTTATTTTTTTGGGATAATTTGTTGTTGTATTACTCAAAAGCATAAGATGCTACAAGAAAAACTTTACAAGTATGTCAAGGCGATCAAATGTCACAGTTCAAAAGAAGCTGTACAGTAATCATATTATTCCTATCCATACTTTTCTTTTGCACTTTGATTCGAACTATCTCCTGAACAGTGTCGAAAATATGTGTAATGTTGAAGAATGATGTAGAAGATCACAGCTGTAACAACCTTGCTGAGCTGTAGAGTTTTCTGTTAAGCATTGTTTTCACCAGCTGGCGTTTCTGTTATTCTCCTTCTTCTTGTATTTTCAGCAGCTATATAAACTGCATGATAATGATACAATGAATGCAAGTTTATTCCCTCAATCTTTCTGTATATGAACTTTCCAACATGGTATCAATCGCCACTGATCCTGGAGCCCTCCTTTGATTCTTCATTTCTTTACCGTTTCCCTTTTCCTTTTTCATCATCTCTTTCACCATGCCCAACACTGAAGCTTCCCCTAGCTCTGACTCGACTGAGTCCGTACGAGTTGCCCACACCTTCACCAACAAGAAAATCAATCTGGTTCTTGATGAGATGAACTTCCTCCTCTGGAAGCAACAAATCATTCTTACTGTTAGGAGTCACCGACTTGAGAAGCTTCTCACTGGAGCTGTCAAACCTCCTGCTGATCTTGTCACGAGTTCAGATGGGCAACAGATGTCCAACGCTGATTATGAGGCGTTTGTGGCTCAGGATAGCGCACTTGCATCCTGGTTATTATCAACGATTAGTGCATCTCTTCTACCTCACTTCGTTGGCGCTGAGACGGCTGCCGATGTTTGGTCCCTGGTTCAAAAGTTCTTTGCCAACAAATCTACTATGAGTGCTATGAGCTTGCACTGCAAACTCAGATCCATTCGCAAAGGTGATGAGACCATGCGTAATTACCTTACTCAAATTAAGGAAGTCTGCGATGCTTTATCTGCCTGTGGGAGTGCAATTTCTGACATCGAACAGATAGCTACCATTTTAAATGGGCTCCCTATCGAGTATCAGCCGTTCATGGCTATTATCACGACCAGCAGGGATCCCTTCACTCTTGACAGCGTCAAATCTGTCCTTATTGATGCTGAGGCTCAACTTCGAGGGTTCAATGTGCAGTATCAGTTGCCCATGGTTGCCAACATAGCCCAAGTCCAACGACGAGATCTAGATCCTATCCCTGATCGTGGCCCGCGTCAACCCTCTTACTCTAATGGGCGTCCTTCTCAATGGTCTGGTGGCAGATTCAATTCCTGGTCTGGTGGTCGATCTGGTCCTCGTGGTCGTGCTCGTCTTCAGTGTCAAATTTGTAGCAAAGTTGGTCACTCTGCTGACCGCTGTTGGCATCGTTATGATCATGCCTTCACTGGGAACTTCTCACCTCAACCTACATCGTCTGAGGATAATGCCAATGCTCATATTGCAACATCTGATTCTCCCTCTGCCAACTATCAGCTTTGTGGAAATTCAGCCTCAACTTCCTCTGATGCATGGGTCGTGGACTCAGGTGCAACACATCACGTTACCCCTGATGCCACCAAGGTGCACCATGCCACAGATTTCACGGGTCCAGGTAAACTCACTGTAGGCAATGGTAACAACTTGTCCATCTCTCGATCTGGGAACTCTGTGTTACATACATCTTCTCGTGCAATTTTGATTAATGATCTACTCCATGTGCCTGCTATCACTAAGAACCTACTTTCTGTTTCGAAGCTAGCTAGAGACAATCACATCTTCTTTGAGTTCCATGCAACGTCGTGTTTGGTTCGAGATGAAGATACATGTGCTGTGCTGTTACAAGGAGCCGTGGAAGATGGCCTATATCATTTCAATTCTGAATGTTCTAGTTCTTTGATTGCAAATAAATGTGAAGCTCATGTAGTTAGTTCTTCAATTAATACTATGATCTATGGCATAGACGTTTGGGTCATCCTGCTCACTCATCTCTTGTTCAAGTCTGTAAGAAGTCAAACATTGTAATTCCTGGGAATCGAAATGGAGACTCTTCTGATATTTGTGTGGCCTGTCGATTGGGTAAAAGTCACAAAATTCCATTTGCTGACTCTAATGCTATCTACACTACACCTTTTGAACTCATCTACACTGATCTTTGGGGACCATCTCACATCACATCTAATGGGTTCTCCTATTATATCTCCTTCATTGATGCCTACACTTGCCATTGTCGGGTTTACCTGCTTAAGTCTAAAAGCCAAGCTATACAAGTATTTCATTTGTTTCAGTCCATGGTTCATACACAATTTGATGCTAAAATCAAAGCCGTCCAGAGTGACTGGGGCGGCGAGTACAGGATCTTATCTCAAGAGCTAGCTAATTCAGGCATCTCACATAGAATCACATGCCCGCACACCTCTGAGCAAAACGGTGTCGTAGAGCGCAAGCACAGACACATTGTGGAATTGGCACTTGTGCTACTTGCTCAAGCTTCCTTGCCTTTTCGATATTGGGCTTATGTTGTTCGCACTGCTGTGCACCTTATCAACAGACTTCCCTCAACAGTGTTACAAGGATCTTCTCCTTTTGAAAGATTGTATGGCAAGCAACCAGATTATCATGCCTTGAAAGTATTTGGCTGCAGGTGCTTTCCTCATCTACGCCCATATCAAAGGCACAAACTCAGTTTTCGATCACAACCTTGCACGTTTCTGGGGTACAGCTTTCAGCATAAAAGGTATGATTGTTTGGCACCTGATGGTCGTGTGTATGTCTCACGACATGTAATCTTTGATGAACATGTATTTCCCTTCGAGTCAAACAACACTCCTGACCATTCTTGCACCAATGTAGCCTCCTTGTTCCATGAAACCTCTGAGTTTGTTATTGTTCATGAAGGCATTCAAGCTTGTCAACAAGTGTCTTCTCCTTCTCCTACTGTTCTAAACCCTGATAGCCCTTCCAAAGAGATCCCTTCAGCACCTGTGTAAGCACAAGCCCCTACTGTTGAACATTCTTCTCACCCTCATACATCAAGTCCTGTGATCAATAATGAAGCTTGTGACACCACTGAACCCATACAACCTACCTCAGGTGCACCATCATTTTATTCTCAAACTTTTTCACCTACTGAACCCACATCCCCTACATCATCCTCTGAGTCAACATCAATTCCTAAATCACATTTACCTCCTGAGTCAACACGCTCAACCAACTTGATCCCCGACCCTACATCACAGGAACATTTACATATGGGAGGCCACTCCATGGTGACCAGGAGTAAACATGGTATCTTCAAACCTAAAACTTACATGTCATCTTTCAACATTGAAGAGGATGAACCTCTATCTATTGAAGCTGCGCTTTAGTCCTCCAATTGGGGCCCTGCAGTTCTTGCTGAATATGATGCACTAATTAAGAATGCTATCTAGGAGGTTGTACCACTACCTGAAGGAAGATCCACTGTTGGATGTAAATGGCTCTTCCGTGTCAAGAAGCATGCTGATGGAACAGTGCAACGATACAAGGCTCGCCTTGTAGCCAAAGGCTTCTCACAAGTACCAGGCCAGGACTTCCAGGATACATTCAGCTCCGTTGTCAAAGCCACCACTATTAATATTGTCATTTCCTTAGCTGCTCACCATGGTTGGTCATTAAGGCAACTCGATGTAAACAATGCCTTCTTGAATGGAGACTTGTCTGAGGATGTCTACATGCTACAACCTCCAGGGTTTCAACAAATAGCATCCGATGGCACATTGCTTGTGTGCAAATTGAAGAAAGCACTCTACGGGCTTTGGCAAGCCCCAAGAAATTGGTTTGCAAAACTAAAAGAATATTTGCTTGATGAAGGTTTTATTAGCTCGAAGGCAAATGCATCTATGTTTATTAAAACTAATCAGAATTCAGTGACATATGTCATTGTCTATGTTGATGACATTGTTGTTACAGGAAGCTCTAACACAGCTATTGATGAGGTGGTTCGATGCTTAGGCACCAGATTTTCTCTCAAGGATCTCGGTCAACTCAATTATTTTCTTGGCATGGAGGTGAGATATGAAGCAAATTTGATTTTCTTGAGTCAGAAGAAATACTTGCTTGATCTGTTGTCCAAAGCTAGAATGCTCGAAGCAAACCCTACACCCACACCAATGATCACTTTCTTGAAACTGACTCAGTCAGCAGGGAGCCCTCTACAAGATCCCAAAGAGTACATGAGTCTGGTTGGTGCTCTACTATATGCATGTCATACGCGCCCAGACATTGTATTTGCAGTAAATAAGCTCGCTCAATATATGCACTCACCATGTGAGCAACATATGGTGGCTCTTAAACGTGTCCTATGTTATCTCAATGGAACGTTGGATAGAGGCCTTGTCTTCTCATCCACTGCTGAACCTTGTCAAGTAACTGCATTTGCTGATGCTGATTGGGGAGGTAACATGGATGACAGACGCTCGATATCAGGAATCTGTGTGTTTGTAGGAGGCAATCTAGTGCTATGGACGTCCAAGAAACAGAAAACAGTGTCACGCTCTACCACAGAGGTAGAATACCGCAGCTTAGCCGACGCAGCATCGGAGGTAACTTGGATACAAACTCTCCTCCTCGAAATGAAGATACAGCTGAACTCACCTCCAGTCATTTGGTGCGACAATTCAAGTGCCATAGCGATGAGTGATAACCCTGTTTATCATTCAAAGACCAAGCATGTAGAGCTCGATGTCCACTTTGTGCGAGAAAAGGTGGCAGCAAAACTGTTACAAGTGAATTACGTACCAGCGGAATTTCAGCTGGCTGGTGGTCTCACCAAACCTCTATCAAAGGAGTACTTCAACAACTTCAGACGTCGTCTACGAGTATTGAACAATGAAGAAGTTTGAAGTGAAGGAAGTAGAGAGGATATTGAAGAATGATGTAGAAGATCAGGTTAGAACTAAATCATAATTAATATGAAACCTAAAACCCAAGATCTATCATGTCAAATCATCAAGAACAATAAACTGAATAAACCGAGTGCGGAAGCGTACCTGAATTAATCGATAGATTGAAAACCTTGAATCTTCATGTTGAAATCCAAAATCTTTGGTATTGATCTTCCAAGAAGATAGGTTATCTCTTGAAGTAAAACTCTCTGACGGGGAAGGAGAGAAAAATAAGTTAACCTATTTCTTGGGGACCACTACCTCTTTATATAGTTGATTTATTAAATCAACTATTAAATATTTATAACTCTGCCCCTCATTGAATTATAAATATATCTTACGGTATCTACACTTTTATTTCCATGACAATTTAATACCTATGACACGCTTAACTTAACTGGTCACTTTATTTTGTGTCATACTTTATAATAGCAACATACATTTTACATATGTGCCCACAATTGTGGATTTTAATCCAACAATCTCCCACTTGGGCAACATATGTTTCCTGATAAATGTACAACCTTATGAGCTCAAAATTTTGCTATTATATAATAGGTATTCTATAACAATCTCGTCCATCAACTATATCCATATAGGATCAAAGCGGTCTTCGCCATATCAATCATGACTGGACCCATCAATGGTCACATATACAAATATAGTCAAATGACATAGATCAATCATGGATGTGTAGCATGGAAAATCACATGAAATGTGAACCGAACATGTCTATTTCCAACTGGTCCTCCTAAACCTTAGTGAGATCAATTTTGCTGAATTCAGAGTGTGCATAAACCAAAGGAACTTTATTTCTGCAGAAAATAATCTTAAATAACTTTAAACAGAAGTAACTAAAATTGTGTCTAAACCGAATGAGCATTTTTCAAAATTACAAACTCCCACTAAAATCGAATATCCTTAAATAACATTACACCCACATGAGTAGTGTGCTCATGAAAGACCTAGGGTGATAGTTTCTTAATATGCGCGCAATTATGGAGTTTGTACCAACATGCTTGATAAGTGTTTATTTTGGTTATGTTTTTAGTCCTTGTTTTGATCGAATATATACTTTTGAAGGACTTAATTGGGCGTTTTTGTGTTGTTCTTGTGCAGGATACGTAATGACAGAAACAAGTTGAAGTGCTGCAGGAAATACGGAATTCGTGGGCAGATTCATGGGCATGAACCAGGGCATGAATGCTGACTGGGCGCCACATCAGCACCTTCTAGAAGATGACGTCAGCAAGCTTGATAACCTATCAGTCCACTTATCAAGATAGCCTATCATCCGAATTTTATCTTTTAAATTCAAAACTTTGATATTTATCTTATGTAATTTTATTTAAATTTATTTTAGGATTTATCATCTTAGGTTTTTAGGGTTTTTCAACTACTATAAATACCCCACTTTGGGGGTGAATTATTCATCAATCAATTTCTATTGTTCTCTTCTTCCTTGAGTAATAAAGTTCTCCATTTTCTTTTCTCCATTTTTGTTTATTTTATTAAGTATGGTTTTTTCACAAACCATGCTTAACTAAATTCCCTTTAGCCAAAAGCTACGCCAAACCCGACGAATCTCGTGAGATTAGGAAATACTTCAACCCTTCGAAAATTCCTTTTTAGATTCTCTGCAAAGTTGATTAGGCAATCGGCCTAATTTTTAGGCATCGCAATTGTTTCATTCCGAGAGCGCGCATCGGCTTGAAGTGGTTTAGATCCACCGTTGGGGACGAGGAAAAGCTTGTAGCCAATTCAACTCCCTAAGAACAAACTTAGTGGCGGTCCACTAAGGGGAATCGAAATCGGAAACAACTCTCATCGAGACGAATATCCGAGCACGGGCTTCTCCAGCAATAACTCAGATCTGGGTTAGCATCGATTGCCGAGGCTAATTCACAAAAGTTTGACTTCAAGGATTGCCCTGGGAGTCGAATCTACCAACGAGAAGTAAGTTACAAGGGTTGGGCCTTGTAGACTGTAACCTGCAGGAAAGTCGAAGAAAAATCAACTTCAGTGATCGAAGACGTCGTGGCAAAGCGTGGCTTGAGGCTATTTCTATCCATAATTCTTTCTCAACATTTATTTTTACGTTTTTACTATTTTTCTCATTTAAATCACTATTCTAAAATCCCCCTTTATTCCCTACAGGTTTTTGGTCTAAATCAGAAGAAAGGTGTTAGAGTTCCTATTCCCTGCGGATCGACCCTTACTCTCACTATATTATTTTAATTCTTATTTATTTGAGTTTAAGGTTTTATTTTTGACACTATACGACGCGTGTCAAAATTGGCGCCGTTGCCGGGGAATACGGCAAATTACTAATATCGTTTTATTTGATTTATGACCAGGAGCAATCCGGGAGAACAATTTGATCTCATCCCGGAAATCGAAGCACTAGCCCGAAAGTTGAACGCACAAACACTTCGGGAAAAGAAGAACAAAAGACGCCAACAGAGACTCGAACGCGATCTAGAAATCACATCCGAAGCAGAATCGAGTTACGAGCCCAATCCGATGGGAGACGAAAATCAAACCATACGCCAACTGAATGAGGCGCCCGATGGCCAACAACCTATGTGCATAACTTTCCCGAATGGCGAAACACCGTTCGTGCTAAAAACGGGTTTGATCCATCTCTTGCCTACCTTTCACGGCTTGCCGACAGAAAATCCTCATAAACATTTGAAGGAATTTCACATGGTTTGTCTAAGTACAAAACCACAGGGAGTATCCGATGACCAAATCAAACTTAGAGCTTTTCCATTTTCCTTATCTGATATAGCGAAAGATTGGTTATTTGATTTACCCCCTAATTCTGTTACAACATGGACTGACATGGCTAAACTTTTTCTTGACAGGTTCTTCCCTGCAGCGAAGGCGAGCGAAATCAGGCGCAGCATCCTAAGCATTCAACAAAGAGAGGTTGAATCCTTGTATGAATACTGGGAGAGGTTTAAAAAGTTGTGTGCAAATTGTCCACAACACGGGTTGTCGGAACAAACCCTCCTCCAATATTTTTACGAAGGATTAACGCCTATGGACATGAAGGTGATAGATGCGGCCAGTGGAGGAGCTTTAGTCAACATGACACCAACAGCGGCTAAAACTCTGATATCAACTATGGCCGCCAACTCTCAAAGATTCAATCAATCTAGCGAACCATCTCGAAGGATTCGCGAGGTAAGTACAGTTTCATTAGAAAAAAAAATCGATAAATTAGCTGAAATAGTGCAAACTCTTGTTGCAGATAAGAGAAAAACAGCTAGACTTTGTGGAATCTGTACCAACCCAGAACATCCGACAGACTGTTGTCCGATGATTCAAGAAGATGATGTCGCCCAAGCCAACGCCATAGGGAATGCTTATAATTCTGGGTGGAGGAACCAATCAAATTATGGGTACGCGAACAACCAAAGACCAAATCAACCGTACCAACAGAGACAACCCTACCCTCAACAAAAGACATCTCTAGAAACCTTGGTTGAACGACTAGCGATATCCCAAGAGAAGTTCCAGAACCGTACCGAAATCCACTTACAAGAGTTAGACAAGCAAATGAGCCAGCTAGCCCAAACAGTAAGTCGTCTTGAATCCAAAGGTAAACTCCCTTCACAAACAGAGATAAACCCGAAAGAAAATGTTAATGCCATCACCCTTAGAAGTGGCACCGTGATAGAACCCAAAACCTTAGAGGTAAACAACCAAAAAGATAACCCAACTCCACCGGTCGAAAAAGATACCTCAAATCCATCCCCTAAACCAACCCCTGTACCTTCTCCCTACGCTACACCACCACCCTTCCCGTCGAGATTGATGAAAAGGGACAAACAAGCGGAAGAAAAGGAAATCCTAGATGTGTTCCAGAAAGTAGAAATCAACATTCCACTCCTCGACGTAATCCGAAAAATTCCAAGGTATGCTAAGTTCCTTAAAGATTTATGTACTAATAAACGTCGTCTTATTGGAGTTGAAAAGGTTAATCTAGGAGAACATGTATCGGCGGTCTTCCAGCGTAAGTTACCACCAAAATTGAAGGACCAAGGTATGTTCGCCATTCCCTGCAAAATAGGTAAAGTGGGTGTTAAAAGGGCAATGTGTGATTTAGGGGCCTCTATTAATGTTATGCCCCTTTCATTTTATAACTCACTTTCTGCTGAGCCTTTGAAGGAAACGAAGGTAACAATACAACTGGCGGATAGATCCATAATCTACCCGGAAGGATTACTGGAAAACGTTCTTGTGAAGGTAAACGATTTAATCTTCCCAGCAGATTTCTATGTCATTGACATGGAAAACGACCGGTCAAACAACTCTTCTGAGATCCTCCTTGGCCGCCCATTTTTGAGCACTGCAAACACGAAAATTGAAGTAAGAAGTGGGATCCTTACAATGGAATTCGATGGTGAGGTAGTAAAATTTGACGTTTACAAAGCTATGAGACATCCTGAAAATGTTGCTAGTTTAAATTTTGTTGATGTCATTGAACCTGCCATAAATGATTTCTTTGACGCTAGTTTTACAGACTTCATGAATGATTTGCACAGAGAAATCGCGGATTCCGACGAAGAAGACAGGGAGTTCGAAAATCTTTGTTCGATGAATAAAGACTTAATACTTACTGCATCTAAGACTAAACCTTTACCTTCTGTATTGCAGGCTCCCAAGATAGAACTTAAACAATTACCCGAGCATCTAAAGTATGCATTTTTAGGGGAAAGAGAGACCTTGCCGGTTATTATCTCAACCAAGCTATCAAACGAAGAGGAGGAGGACTTGCTAACAGTATTGCGAGCACATAAGGAAGCCATGGGGTGGACCGTTGCAGACATCAAGGGCCTTAGTCCCTCCACTTGCATGCATAAGGTAAAAACCGAAGATGGGGCTAAGCCATCTCGACAAGGACAACGCCGCCTGAATCAACCTATGATGGACGTAGTTAAAGAAGAAATACAAAAGCTTCTAGATGCGGATATAATCTATCCAATTTCGGATAGTGACTGGGTAAGCCCGATCCATGTAGTCCCTAAGAAAACCGGAGTCACAGTGGTTAAAAACACGGAAGGTGAGTTAGTTCCAACAAGAGTCCAGAATGGTTGGCGAGTCTGTATAGACTACAGGAAGTTGAACTCTCTAACTCGAAAAGATCATTTTCCACTTCCTTTTATAGACCAAATGATTGAAAGACTAGCCGGTAAAACTCACTACTGTTGTCTTGACGGATTTTCAGGTTTTTTCCAAATTCCTGTGGCGCCCGAGGATCAAGAGAAGACAACCTTTACATGTCCTTTTGGCACATTCGCCTATCGTCGAATGCCATTCGGGCTTTGTAATGCGCCGGCCACATTCCAAAGATGCATGGTGAGCATTTTCTCAGATTTCATCGAAAAAGGTATAGAGGTATTCATGGATGACTTTACAGTTTACGGTAATTCCTTTGGAGAATGTTTATTAAACTTAACAAATGTGCTAAAAAGATGCCTTGAATTCAACCTTGTTTTAAATTATGAAAAATGTCATTTCATGGTAGATAAAGGGTTAATTCTAGGACATATTGTTTCCTCAAAGGGTATTACTGTTGATAAAGCTAAAACAGATGTTATACGCTCACTCCCATACCCCACAACTGTGAGGGATATTCGATCGTTTCTTGGCCATGCAGGATTTTACCGCAGGTTTATTAAGGATTTTTCAAAGTTGGCACAACCCCTCTGCAGTCTATTACAAAAGGATCAACCCTTCAATTTTGACGAAAAATGCAAGGAGGCATTTGATATACTCAAGGAAAAACTTGTAAACGCACCTATCGTTCAACCACCGAATTGGAGCTATCCATTCGAACTAATGTGCGATGCTTCCGATTTTAGCGTTGGAGCAGTGTTGGGTCAAAGAATCGACAAGGAACCGCATGTTATAGCCTATGCATCACGTACCTTGGATCCCGCGCAGAAAAACTATTCAACAACGGAAAAAGAACTCTTTGCTATTGTCTTTGCCTTAGAAAAGTTTAGATCTTATTTACTCGGTACTAAAATCGTTGTATTTTCTGATCATGCAGCTTTACGCTTTCTGATGAGCAAAAAGGAGGCAAAGCCGAGACTAATCCGATGGATACTATTACTCCAGGAATTCAACCTAGAAATTAAGGATAAGAAGGGATGCGAAAACCTTGTTGCAGACCATTTAAGTCGCATCCCCTTATCTATGTCCGATCCACCGATTAGAGAGGAGTTCCCTGACGAAGGATTGATGGCCGCCCAGCTTAATGTTCCATGGTTCGCAGATATGGTGAATTACTTAGCCACGGGTAAGTTGCCGCAAGATTTACCGAAAACGGAAGTTAAACGAATAAAAAGGGAGTCTCGATTCTTCATTTGGGATGATCCCTATCTTTGGAAACATTGTTCGGATGAGGTAATTAGACGGTGTGTAGCAGAAAGCGAGGTAAACTCTATCTTAAATTTCTGTCATTCTTATTCTTGCGGTGGTCACTTCGGACCTAAACGTACTGCACATAAAATTCTTGAATGTGGTTTCTACTGGCCGAACATTTTTCGTGATGCTTATCTATTTTGTAAATCTTGTGAAAAGTGTCAAAGGGTTGGTAATTTGAGTCGACGAAACGAAATGCCACTTAATCCCATTACTGTATGTGAGATATTTGATGTTTGGGGATTAGATTATATGGGTCCCTTTGTCTCTTCATTCGGTAACTTTTATATAATTCTTGCGGTAGATTATGTTTCTAAATGGGTTGAAGCTAGAGCAACCCGAAATAATGATGCTAAAACCACTGTTAAGTTTCTAAAAGAATCTATCTTTTGCAGGTTTGGCACGCCGCGAGCAATAATAAGCGACCGAGGGAAGCATTTCATCAACCGAGTGATCGAAACTCTCATGAAAAAGTTCGGTGTCACTCACCGAATTTCAACATCTTACCATCCGCAAACGAATGGTCAAGCAGAGGTATCAAATCGAGAGATAAAAACCATACTCGAAAAAATCGTGAAGCCGGATCGCAAAGATTGGAGCATTAAGCTATCCGATGCGCTATGGGCATACCGTACGGCGTACAAAGGTCCTATTGGGATGTCACCTTACCGCCTCGTTTACGGTAAACCCTGTCACTTACCAGTCGAACTGGAACATCGCGCATTTTGGGCAATTCAGCAATGTAACATGGAAATGGATGCGATTGGAAGGGAACGCAAGTTACACATTCAAGAACTCGAGGAAATCCGGAAACATGCCTATGATAGTGCACAAATTTTTAAAGACAAAACAAAGGATTTCCATGATAAAAATATTGCATTTAAATCTTTCTCCGTTGGTCAAAAGGTTCTATTATTTAATTCTAAATTTAAACTTTTTGCAGGAAAATTGCGTTCCAAATGGCTCAGACCGTTCACTGTTGTTCAATCTTTTCCACATGGAGCAGTAGAAATTCAAGACACCGAAGGACATAGCTTTAAAGTTAATGGACAACGATTAAAACAATTTTTCGAAAATGTTCCAGTTGGTTTGATTGAAGAAATTTATTTCGAGGAACCAAGTGCATAAATGAGGTCGTCAAGCTAGCGACGATAAACAAGCGCTAGATGGGAGGCAACCCATTTTTATTTTTATTTTTACTTTTATTTATTTATTTTTCTTTATTTTTAATGGTATTAAAAAAAACGAAAACACAAAAAAAATAAATAAAATAAAAAAAATAAAAAAAATAAAAAGAGAGGCAAATCGAAATCAACTACATCTGTTTAAGAATTCTTTTGATTTTATCTCTTACCATATTTCTCTTCCTTATTTTTTATATTTGTTTTCTTATCTTCTTTTAAATTTATTTTTATCTTATTTTATCTATTTTTTTCGAATTTATTATCTCCTCATTTTATTTTTATTTTTATTTTATCTAATCTTTTCCTTATTTTTGCAGATAAATTAGGTTGAATAAAAGATGAAAGCTATCAAGAATATTCGGTGGACCCAATTTTTTTTTTGGTATTTGTTATCACCTATCCAAATCTTATATACCTTATCCACCACCCGGTCAACCACCACAATCCAATCCAACTTCAAATACCCAATACCCACGCAGCTTTTTCTTCCCCTTTTCAGCAGCCAATTACACCCGTGGACCCCACCCCAAAACCCTCAGCTTTGACCTAAATACCTCCTTATTTATTTCTCCAACCTGCCGCCAACCTCCCCATAAATAGCCAACCCATTAACACCTTTATTCCACTTCTTTTATCTCTTTCAGCAACCAACCGGAAACCCTACACCACCATGCCTCGCACAAGGAACCAGGCACGCCGGCTTCCACAGCAGCCGCCGCTCGTCATCGGTGGCCGCTGGCGTTTCCAGCCGCCCCAGTTCGTCGCCGTCAGCAGCGACTCCGAGCTTCCGCAGCAGCAGCCCACCACCATCCCTTCTCCCGAGCACCCCATCACCACCCCCCGTTCAGCCGACCTTGCACCGCCGCACCACCAACCGCAGCGACCACCGTCACCCCCATCCCCTTCCTTTCACTCTCTTGCGACGCCGACCACATCCATGTATACCGCCACTGCCCGCACGCACCAATCATCTCCTTCGCACCACAACGATCCGGCCATGGCGAGGACCACTCCCACGCACAGATCCGGACAGCCCAGCACCGGCCGCACTGCTCGTGTCACCGGCAGTGGCGAAACGCCACCGTCATCCCGTCCGCCATCGCCGCCACCTTCCCCTTCCCACCCCTTGGCGTCCGATGCGGCTGGTGGCTCCTCACAGCATCGTTACATGCCCATGCATTCCCCACCCCACGTGCCCTCCTATCACATGCACACTAACACGTCCGGGCACTCGGATAATTATTCGGCAGCCGATGAGGTAAGTTCTAAATTTTTTACGCCATTATATGTTATTAACCCTACCTCTGAACATGCAGATTACATGCACGCTGATTTTGCTGCTCACAATCCTTCGGACGCTACCCACACGGAATCACCGCCTCACGACCACAATGATATTCCATCGGACCATGAAGAACATCCACGACGTAGCCAACGATTTACGACACCCAATGATGACAACTTGAAAGGGTTTTTACAATTCACCGGAGACGAACTCGTTATGTTTAATCATATTCGACATCGCCCACTTCCGGTCTGTAAGTATATTCCCGATCATACATTAGATCGTTTGCATATTCGTGAGTCGGTCCTAGCACATTTTGATAATATTGGATGGCGTCGATTTCATGTTATTACTTGTGACACGTACTACGAATTAGTTCTTAAATTTTATTCTACATTTTCATTTAATCGTAGTCGCGCAAGGTCTCTTGATACACCAAATGTAATTTCCTTTCGCTTATTGGGTCAATACTTTCGGCTGTCCATTACTGAGTTTAATGTCTATATGGGTTTCGTCACTAATGTTTCGGACCCTAACTATCAATCTGCACTTTTGGATATCCCGGATGATTTCGATAACAATATTTCTCTCGAGACTTTGACAGGTTTAGCGGGTGTGCAGTACAATCCGAAAACCACTAAGGACCACATTATTCATAGCCCTGCTTTACGATATATCCATCGCTTCCTTGTTTACAACTTGTCTGGCAGAAACGACACTCCATCCACCGTGAGTAGATCTGAGTTATTCTTTCTATGGTGTATGCAGGTAAATCTTAAGGTAAATCTTGGTTTTTGGTTGGCCCACACATTTCATCGTGTCCCCCGAACCTCTAGGTCACGACCATTAATTCTGGGCCCCTATATAACCCATTTAGCCTTGCGTATTTTTTCTGCTACTTTTGATCCATCTCAGTTTACTTATGCGTTTTCTATGAGTGCTTTAGATGAGAGATGCCTAGATGCAATGGGCCTACTCGCAGGTACCCCTGATGCACCTTATATTGCTCCCCCGGGCACTCTCCCAACTCGTCGAGAACGAGTGTTTCGTAGACGCGCCCAATCACAACCAACACAGGACGACCAACCCCAAAGAGATATGGATGAGCGCCTCCATTCTATCGAGACCAACTTGGCCGAGATCTTATCCTATCTTCGCCCCGGCACTTCCCGAGGACGACGTGGCCGCGGTCGTGGCCGCAATTGATTAGGGGAGTCTCTCCTTTCCTCTCTTTTATTTTAATTTTTCATTTTGGGACAAAATGCATCTAAGTGAGGGGGAAGGAGATATGCTTATCAATTTTTATCTTGCTTATCCGTCTTGATTGTTCGCTTGAAATCTTGATTTTATTAATTTAAGTTCTCTGTTTAAAATCCTTAATTTCGCCTTGTCTCACTGTTTTCACATGATTCTGAATCTATCTTGTTAGAAAACTCTAGGTTGCATGATAAATTTTTGGCATGATTAATTTTTAATTTTATCATGACATTTTATTTCTCTATTAATCCACATGATGCTTACCTAAGTACACAAGACATATTTGTGAGATTTTGAGCCTAATGAGCATGCATGATTTTTGCTCTTTGTTTCTTTGAGTGTGCCTAGCTAAATTAGTTGCATTCTAGAACTTGTCTTTAAATTCTTTTTGAGATTACATTGATTGATTATGATGCTTTAATATGATAGAGGCACTAGGTTTAAACCACTTCTCTTCCCAAATAAATTACTTACCCTTTTATTAATTTCCCCTAGTGAAACAATTTTTGAGCCTTAGCCTTTTTCTTGAAAATTACCACATTTTAAGCCTAATCCAATTTCTTCTCAAATCCATCACTTTTGATCCCTTTTTCGAGACAAAATTCATCTAAAAAAAAAAAATCTGTGCAGAGTTGATTCGAATATACAGTGCAGAATTGGATCGAATATACAGTGCAGGAAATTATTCGAGTCTGCAGAAAAATAAAACCAGAAATAAAAAAAAACAAAAAAAAAACAGTGCAGTTCGAAAAGAAAAAAAAAAGGGTACACTGTCGAGCAGATTCGGTTCGAATAAAAAAAAAAAAAGTTTCGAATATATTTTGAGATGATTTTGTCTTGCATTTTAGCCCTTATTTTCAGCCTTTATCCTACCCTTACCTTAGCCCCATTACAACCCTTATTTAAGACCTCTTGATTTTTGCATCATATTCATGTTAGTAGTGGAGATTAGATTTAAACACAAGCTTATGGTTATGCTCTAATTAGCTTTGGCTCGAGTGATTTTTCTCTACCCTTAAACACTTTGAGTGACATGAGCGATTCCTTGTGAGGGTACTTGGTTTGCATCATTGACGTTAGTAGAGTTTTTAGAATGTCGTCTTAGCTTTAAATTATTAGTCTTGCCATTTATCTATTTTTGCTCCTTAGTTTTCTCTCATATTTAGATACTTAATCATATTGAGAATTTTTGAGACTTCGTGAAATTAAGGATGAAAACTTGAACTTAAGATTATTTAATTTTGAGATACTTGAGGACAAGCATCGGATAAGTGAGGGGGAATTTGATAAGTGTTTATTTTGGTTATGTTTTTAGTCCTTGTTTTGATCGAATATATACTTTTGAAGGACTTAATTGGGCGTTTTTGTGTTGTTCTTGTGCAGGATACGTAATGACAGAAACAAGTTGAAGTGCTGCAGGAAATACGGAATTCGTGGGCAGATTCATGGGCATGAACCAGGGCATGAATGCTGACTGGGCGCCACATCAGCACCTTCTAGAAGATGACGTCAGCAAGCTTGATAACCTATCAGTCCACTTATCAAGATAGCCTATCATCCGAATTTTATCTTTTAAATTCAAAACTTTGATATTTATCTTATGTAATTTTATTTAAATTTATTTTAGGATTTATCATCTTAGGTTTTTAGGGTTTTTCAACTACTATAAATACCCCACTTTGGGGGTGAATTATTCATCAATCAATTTCTATTGTTCTCTTCTTCCTTGAGTAATAAAGTTCTCCATTTTCTTTTCTCCATTTTTGTTTATTTTATTAAGTATGGTTTTTTCACAAACCATGCTTAACTAAATTCCCTTTAGCCAAAAGCTACGCCAAACCCGACGAATCTCGTGAGATTAGGAAATACTTCAACCCTTCGAAAATTCCTTTTTAGATTCTCTGCAAAGTTGATTAGGCAATCGGCCTAATTTTTAGGCATCGCAATTGTTTCATTCTGAGAGCGCGCATCGGCTTGAAGTGGTTTAGATCCACCGTTGGGGACGAGGAAAAGCTTGTAGCCAATTCAACTCCCTAAGAACAAACTTAGTGGCGGTCCACTAAGGGGAATCGAAATCGGAAACAACTCTCATCGAGACGAATATCCGAGCACGGGCTTCTCCAGCAATAACTCAGATCTGGGTTAGCATCGATTGCCGAGGCTAATTCACAAAAGTTTGACTTCAAGGATTGCCCTGGGAGTCGAATCTACCAACGAGAAGTAAGTTACAAGGGTTGGGCCTTGTAGACTGTAACCTGCAGGAAAGTCGAAGAAAAATCAACTTCAGTGATCGAAGACGTCGTGGCAAAGCGTGGCTTGAGGCTATTTCTATCCATAATTCTTTCTCAACATTTATTTTTACGTTTTTACTATTTTTCTCATTTAAATCACTATTCTAAAATCCCCCTTTATTCCCTACAGGTTTTTGGTCTAAATCAGAAGAAAGGTGTTAGAGTTCCTATTCCCTGCGGATCGACCCTTACTCTCACTATATTATTTTAATTCTTATTTATTTGAGTTTAAGGTTTTATTTTTGACACTATACGACGCGTGTCAATGCTCTATAGACACACAATCACTCTGAATTTTCTTTAACAACTAGGAACTTAATATTTATGTGTTTTAAATTTGAAGTGTTTCTATTGTTTATAGAATAAATGAATGCATATTTATTGTCACAAAATAACTGAAGTGGTCTTTCTATTCAATCTATAAGTAGCAGTTCATGTGATAGAATTCTTTTGCATCAATATTCAAATAGAATCGAAGTCTGTAAACCTGATGATCTCTAACTTACCAAACTCCGACATGTGAGCAAGTAATTTTTTTTGTTCTCTGAAGATATCTCATAACCCCATTGGCTGCTATCCAATGGTTCATAATATGATTCCTCAAATATCTGTCTAACATTCCAACAATGTACACAATTTCCAAATGCATACATACTTAAGCATAAATTAGATTCTCAATAGCTTATATATAGAGAATCTTTTGGATTTTCTAAATTTCAAGGTTACTTTTAGGGCATTGAGTAAGAGAATACTTATCTTCTTTAGCAATATGAGTGTCACTTGGTTTACTCCCACTGAACTTGTAGTATATACAAGTGTCAACCAAATTTATCTCAAAACCGAATGAGATAATCAACATGAAAATTATAATTTTATTAATAAGAGTCTTACATAAGCTCATAGATAGATTTCTTTAATTTACATATCATTGACATTGTATCATAAGACACCACTCTATGATTGTACCATATAAATAGTTTCTTCAATGTCGTCATTGAAAAAAAACAAGCTTAACATCTATCTAATGTAGCTTAAGACTAAAACAAGCAACAAGTGAAATAATTATCTTGAAAGTCTTTCAATAAAAACTTGAGAGAAAGTCTCTACAAAATCAATGTCTTCTTTTAGAGTATATCCTTTAGATACAAGATGTGCTTTATACTTATCCACATTACCATTTCTATCCCTATTGGTTTTAAATATCTATTTACAACCAATTGGTTTGCACCTTAAGGTAATGAGACAAGTTCCTAAACTTTATTGTATTGCACAAAATTATAATCTTCTAGAATGACATCAATCCACTTTTGAGAGTTAGAACTTTTATGGTATGATAAAAAAATGATTGAACATTTTCTATCATTCCATTGTTACCTTATTTTCTTGAAGAAATAAAATATAATAATCTGGAATAGTATTTCATCTTCCTCTCGTGGATCTCTTTAATGACACTTGTTTTTTTAAGGTTGTTGAGTTTGTTCTTCTGAAACAATTACCTTATCTTGAATGGGAGTTGTTCAACATTGTTTTGTTGAGGTACTTGATTCACTTCTTGATTAATGATAGGTGTGAAAACCTAAACATTATCAAAAGTGATAGTATGAATTAAATTATAATTCAATTCCCCCTCAATAGTAATGTATCTAACCTTATTTCTCCCTCCAAACTCAATATCCTAAAAAAAAATTATAAATCTCTCCTTAAAATAATCTTAATTGTGAGATCATAAAATTTACGGCCCATGGATCACTCAAAACAACCGAAGTATTTGCTCGCTTTTAAAGTTTAATTTCTTTACTTGTGTCCTAACTTATACAAAAGAATCAACACTTTGTAACTTATTGTAGTTTCTTTTGAGTAGGACCCTTAGCAACTTTATTTTAATATTTTTTATTGCCCTTATTCTTAGAGACACTAACTAAATGAGCACTAATTAAAATAATACTTTTACACTTATATGCTTCAATTTTTCTTCCTCTTGAACATAATAAGAAACGAGCCTAAATGGAGTCTATTTCTCTCTTTCACAATTGTAACTTAAATTGCATTAAATTATATAGGAAGCGGTATCAAAATCATAAGAACAAACAATTGTTAAAAAGTTTGATCTTATGTGCGTTAAATTTTGAAGCAATATTAAAGATTTTCATAATGTACTCCCTCATATTTCCTTGACACTTATACTTCATAGACCTCAAAGAAAGCATAAGTGATGTCCTCTTAACCTTAATGTTTTGGGTAAAACATTTCTTTAATTTCGTCAAGGAAACCCTTAGTTTGAGTAATTTATTTAGATTTGTGCTCCTAAAGACATCTTGAATGTAGTGTTTTATTGATCATTAGACTCACACGATTCGAACGATCTTACCTCTCAAAATACCTTTTATGGGTGCTTACCGCAGTGAGAGATGCAAGTTGTTCATTCCTTAGTGCAAAGTCTATGTTCATACATCAAAATACTATATGTAAGTGTCTTTTATATTCCTTGAAATTAGTTTCACTAAACATTAGTGTAGAATGTTATTAACAGATATTGTGACAGAAAAGATAGATTACCTAAATATAGAACAAAAATAAATAAAATAAAATAAAAATAAGCTCACATAAATATTCATAAGTAAACAAATAAATTCAAAATAATGGCTAGTTTCCTTCAAGATACCAAGCACAACATTAATATCAAATATTTGGACAGTAATATTAACTGTAAGCGGTACTCTTGTTGTAGCAATCAAACATTGACAATAAACTATGTCAAATAATAGGCTAATCTTTGGACTAACGTATTGCTCACATAAAATACCTTATAATTGTCACATATTTATCGCCACAGTTGTCGTTGTAATTCTGCCAAATATTAACTTTTCTTTGGGCCAATTAATAAACGCATGAATTACAAAAACCCATAATCATCTTAATATTTTAAATAAACTAATCTACACAAAAGCAGTCACTTTGGTGACATTATGTTTCAACTAATCTATTAAAATATTAAATGTCCGAAGCCAAAATATGAATTTATTTATTTCAAAAAAATCATTATTTTTTTTATCTTTCAATTAAATTAAAAGATAACCAAAATAATAATAAATTTGAATAAAGGTAAACCTCATATTAAGATATCGAACACTTCATTAATATTTCATCGTTGGACAAAACATTAACTTGCAAGTGATATCTTAGTATAGTAATCAAACATTGATAATAAGAACATGTCAAACAGAAATCTTCCTTTGGGCCGATTTATTGCTCACATATAAAACTGAATAATTATCACATGTTTATTACCATAGTTGCACATGTAATAATGTTAATTATTAACCTTCCTTTGGGCCGATTAATACTAACATAATCCGACTTACATGCACAAAACCTTTTATATTTTAAAATAAAATAATTTTCACAATAGAGGTCACTTTGGTGACTTAATGCTTCAATTAATTTATCTCAAAATATATACAATAAATATACTGATATCCAAATTTAAAATTTTGTAACAGTCAAAACTGAAATTTCTGATAACACTTAAGTTTCCGAAATAACCCAAAATAAGGTTGTCTAAATGGGGCTATCAGAAATTAAATACCGAAATCTTTGATTGTTTCTCAAAAAATTCCTTAAGCATGCATTTGCCGAAATTAAAGTCGAATTCAAAACAATCAATCTTTAACTAAAAGTCAAAATCAAAAGTATCATATAAATAAATAATTCATATAATGATCGCATGAAACTTTAGTATATCCATAATAACCTAATGATCAAACTGAATAGGATATTAATTTGATAAGATTAATGGTAGGCTTTCCAAAACCAAAACCAAATGTATATTCCGTAGATAACAACATTAATGGCATAATTAAGCATAATATCAAACAAATTTAAGCTAAAGGTGTTGTATAAAACTAAACATGATTTAACAAAATTCAACCATAATTTATTAGACATAACCCGAATATAAAGCTTCGAAAGCTAACCTGATTATAAAATTTCTCCATCACCGTAAATTTACTTTGATAGAGCACCAATTAAGCTTTGATCTTTTCAATTTCCAGATAACAATTGACCGACTTCAAAGTAATTTATCAATTTTGATCGAAACATAATATCTAATAATGGGTGCAATCATACACATAGTAAACTAAATATTTGACTAATCAAGTCATATAAATCAAAATCATAAATTACCGAATTATGATCGAACATAAATTCAAGAGAAAAAAAACAAACTTTAAAATTTAATGGGCATTAACAATAAAATATGTAAGAATACGACTTTAATAATTATCAATAATCCAAATACCAATCATTCTCATAGTCTTACGACAGGCAGTTAAAGGTGATAGGGCAGCCCTACTTCGATCTCCAAATCGATTCAAAATTCTAGGAGACGCCATGAGAAGAGTTTACAATATGGTGGGCATATTTGCGATAAATTCAAGAGGAGGGTTATCACAAATAACATGACATAACTGTAATCGGAAAAAAAATAGTTTGATCGAACCCTAAATGCCCAAGTAACAAATTCTAAATCATATAAAACATCAAAATTCTAAAGTTTTCCTAATAAATCAATCGATCCAAAAGTAAATAAATAAAATGGTTCTCAATAATTTAACATGACGAGGCTCTGATGCCACTTGTTAAAACCAAATCATAATTAATATGAAACCTAAAACCCAAGATCTATCATGTCAAATCATCAAAAACAATAAACTGAATAAACCGAGTGCGGAAGCGTACCTGAATTAATCGATAGATTGAAAACCTTGAATCTTCATGTTGAAATCCAAAATCTTTGGTATTGATCTTCCAAGAAGATAGGTTATCTCTTGAAGTAAAACTCTCTGACGGGGAAGGAGAGAAAAACAAGTTAACCTATTTCTTGGGGACCACTACCTCTTTATATAGTTGATTTATTAAATCAACTATTAAATATTTATAACTCTGCCCCTCATTGAATTATAAATATATCTTACGGTATCTACACTTTTATTTCCATGACAATTTAATACCTATGACACGCTTAATTTAACTGGTCACTTTATTTTGTGTCATACTTTATAATAGCAACATACATTTTACATATGTACCCACAATTGCGGATTTTAATCCAACAGATCACAGCTGTAACAACCATGCTGAGCTGTAGAGTTTTCTGTTAAGCATTGTTTTCACCAGCTAGGGTTGTTACCACAGCTGGCGTTTCTGTTATTCTCCTTCTTCTTGTATTTTCAGCAGCTATATAAACTACATGATAATGATACAATGAATGCAAGTTTATTCCCTCAATCTTTCTGTATATGAACTTTCCAACATGTAATATCATGTGCCATATTTTAGAATTGTCTCCTATTTCATTCAATCCATATCCTATATGCGAAAACATTCCAAGCTATCTTTAAAATAAAAACTCGTAAGGACTTACTTTTAAAATACGAGCAAACACATGAGATTTCTTCCTCTTATCCCAATATTTCTCGGTGAATTTCTCACCGGTCCAACAAAGCCGCCCAAATGTTCCTGGAGTATTCACATCCTAGGAAAATATGATTCTTGTTCTCTTCGGCAAGCTGCGAAAGTTGCATCGGTCTTCAACAACCATGCTCATTCTTAGTAGCCTGGCCTTGGTAGGAAGTTTATATAAAAATTTATTGAATCTAAAATAATTTATTAAGAAGATAAATATTAAAATTCATAATTACTAATTTTTTTTGATTTGGACCGGTCTAGAATTTTTTGAATGTGTTGTCTTTGCTAAAAAGGATGCATATTAAGTCTTCAATATCTGATTAAGACGATTCGTGATGTGTTAAAAAAGTAATTGACAACTAATTATTTAGTAAAAATATATCTTGATATAAAAATGCTATATCTTATCTGAAAAGTCTTTACAAATCTAATGATAACCTAACCTTCAAAAACAACTTTCTATTATAGTATCATATCGGAAAAAGAAAAGAAAAGATTATAATTAAAGAAATTTAGTCATCAATAATTTCAATAAAGAAGGGGGTGAATTTATTAATTAATCACGGAACTGATGAGCTTGGAATGCTAAATTATGCATTTATGGAACTGATGAGCTTGGAATGCTAAATTTGTTCATTTATGGAATTATAAGTTATGCATTTATGAAACCGATGAGCTTGGAATGCTAAATTTGTTCATTTATGTAATTATAAGTTATGCATTTATGAAACCGATGAGCTTGAAATGTTAGAATAAACATAATACATCTAAAATCTAATTCAGGATTTATTAACAATTTCTCGATATCCGGTTAAGATGTTTTAAAAAAATTGTCATTTTCGGTGCTCTTTCTATACCCTAACATTAAAATCATTAAAAAAATTAAATTTCAAGCTTTAACTTTAAATTCTAAATCTTAAATCCTACACCTTATACCCTACAAAATACATCCTACCCTAAATTCTCTAAACCCTAACCACACCCCCTAACTTTAAACCCTAAACTTAATTTTTAGTACGAGACATAAATAGAGGCACCAAAAAGGACAAAAAATTTCTATTCGTTTTAAAATGCATTAAAAAAATAATTGGCAACTGGTCATTTAATAAAAAAAATCACTATTTAAATATATTCAAGTCTCATTCAAGAAGTCTTCAATAATCAGTTTTCGGGCATGTTTGATTTTCTCCCTAATTAAACCTTATTTTGCCGAGCAAAAAAAATATATACAAATGTTAAGATTTAAATTTATATAAGGTAAAACGTATAACACCCCTCACCCGGATTAGGGGCAAGGAGCGTTATATTAACTTAAACAGAATTCGTATTAACACAGCGGAAGAGTTTTATCAGATTCCAAATTCGTGTAACATTTTTTTATAACACTTTCGAATACATCATGTATTCTTAGCTATTTAATACACAAACAATACACATCGAATACCATATACAAACATTCTCAATCATAAACATACCTTATACTCATTTTAGACTAGCTTATACCATTCAGCCAACATCCAATAATCCACAATCCATTCTAATTATATTTACCATTAGCAACATGTATCGACTTATACATGTGAACCATTTCTTTAAGTTTCTAAGTTCAATAATTACAACTAACTTAAATTAAAACCGTACATATCTTATCGAATTGGATGTCATACATATAAGTCCAAATCGATTAAATTAACCAACTATGTTACAAATGCTAATCTATTCAATTATAATCATTTTTAAGTTCTCATTTCATTGAACAACACGTGATCAATTTCCAATTGATTTAAAAAAAAATTTCTAATTACTAATCTTCCCAAATTAATCATTCGAATAACATACATACCATCCAAATCATACATAGCCGAAACATACATCATACTTATATATAATTAAAGCATCATAATCGGTTCATACAATCCATAGTATTTAGTTTCCCTTTACAAAATATCCGGGGTATCAAAGGCTAAAACCTAACGGTTGCCTATACAAAAAGAGACTATCCACAAAAAGAATCAAGCCCTACATATATACGGGCGATCTATACCCCAACATTTACCCCCTTACTTACATAACAAAATATAGGGAAACATGTTAAAAGTCTATATAGAACCGAAATAGTAGTTCATGAACATGACTAACAAACCGAACTGCACTAACATGCCAAACGCTAAGCCACCCACCATGAGTATGACAAAGATAGGGAAAATCATACTTAAATTGCGTACGGTAAAGTCTCGGGTTGAGGTTGACGATGTTAGAACCTGAAATTTAGGGGAAGGCAGGAGGGTTCGAGTGGTAAGTACATTTTGTACTTAGTGAGGAAACCCTATTCTATCCGGTTTCCAAATAACATTGTGATCAAACAACTTTAATTTCACTTTGCACATTAATTCATTCGAATGAACCAAGCAAGATAGCAAACATTATCAATAATCAAGCGTCAATCATTCGAACATGAATACAAAGAAATCAAGTAAATTCCACTCGAATGAACTAAGTAAAATAGGCCACAACATTACCCATATCATATATAATCATTTGATCATGTACGCAAAGAATTCAAGAACTTTCCATTCGAACACATGTCACAAAATTTAATTTTTCATAAGTCAATTACACATACAAGCCATGAAACCTAAATTAACTTCTAATTATCATATTATCACCAATCAAATTTCATAGCATATCAAGCATAACAAAATCACAAAATTTAGCATGTCATTCGAATGCTTCTATAATTAATTTCATTAATTTCCTTCAAATTTCAGATTTCAATTCTTTAATTGTTCCATTAATCAATTTGCAATGCCTTGGATAGTATAGTTTGATAGGTAAACAAGTCACATATAACAGAGGTTGTGAATCAAATTCACCATGTTAAGGTACCACGTACCAATTCGTATCACATATAACATATTATAATGTCCGCAGACATTAAACAAGTAGGTACACTTACGTACCACAATATCGAGTACACTAACGTACCGATTTTCTTATTGAGCTCAGACTCTAGGCTAGCCGTACTACCTAAACAGACTGTACACACCAAGGGCTTTGCATTTAAGTCTTTAATTTAATCAGATACAAAATCAATCGAATTTCAAAAAATCTCAATTAATCCTTTCGATTAATTACTTATAATTTCAATTCCATGAACATATTAACTTACACGATCATATAACAATTATACATGCTCAATTCGCATACTTCCAATCAATTCTCATATAATTCATGTTCATATCACATAAGTCAAAAATCATATTTCATAGTTCAACATTCAATTGAACAAATCAAGTTTAAGCATATATGAAATAGTCATCATAATCATATCTCATAATCCAAGAACATGATATTCACACATATCTTATCACAACAACCAAAAATCAGCATTGTTAAATTCATAGACAACCAACACAAGTGTCAATTGGTCAATTCAGAATCAAGCATAACAACACCAAATCAAACTTAATCTCATACATATCAATGTCACATAACACAAGCACTCAACCAATTTTCCATTTTCCTTCTTCCCTTACTATATCGAGTGATTAATTAGTCAATTTCATGCTTATTATAACAAGAAGATCAGAAATAAATAGTTGGAACTCTAATTCCAACTCTAAGGATTCGTTTCACTCACAATTCGCCGAGCTAGTTCGTAATCCGTATGCCTTTCGCCCGATCCGTAGTCGATCCCGGAGTAGCCTCTTCTTCTACCCTTTCACTTCTAAGATCTAGGGCACTCAATACAAACAAATAACACATTTTCAGAATGCAATTCGTGCAAATTTAAGACTGAATTTCTCAATTTATTCAAAACAGTCCCTAAATTATTTTAATCCAATTCGACTAGTTTCTAAATACTCTAATTCTTTCAATTAACTCTTAAAACCTTCAAATTGACCTTCAATTTTACTAAATTTCACATCCTTCAATATAAGACTCGACTTAATAATGCTTTATAAGCTTCAATTTGGCCGATTTTACTGATTCCAATTCCAATTTTCCCATTTTTCCAATTTTGTTCATTTCTGACTACCTAGATTGACACCCTTCGTTCTCCTTGTATACAACTCCAAATCAGGTGCCGTTTGTTTCTAATTTCAGATTACACATCCAATTTTATCATATCAAAAATTCAGATCAAACCACCTAGTAGATTAATTTCTATGAATTTTCAAAGTTCATTGTCCAGCTCGAATTTGTGCTGGACAGTTTTGCATGCTATCACATTTTACACTTCCAGATTTTAACACAAACCTTAAAATCTTGGTTTATCATTTTTCCATGATTCTAGACATATTAAAGTGAAACATATCAAAATTTCAGATCTAAACTCCTATCACATTATTTTCTATGATTTTTCAAAGATGCATGTCGTGTAATCTACCAATTCTGCCACATGCCTTACATGCATGCTCTTAATCCTTTGTGACTCTTAATCTCTTATGATTCTTATGAATCTTAAAAATTTCCAGAAATCACACTCAAGAACATCATGTTTATAATTTTCTAACCTCATTACAACACATGATTTACTAGATCAAGACTATAACCGGATTGAGAAGAAGATGATCCACTTACATTTGATTTTTCCTTAATTTTTCTAAGTGTTTTCCACCACCATGCAAGCTTCTTCTTCTTCTCTACCGAGTTCTCTATTCTCTCTAGCTTTCTATCTTGTTTTGAGTGTGTGTGAAAGAGTGAGAAAACTTAGTTGGTGGGATTTGGTGTAGCCGGCTAAGAAAGGGGAAGTGGGGAGCAAATTAATTGGGATATGACTTTCATGTCATATCTCAACTAATTCCCTAATTATTCATACTAATAACACCACTTTAGTCATAATAAATCATATATACCTTATAATTGCATGCAATTTCATGATCTAAATCCATTTTCTTTTACCTTAGCATGCAAACCTTATAATTTCCACCTTGTTCGAATTGGTCACTAATCAATTTGACCGAATTTTTACTTATACATTAGTTTACAATTTAATTTGGTCCATAATGAACCAACTCCAATTCGAAAGTTTAATAACTTAATCTAATTTTTCACTTAATCATTTAATTAGACCTCTAATTCTTCTAAGCTAATTTTGGGATGTTACAAAACGAAGATGAGCATGTTTGGTCACTCGGCCAACTAAAAGATCTCAAGATGGATGAAGGATTTGTTATTATAATCAAAGTGTTTGGTTGTTAAAATTTATGATATATATTACACTGCTTACCTTGTGTTTAACGAATGTTAAAAAAATAAGTATTATGTATGAATGTATCATCTTACGCTCAAAAGAAGTATGAATGTAAAAAAACAGGGCATTATTAGCAAAATGGGGGTGGAGATTCATTACGGAAAAAGAAGCTCTATGGAGGAAGATAGTTAAAGCCAAGTATGGAGAGTCTAACATTGGGTGGATTTCGAAGTGTAGTAGATCAAGCAAAGCCTCAATAATTTGGAGAGGGATTGTAAACAATATGTCTAATGAAAAGGTTAGCAGATGGTTTGCTCCAAATGAGATTCGCTGGAGGCTGGGAAATGGAGAAACTATTCTTTTTTGGGAAGATCGATGGTGTGGAGATACCCCTTTAAGTGTCTCTTTTCCAAGGTTATACAAGCTAGTTAAAGACAAGGGAGTTACGGTTGCTGCAACAATTAAAAATGAGGATTTTCGCGACTTGATGCTTTCGAACCTTTTTTCGAGACCTCTCCGTTTGAGAGAAATGGAAGCAGTGGCACAGGTGGAAGCAAGGCTGATGGGTCAAAGTGTGAAGAAGGAAGTCCCAGACAAGGTTATTTGGGTTCACGACAATGCAGGGGATTTTTCAGTCCGAAAACTCACTGATCTATTAGTGAATGCTGATTTAGAAGAACCTGACTTCAAGTTTGACTTGATTTGGAAGATGAAGGTTCCACCAAAGGTTAAAAACTTCCTTTGGATGCTGAAGATCAAAAGAATTCCAACAAAAGCTTTCCTACTGGAGATAGGCATGAATATTAAAGACCAGAATTTTAATTGCCCTTGGTGTGGAAATGAATTAGAGAACTTATCCCACCTTTTTGTGGATTGCCTTTTTGCTAGGAATTATTGGAGATGTTTCTGTAACTGGTGGTCAATAGTGTGGATAAATACTGCATCAATTGACGAACTGCTTACGTTTTGTTTCTCAGTTTCTTTGACAGGTTCATCGAGAACTCTTTGGTTTATTACAATAGCTTCAGCCCTTTGGAGTCTATGGCTTGCAAGGAACGAGATGGTATTTAGGAATAAACGTATATCCCTTAAGGAGCTCTTGTTTTACACAAAAATGCGAGCTTGGATTTGGATTAAAGCTGTGAACGAGGCATTGATTCTTGATGACGCAAATTGGTGGAAAAATCCAGCCTTATGTCTTGAAGCAAAATCGACAGATGCCAATTTGGATTGGATACCTCCAAAAGAAGGGTTGGTAAAATTTAATGTGGATGGAGCTTCAAATAAAATCGGTGCAGGATGTGGAGGAGTACTAAGATCTTATGCAGGAGATGTGAGAGCTTTATTTTCCGGGCCTGTTGAAAACTTTGGTCCTGAGTTTGCAGAACTTATGGCGATAAAGACTGCGCTTTTGGTGTTCATAGAAGCGGGATGAATAGGAAAAGAAAGTTTGATTGTGGAATCAGATTCACAAGTGGTGTTGAACTGGATTGCGAACCCCTTGATTCGACCGTGGAGATGGTGGAATTATTTCGAGGAAATTGAAAGCTTAACAAAAAATATTGCCGCGGTGTCATTCGAGTATGTTCCAAGAGCAAGAAACGGATTAGCAGATAATCTAGCAAAATTAGGAGCAGGCAGGAGTGTATTGTTTAAAGCATGGTGGTAGAATGGGTTGGTTTGGCAGGATTATGTTGTATCTCGGTTTTGTAAAATGGAGTCGTGTATGCCACGTTGGGTTGTACTCTTTTCCTCCAATAGGTCTAGGGAGGTTTTTAACGAGGCACCCAACGTTTGGCTCAAAAATAATTTAAATAAAATAATTTGCTTAGCAAAAAAAAATCTTACGCTCAAAATTTACATATAAATTATGACAACCTTTTTATATTATTGACATTAATTTTAATTTTAAGTGATAAATAGTTATAGTTGGGGTGATATAAGGTGACAACCGGATGAGAAATAATTAGAAATCATTGGAATTTTAATTGAAGAGACGACGATTATGATCGGAAAAGTAACAAACCCTTAACAGCTCTTAACCACCTTACTGCTGGCTAATGACTCAGCTAACCGAAATGAGAAATGAATAACCTCATTTTCTTCCTATCCAATAAAATCACCCACTTCATCATTATTTTTTCTCATCATTTTCTTAAATTAAAGGTTTTATTTTAATCCGTTATTCATCAAACATTCAAATTAACAGATTTGACCGGTCAAACTTTTAATATTAATTCAAACTTTTAATTTTGGCTCAAATCGCTATTTACCAAATAGAGATAAATGGTGGAATATAAGTGGCAAGCTTAGAAACTATGGTAATATATTAAAAATATACGTGTTGGCATATGGAAATTAAGATTTTAATTATGAAACCTGCAAATCACAAGTGTACACTAAAATTTATAGGGTGATGACACCAAACTTCCACTTTAATGTTTTTACCTTGTCGAAATCATTTTTTTAATAATTTGGACGGTTTATTTTGAATTAAGGGTTTTTAAAAAAATTTTTAAAAAAATAAAAGTCGTCACCGATCACTTTGGTAGATCGAACATTAAAAATAATCAAAGATTTTAAAAGTTGAGTTTAAAAGTCAATTACGTGTGGGGAAGGATTAAAATCCCACAACGCCCGAATATCGGTACCTATTCAATTTTGTGTTGTAATTTGGCATTTAAAATAATAATTTGAATTTAATTTAATCATTTTTCTCTAATTGCATTTAGGGTAAACTACACCACATACCACTCAATTATGACCGTTGACTTGAAAATGCCACCGAACTTTAAAAAATTTAAAACTAACACTGAACTTTAGTTTGTGACTCTAAATTAAATACCACTCCGTCGTTAGAAACTCAAAAATATTTATAACATTAATATATAAAAAACCCTTAAACCCTAAACCCTAGACTCTAAAGTTTAGGGATGGGGTTTGTAGGTTAATAGTTTAGGATTTAGGGGTTTTATATAATATTAATAATATGTATTATTTTAATATTTTGGGGTTTTAAAAATAATATATTTATATTATTAATAATATATAAAAATATAAAAATAATATATTTTATATTTTTATATATTAATATCATTTATAGTATTATTTATTTCATAAAATAATTTGAATTAATTTAGTTTGAGATATATGATATTTCTAGTAAAATATTATATAATATCATGTTGGTTTAGTGATTAAAACTTAGCCCTTATATTTGGAGTAAAAATCTCATGCCCCATAGCCATGCCTCCTTATATGCCCCATACTAAAAAACACCTAAAAATTAAATTCTAAGCCCTAACCCTAATTTCATATCCTAAACACTAAACCCTAAACCCTAAAAAATACACATTAACCCTAAGCCTCAATCTTAAACCCCAAATCCTAAACTCGCTATTTTAAAGTGGAGGCACCTATGAAGGCATGATTAAAGGGTAAACGATTTTCATCCTTATTTGAAGGTCCTGAGTTCAAATCCTTTCAAACGCATTGTTTTAATATTTACATCCGTTGCCGAAATGACATGGTAGTTGATGAATTATAAAATTTTAAATTTTGACATCTCAAACTGTTTTTTATTTAATTCTGCTAGATCGAGTCCTGTAAAATTTACGTCCTCAGCAATGCGAGAGATGTCTTCAACGAGATTTCATCCCTGCAACAAACAGTAGCAGAATCGCATAAGGAGTCCTTAGGATCACAGTTTGCAGCTGGATTGCCCATTGCACCCAAAAGTAACGCAAACTTCTTGCCTTCCATTTTTCCTGCCAAATAACTGATTATATTATTTCTCAGCATTTCTTAAAGGTAGAAGAATAATAATAATTGTCACCTAATACTTAAATTATAACTAATAATTGCCAACTAATCCTTAAATAAAATAGTATATATCCTAAAAAATAATATCAGATATTGACATTTTATTTAAAAATATATTATCTATCATTAAAATATAATGAAACATTACACATTTTAATTAAAAACTAAGAAAACATAACATTTTTGTCTAATAAAGAAGTCAAAGAAATAAAATGCAGAGGTTCACTTATTGGTTGAGTGATCAAAAATGCCCGTGTTGTCTCATCTTATATGATTTCGAATCTAAACATTTATTTGAGAATGTAATACATCTCTATTTAATATGTTAGAGTTGTGATCCAAATTCTTTTAGGATTTGGTTAAAGTTATAATTCTACTGTTAGTAGATTTTGTTTAATTTACATTAATTAAAGTTAGAAAATTTAGTTCAAGTAAGATTTGTTTCTTTTTTTTTTTTGCTCAGCAAAAGTAATTTTTATTAAAAATAACCTTACTCGTAAGCCTCGTTAAAAACCTCCCTACACCTATTATGGAGGAAAAGAGTGCCTACGAACAAGGGGAATACAAACAGCTGCGAAGGGCTCCCAACTCTAATCTTAAAACTCAATCTTTACACGCCCAACACCAATAAATCACCAGCCGGTCCAGCCCCCATCCAAAACCAAAATTGATTACAAAAGAGCAGCTCGATTCAATTAAATCACCCACGGCCAAGAAAATCTTCAAAGCAATCAAGTCTAGAACACACTCTCATATTACTACTTCAATGGAGCAAGCTCTTGCAAAAACACTACACTTGATAGCTGCTGCTTACACTAAGCTTTCCTCCATGCCATGAAAAAAGAATCACTTTCCACATCAAATTTTACAAAGAATTCTGCATGGCGTTTCTTTCTCTCTTATCAAACAAGCATAGCCCCGACACTATTAAGTGCTGAGTCGATCTAACTCTTCCCGAAACTGATCCAACAAAGTCATCTAAATCTATTTTAAATACCAACACTTCAAACAATTCTGCTCCTTGAAGAGGGAAGTTCCTTTCTATGCAAGTTTTCTTGTAAACAAGTCTTCCACCCCCTATAAATAGATGCAAAGGATTACAAATTTAATCATTCAGTTGTAATATTTTTTTTCTCTACATAGTGAAATTCCTCCTCAACTTCTAGTTTAAGTAAATTTTCTAGTAACATTTATTTTCTTTTCTGTTTTGCAATCATTTTCTTATCTTGTCAAACATACTTAAAACAATCACGAAGCACAACTGCAAAAAAAAATGTTCAAGTAATCACGATATAATTAACCGTGTGTACATTTAATTTCCCTTTTGTTTTCTGTTGTTATCGTTGTCGTGCGACGTCGGTGTGAATCATAGCCAGCATTGTTGGACTCCCCGAGTCAAGACGACCATAACCCAACCCTCTAATCTTTGACTCGTCGTAGTTTCAGAGGTCGTTGAAAAAGCTTTTTAATAACTTTAATTTGAAAAAGCTTCTTTCTGCGGATGCAACTGTCACATGAATAGTCAACAAAATTTTATATACAATAATAACATTAGGAAAAATATTACCTTTCAAAAATCTTAAAATTTCCAGTGGCCCTTTCAGCAGGCAAGAACCCTCGTTGTAACCTCAATTTCAAATGCAATTCGTTTCCATCTATATCAGATTGTCCTTTATTCTTAAAAATAGGTTCAAAATACGTATAATGAGACTTTAGACTCACATCATCTAGTGACAGCAACTTATGAGAAGTAAACAAAAAATTATTTTTTTCTTAATCTTGGTATTGTTCAAATCTCAAATTAAAAGGAAACAATAGCTTGATCAAAATCTTCAAATTCCTCAATTAGAAATTCAACTTTCAAAATACTAATTAAAAGTAGTAATAGAAATCTTTTTTTAATATTTAGAAGATGAATATTATTAATTAGTAGTTGAATCTAAAGTAATTGAACAAAATTTAAATTAGGATGAACATAAATAAGAATTTTTTGCCCGTTAAACACCATAAATTTGGTGAAATTTTTTTTGTAAGAGAAGAATTGATTAAACTTAAATTCTTAAGATAATAAAAAAAAATTAAAAGATTTTTTTGGATAAATAAATTTTTTGTTAGCATTTTTTTTAAAGTGTGGGGTCCTTAAATTTTGTGGCCATGTGACATGAAAGAATAGACAGGCCTGACTAATAGTTGCCCAACTAATCCTTAAATAAAATATAGCATCTGTCATGAAAAAATATATCAGATATAGAGATTTTATCTAAAGATATATATTATCTATCATAAAAATAATACCAGATATAGACATAAAGATATGGTTGCCGATCAAAAAAAAATATATAGACATAAAGAAATCAAAGAAACAAAATGTAGAGATCCATTATCTATCATAAAAAAACTGAATAATTTGTAGAACTAAAATAACTTGGAAGATTTAGTAATTAGTGGATTAGCATTTCTTATTATTTTTGTAAAAATTTCGGTACATATACATAATTCTTTACGATTTTTTGTAAGAATTTATGTACACGCCTCATTTTAATGGGTTTCACCCTAGAACTTCTCTTGTAGGATCATTGGCTCCTATTTTGAGCAAAGTAAGACCCCAAAATTTATTTTGCCCGAATTAGCACTCTTACAATAAACTCGCTGTAGATCCCACAACGAGTTCGAATAAAATATTATGTTTTTAATTTTTTTAAACTCGCCGTAGAGCCACGGCAAGTTCCAAAATTGAAATTTTTTTTGCTTTGTGCTTTAACTTAATTAATCGCATTAACGGACGATTAGCAAATCCTATTTTGAAACTCGCCGTGTATGCATAGTGAGTTTAAATTAATTTTTTTAAAATCAATTTTTTTACTAATGGGCGAAAATAAAAAAATAAACTCGCTTAGCATTCACGTCGAGTTCCAATTAAGATTTACTATTCATCCGTTAATGCAATTAATTAAGTTAAAACATGAAAAATAAATTTGAAAAATTTTACAACTCGCCGTGACTCTACGGCGAGTTTTAAAAAAATTTAAAAAAATAATATTTTAATCAAACTCGTTGTGGTTCTACGGCGAGTTAACTATAAAGGTGCTAGTTTGGGCATAGTAAGATTTGAAGTCTTGTTTTGGTCAAATTAGAACCTAAAGGTCCTACAAATGTCCTTAAGCCTTTTACTTCACCCTATTGAAAGAACTCCGATGATCGGAAAAGTAACAAAGACCAGAAACAAGTGACCGAAACATTAACAGTCACTGAAACAAAGGGGTGATGGAATAGAGAAAGAATTTGTTTTATTGATATATCAAAAGTGAATCAATGAATATAGATTGACGAATACAGAGACTGGAAACAAAATTAAACCTTTTTAAAAAATTTAATTAAATCCCCTCTCAATTTTAATTTTTTTTGTTAAATATCTCAAAATTATTAAAAAATTAGTTAAACATCCATTTTTAAAAAAATTCTTTTAATCCTCAAATTCTTTTAAAAAAAACTGAAGTTGGCCCCCTCAAACTTTTACTCTAAATTTCACCCTGACTTGAACCTAGTAATTTTTAATAGAGAAATCATTTCCCAGTAATTTTTCATCTTCAATAAGCAAGATTTACACCAAATCAAGATATAATTGAAAGTATAATTATTCCACGCAAACAACGTGACACTTTGTATAGCCACCGTATATGCCTTTGTGACACGCTTCTGACTTATAATACGTTTTTTATTTTTGTGGTAAATTTACGTTCGTGGATAATTTTTTTTAAAGATATATAATTTTGATTTGCGGTTACTAGTGGTCTTTCGGTAGGCACTACCATTCCATAGTTGTAAGATACTCTCAAACAAGGTGTTTGCCCTCAACGTTTTAAGAGAAAGATCATTTAGTCCTGGTTCTACTCTATTTAAAGAAGCTACTTCATTGTATTTTTGTCGTGTTGGTTTCACTTTCGCCTTCGAACTCGCCATCAGAATCTCCATAAGAGAGTACAATTTTAGGGTGATAAGAATCATGGTAAAAACACAATAAGAAGTTGTTATAAGTTGAATAACCATCAAAATAAAAAAAGATTCATAGTATATTTTATTTTAGCTAAACCGATGTTAAATAGATGGTTTATTTATAACAAAGACAAGAAAGTAACAAATACATAATCCCCTGTCACATATGCAAGGGACACCACAACATACAAAACAACGTCAACTAAATGAAAAGGCGAACAAGTAGACGAATTATCCATCTATTTAACTCACTCGGTCTTATCTTTTAGTCGCACGCAGAAAAATAAATAGTTACCCTTGAACATTTGCCACTGCAACAATCAGCATCAGCACCACAAAAGGCACCGGAAGGATCACAGTTTGCAGCTGGTTTGTCATCGAAGAAAATGTTGAGCAAAGGATTTTTAATGTTGGCATTGAAGGGCATAAATCCATTACGAGCAGCCGTAACAGTTGAGGGCCCTGCAACTAAAATCAGGACTGCCATTGCACCCAAAAGTAACGCAAACTTGTTGCCTTCCATTTCTGCTGCCAAATAACTGATTATATTACTACTCAATGAAGAAGGGTGAAGAGTATTGACGAGTCTATGTTCTCACCCAACACTCCTTTATATAGAGGATTAGAATACGTGCTCTTGCTGTTATTTCTTCTACCTTTTCCTTTTTTTTTAATTATTATTATTATTTGTTAAGAAGTCACCGTCTTCTCTACTTTTCTCCAATGCTCTAGAGTGCTCCAAGATATAAAGTATATTATTATAATAATATATATGTAAAATATCCTAAATTGAAGTGACGTGGTGCGAGTGTGTGTTGAGAGATTAGGGGGACTGTGTGTTATAAGAGACGTGGTGTGCAAAATTGAAGTGAGAAAGATATTCGGGTAAGGTAAGGGTCGAGAGAAATATTGTAGTGAGGTATGTTTGTAATATTTTTGTATATTAATAAAAGTGATATTTTTCTTTGTAATTAGTAGTTTTCCGATTGAACCCTAGTTTATCTTTTTTTTAGTGCACTTGAATTGGTTAATAATGGTCGGTTATGCCGCCTAAGTTATATGGTCGGCTCTGCCGTCTAAATAGTGTGTGGTCGGTTCTACCACCTAATTGGTCTATAGTCAGCACTGCCGCTCTCCAATATTTTTACCTTTGTTCTTATATATAAAATTTTTTAAAAATTAGATTATTTATGAATTTATCCTCGATTTTAAAATAAAAATTAATTACACGTATAAATTTCATTAAATAATATAAAGATGAGTATAAAACGGTATATGTTAATGTTTTTTCACAACAACATTAGCCAACTCGCCTCCACAATTCACAATAGCTAAAACATCCCCATTAATAGACAAGTTCAAAATATATTTGTTCGAGCTCAAAATATATTTTCAATTATATGGTAACCTGAAAAATAAAAAAGACAAGAAAGTCTTGTATTAGTTTTAAGTTTATAATTTTTCATCTTATCATCTTTAATAAAAATATTTCATTTCATCATCTTCTTGATTCTTATAATCCTCTAAACTTGATTCTTGTATTTAAGTGGTCTTTTGGTAGGCACTACCATTCTAGGTTTGTAAGATGCTCTTGAAAGCAAGATGTTTGTCCATAGCGCCTTAAGAGAAAGATTATCGAGTCCTAGTTCTGCTCTATGCATAGAAATTATATTTTTGTCATGTTGGCTTCGCCTTCGTCTTCGAACTTGACATTATAATCTCCATAAGAGAGTACAGTTTTGGGTGATATGAATCATGATAAAAGCATCATAAGAAGTTGTTATAAGGTGAATAACCATCAAAATAAAAGAAGATTCATAGTATATTTTATTTTAACTAAACCGCAGTTAAATAGATGGTTTATTTAAAACAAAGACAAGAAAGTAGCAAGATACATAATCCCCTTGTACTTAGGCAAGGGATAGGTACATGACAGTTGACACCAGAACATACAAAAACAACATCAACTAAAAGAAAAGGCGAACAAGTAGACGAGTTATCCATCTGTTTAACTCACTCGGTTTTATCTTTTATTTGCATATTAAACCGGGAAAAAGTCCCAGCAAAATATCTTGTATTTAAGATGATAAACTTTCCTTATAAATATCTTGTATTAGCTTTAAGTTTATAATTTTTTCATCTTATCATCTTTAATAAAAATATTTCATTTCATCATCTTCTTGATTCTTCTAATCCTCTAAACGTGATATGAATGACATATAATGCTTAATTTTATTTATCAATTTTTTCAAAAGCAACCAAATTAGTTAATGCTTAATTGAAATGTGTTTGTCGTTTTTGCTCTCTTTTTATTATTAATGATTATTTTATCAATTGAATGACCCATTTTATGATGGACAAATTTCGGGATCAAGTGATTTATAATTAAAATAATTAAAAGGAAAACGATTATATCATAAGATAAATTAAATTCGATTCATTAAATCTTTTTATTTTAAAAATATAGATTAAAATATATGTACGTGCAAGGTGTGTGCGGGTTTGTCAAAAATGTTAAAAATCATGAACAAATACTATAACACATGGACGAAGTTATATGGAGGTGGGGTAGGGTGGGACAATTGTCCACCCACTCCCCAATATTTTTACCTTTGTTCTTATATATAAAATTTTCTAAAAATTTTACTTGGTAGGTTCAGATTGTTTCTGGTGAGGAAAATACTATTTTTTCTAGTTTCTTCAACCTTTGAATTATCCTTCACCTTGCTTGAAGGTTCATAAATCTCCATTGAAGTTAAGCCAGTTGCACTATCCTCCTAGCCTTTTGCAGAAGGATACTTCAGAACTATTTCAAGAAGTTGATCGATTACTTGGGTTGGTTGAAGTCTTTTGTGGCATTTGGAATACCTACATGTTCCATCATTTACATTATTTTCGGGAATTCGCATGGTGAATCATCTTGAATATAGTGGGTGTTGTGTTTACTGAAGACAATGATCGAAAGAATTTTAGACGGTGACGATGTAAGTGATCCGAGTGGCGGCTGCCAAACCTCGGAAGAAGACATTCGGATTTTTCTATAGGAAGGTTGTAATCGATTTTTCTTAAAAGTAGTTGATGACATTAACTAGAATGAAAACGAATTAAAAGTTCAATGAATGTATTGTAAGTTTTGGAAGTTAAGTGATCAAAATATAAACGTCCTAAAAGTTTAGGGACCACTAGTATAGTTTAAGCTAAGTTTTTTTTCTCCATATTTTGTTTATAATCACATATATTTACTTTATTAATCAACTAATCTATATCAGATAGGAAAATTCTACAACGTGCGATGAACATCGATGAACACCACTAATGATGAACACCGATGAACACCATTAAATTAATTAATAAAGATTTAAAATTTCAAGGACTCATCATACAATTAATAATTATTTTAAAAATTTCCTTTAATTATTTTTTATATATATTAAAATTTTATTTTTTAATAAGGGTAAACTATATATTTAGTACTTCGCTTATTTCCGTATTTCTATTAAACCCTCATTATTTAAATATTATTTAAATTTGACCCTATTCTTTATAGAAAATAATTTAACCTTCAACCTAAAACCCTAAACTATTAAACCTTAAACCCTTAAACTCTTAAACATATATCCTAAATCATATACATTAAAAATATTTTCTATAACAACAACATCAACATCACGCCCTTCTTGAGTTCGTAGTCTGACAACAACATCACTGGTCGATCGGTCACCAATTCTGCTTGGACCATCCATATTATGTTCCTTAAATCAAGATGAAATAGTATACATGAAAGGATAGAAACAGTTGAAGAAAAAGATTTCCAGTGATCATTGAGTCAAGGAAACATTATAAAAGTAAGAAAAAGTTCAATTAGAAATGCATGGCATTAACTAGTGAATTTAAATTTCAAGTGGTCATACTACAACAAAACAGTTAAATTTTGCTAATTTAAATAAACTTAGAATTGGATTCTATACAAAACAATACCAACGCACTAACAAAAACCAACCAACATTTTGGTTGAAGTAGAACACTGTTATAGGAAATATTTTTAATGGTATATAATTTAGGGTATATGTTTAAGAGTTTAAGGGTTTAAGGCTTAATAGTTTAGGGTTTTAGGTTAAGGGTTAAATTATTTTTTATAAATAAGAGGGTCAAATTGAAATAATATTTAAATAATGAGGGTTCAATAGAAATATGGAAATAAGTGAGTTACTAAATATATAGTTTACCCTTATTAAAAAATAAAATTTTAATATATATAAAAAATAATTTAATTGAATTTTTAAAATAATTATTAATTGTATGATGGGTCCTTGAAATTTTAAATCTTTATTAATTAATTTAATGGTGTTCATCGGTGTTCATCATTAGTGGTGTTCATCGATATTCGTCACACGTAGTAGACTCATCTTATATATTAAATTTCGGATTATTAACAAACAAACAAAAAAAACCGGTGCTACGAATCATATCCATATCTCCCTCTAATATCATCTTATTAAATTTAATGTCTTGTCTTGTTGGCATTTAACATTAAATATTTTCTATTTTTAGAAAAAGACAATGACTGATATATTTAATTTTATCTTTGTTTAAAATGGCCCCAAACAGATATCAACAAATGCACAAAATCATTTTCTAGATATTTAACACTTTTTCGCATCTAAAGCAAATTTCACGTGTTTTTTTTTTCAATTCAAATCTCTTTTTCGTTAGGATAAAGTACACCTAATGGTCACCTAACTTTTAAGATACTTTAATTTTGGTAACCAAACTTTTAAAAATTTTATTAGTATCACCCAATTTTTGTTTCGCTTTTATTTTAGTCTCTCTCATTACTTTCCATTAGAAAATGATGACGTGGCCCGTTGATTTTTCTTTTCTTCAAGGGTAAATTATATAAATGATGCTAGTCTATCAGCTTTAGACCCTGATGATGGTACTTCAGTTGAGTTGCTCGAAGTCAAACTCGTTTTGAATATGGAGGCAGACAAAGATGAGATGTATTGGGAGCAGCGTGCACATGTGAATTGGCGACCGTAACACTAGGTTTTATCATAATTGGGCATCATTCAGAAAGAAAAAGAGAGGAAAGCCCATCGGAACTTTGCCGAAAATCCCGCCAGAAAGCCGTCAGAGACCCTATAAGCCTCGATTTCGCCGGAAAAACAGAGAGGAAAGCCTTGTTAGTTCAACTCATACGATACATGTTGAAATAAAGCCGGAATCGAGCCGAAAATTACCTAGAATGGTGCGATTACGCCGGAAAATCGCGTAGCTCCGATGAGAGGCTTGCCGGTGTCGGACGAGCAAACGGCCGGAGGGGTTTTGTTCGCCGCGGCGTGGGAAACTCGAATCCGGTGGCCGTGTGTAACACAGACGACGAGTTGCGGCTAGACCACCGATGCACAAGGGCGACAGAGCAAGGGTTTCTTGACGAAGCCTTCAGACGGTTCTCCGAGGCGGACGGTAGCGCGACGACGCGAGTGAACGATACTGACGAGTTCAGGGTGAGGTGGCGGTCACAGAAGCATGGGCGGTGACACCCACGACAGCGTGGTGGCTGAGATCGGAGGGGCGGTCGGAGCAAAACAAAAAGGGTTGGGGAAAGCTTAATGTTTTCTGAAAATTCTCAGATCGAGATGGCATTCCAAATGGTAGGTGGAGAGTCAAATTGATTTTAATTCAGGTTAAAAACCTCAAACTTTTACTTCAAGACTTAACCAAATTATTTCGTAACAAACCTAGGCACTTAGCTCAGCGGTTAAACACAAGGAGCATGAGGCTGGGGCAAGGTTGCTGGTTTGAAACCCACTAGCCTCAATTCCCTTCTCTCTTTTTTTTTTGACATACTTTATGATAATAAAAAAATCAGTGTTACAAATACTCCAGGAACATTTGGGCGGCTTTGTTGGACCAATGAGAAATTCACCAACAAATATTAGGATGAGAGGAAGAAATCTCCTGAACTTGCTCGTATTTTAAAAGTAAGCCCTTACGAGTTTTTATTTTGAAGATAGCTTGGAGTCTTTCTTTATTTTTAATTAACCGTGGGGTTTAATAATGTTGGAAATCCGACGGACCCAACACACCCATTATGGAGGACCTAAGACTGACCACTAGTGCTATACCAATTTCCTGAGTCGGTTAACATTTTTATCTTTAATTTTTTAGTGTACAACGTAGGCGGCAGTGCCGACCATACACCAATTAGGCGGTAGAACCGACCATACACTATTCAGGCGGCAGAGCCGACAATATAACTTAGGCGGCATAACCGATCATTAGTAACCAATTCAAGTGCACTAAAAAACACATACACTAAGACTCAACCGGAAAATTTCTAATTAAAAAGAGAAATATCACTTTTATTAATATACAAAAATATTACAAACATACCTCACTACAATATTTCTCTCGACCCTTGCCCGAATATCTTTCTCACTTGCACACCTCACGTCACTCTCCAATTCAATTTTGCACACACCTCACTTGCACTTTATCTCACGTTTTTCACTCTCACACCACGTCACTTATAACACACACTCCCCCTAATCTCTCAACACACACTCGCACCTAATGACATAGCCGCGGTGAAAATTTAGGATATTTTACATATATATTATTATAATAATACTTTATATCTTAGAGCATTGAAGTGGCCCACTTCACTTTAACATTAGTGACTTGCGTTGTTCGTTCACCGAAAGACACAATGGTTATTAAAAGTATTGTTTAACCTATTTAATTTTTATCACTGTTTACATATTAGGAACAGACTTGAGATAAGAACCCTTAAAATGACCGCACAAGTTCTATACAAGTTGGTTATCCCTTTGAACCTAGATCTTGGGATCTCACAGTGGCGAATCCAAAAATATATCATTGACTGGGCCAATATAAATAGAACAAAAATTTTATCTAATATAACTTATATATATAATTTTTAAATTAAAAATATAATAACTTACTAAAAAATATAGGGAGCCTATAAGAGTATAAAAAATAATTAGTTAGGTTAATAATTAGTTGATCTCATTTTAATGTGGTTTAATATAGTATTTTAATTTTGACATTTAGGTGATTTAGATATTGTATTAAGAATATAAAAATAATTACCGATTGATTTAATAGGATAAAAGTTTTAAATTTCATCGTAAATAAAATAAATTAGGTTAAGAAGGTCACTCTCATAACATATTTTTATATTATCTGATAGGATGAGTCTACCACGTGCGACGAACATCGATGAACACCACTAATGATGAACACCGATGAACACCATTAAATTAATTAATAAAGATTTAAAATTTCAAGGACTCGTCGTACAATTAATAATTATTTTAAAAATTTTAATTAAATTATTTTACATATATATTAAAATTTTATTTCTTAATAATGGTCAACTATACATTTAGTACCTCACTTATTTCCGTATTTATATTGAACCCTCATTATTTAAATATTATTTCAATTTGACTCTATTCTTTATAAAAAATAATTTAACCCTCAACCTAAAACCCTAAACTATTAAACCTTAAACTCTTAAACATATATCATAAACCATATACCATTAAAAATAATTTCACCATCATCGATTCAATTCAATTCAATGAATCGTTGAATTCTCCTAAAAATTTAATTAAATTATTTGTTATATATATCAAAATTAATTAAACTCGAATCTCCTAGAATTAACACTATCATATTGATTATCAAAATTAATTAAATTATTATTCCCAGCTTCCGCCTCTATCAGCTCCAATTGCCTTTTGAAAAGGTGCATATACACCACCCAATCACCTTCTCTAGCAGGACTTGGCATCGGCATTACATATCCAGAATCCCCTCCCCAAGGGAAATGGTATGACCCGAACACAGGACCACCCCATCCGAAATCCACTTTCCTAACCGGGAAACGTTGCCCCGACGATACCACGAAAGTCGGTCCCTCCTCGCTCCCATTTCTGTATATCTTAGCCAGTGCCGGCTCGGGACGGTGAGCTTCCACCCAGTCAATCAGGCCCAGGAAATGTTCCTTTGTCACTGCTTGGTCTAGGAAATCATGAACCTGATTAGCCACCCAGGACAATGGTTTTTCTACCAGTTCTTTACTCTTTGCCCCCAAAACGGAATGGAAAGAACATTTCCGAAATAAGAACCCATTAGACTCGCTTTGTCCTCATCTCCTTCCCCTAATCTAGCCCTTCCATCCACGACAATCCCCATCTTGGTGAGCTTGAAACCATCTTTGGCAGCAAGGAGTGCTACCATTTTCCATAAAAATGCACTGAAAGACTCGAGCTTGGTTCTTTTGTATCCATTAAAGCAAGCCTCGGGTTCATCAGAGACCGGCGAAAACACGGTACCGAAGACATTGGCTTGGATCTTGCCAATTCAGCCCATGAGACTAGAAACATGTTGGCTGAGTATGCATCGGCGAAAACTCGAATGAGATAATCAATATGATGGTGTTAATTCTAGGAGATTCGAGTTTAATTAATTTTGATATATAAAAATAATAATTTAATTAAATTTTTTTAAGAGAATTCAACAATTCATTGAATTGAATTGAATCGATGATGGTGAAATTATTTTTAATGGTATATGATTTAGGGTATATGTTTAAGAGTTTAAGGGTTTAAGGTTTAATGGTTTAGGGTTTTAGGTTGAGGGTTAAATTATTTTTTTATAAAAAAATAGGGTCAAATTGAAATAATATTTAAATAATGAGGGTCTAATATAAATGCGGAAATAAGCGAGGTACTAAATATATAGTTTACCCTTATTAAAAAATAAAATTTTAATATATATATATATATATATATATAAAATAATTTAATTGAATTTTTAAAATAATTATTAATTGTATGATGGGTCCGTAAAATTTTAAATCTTTATTAATTAATTTAATGATGTTCATCAGTGTTCATCATTAGTAGTGTTCATCGATGTTCGTCGCACGTTGTAAAATTTTCCTATATATAACATTTTTATATTATTTGTCTGTTTGGGGCCATTTTAAACAAAGATAAAATTAAATATATCAGTCATTGTCTTTTTCTAAAAATAAAAAAATATTTAATGTTAAATGCCAACAAGACAAGACATTAAATTTAATAAGATGATATTAGAGGGAGATATGGATATGATTCGTAGCACCGGTTTTTTTTTGTTTGTTTGTTAATAATCCGAAATTTAATATATATATATATATATATATATATAACATTTTTATATTATTTGTCTAAGTTGTTTGGTAACTATCTCTTGTTTGATTTTATTTTATTTTTAAGGACAGATTTGTGAGTAACGATGGTTTTAAAAGAAATGTCTCGATTAATTTATTTTTATTTTAAAAATTTCTTATAATTTCAAAGTATGATGTTCATTTTTTTTAAGTTAAGGTGAATACAAGTAATATTTGTTATACATGCTCAATCATCCTGCTGCAGCTGTTAGTGTTCGAACTCATGACCTTTAGGAACAACAACCGTTTCCTTAACCACTTGGGCAAATTAGTTCGTACACGATGTTCATTTTAAAAGACTTGAATTCAAATAACTTTATTTGTATGGTGTTTATCCCTTGTCAAAGAGTTAGAAAAGTATGAACCTGATGAGTTCTCAAATATGACATATTTCATTTGCTATTTTTCTAGTGATTTGGACTTCTTGCTGCTTAATTCATGTTGTTTTCGTTATATTTTGTGCAGGGATCCAATTCTGAAAATAGTAGTGAAAATGGGGCATTTCTGCAGTTTTTATTATAATTCTGTCATGACTGGCATCATGGGCACGACACCGGGCACGACGCGTCTGACGTGGCAATGACGTGGCGACTTCTAGAAGCTTATGGAACGTTCTGAGAGATCTTATCAGCTTATCCGATTAGATTCCTGCATTTAAATTTCTAAACATTTGAATTGTTTTATCTTTTGTTTATTATTTTAAATTATCTCATCACTTTATCTTTGTAAATCGAAGCCTATAAATACCACCCTTGGTAAAGGCTTAGAGCATCAATCATTGGAGTGATCATCTTCTTAGCTTTGAGTCTTTTATATTTGTAAACATTTTTTGTTTAATCCAAGTTCTTTTCTTTTATTTTCTTTGTCTCGTTCCTTTTATGTTATTTAATTATTTTTCCAAAACCGAGTTAAGCATGATAACCAATATCATGCTTAGCTAAATTCTTTAAGCCAAGAACCAGCCAAGTCAATTCGATTCGTGAGAATTGAACTTGCTTAAATACTTTTGGGGAAATCATTTTTATCTTTCTGCTTAGATAGTTTGGCAATCGGCCTTACTAAAGTTTTTTAAACGTTTTTCATATCAAAAAGGGCCCTTTGGTCTGAATTCGCTTAAAAACATAGTTGGGAGGAAGGATCGGCCTGTAGCAATTTTCGACTTCCTATGAACACTCTTAGCGGCGGTCCGCTAAGGAAAGATAAAATCAGAAGCGATTCTACTTTTAGACAATTTCTGAGTCGGGTTTTTCCTGTTTTATTCTAAATACTTTAACGGCGATAGTCGTGGTTGATTTATTTAAGAACCGTCTTTCGAAGATAGACTTGGGAGGATTGGTTACTCGAGAGAAGAACAAGTTACGACGGGTTTGGCCTCGTAAACTGTAACCGACATGATCCCTGAAATAAAAATCTACTTCAATGATCGAAAGAATTGAAGGAGCTGGTTCGAGGCTGATTTACACCCTTGGTTTTTCTTACTACTTTTAGTTCTTTCTCTATTTTATTACTTCATCACAAATCATATCACCCCCTTCTTTTATTTATTTGCTTTTTCAGATATTCCTGGGATTTCGGATTCAACAAATTCAAGTCAACAATTCCAGCTAATCTCCCTGCGGATCGACCCTCTTTCCCTATACTTGTTCAATTTCTTTATTTATTTATTGTTGAAAGAGGATTAATTTATATTTATTTTGACCGGTTAACGACGACTTGTCAAAATTGGCGCCGCTGCCGGGGAGATTTACTTTCGGCATTTTTGACTGATTTGTTTTATTTTTTTATGACCAGGAAAACCCACAGCAAAGGTCGTCGAGCTAAACGACGTTAAACAAAGCGCTAAATAGGAGGCAACCCATTGGTTTATTTTTCGTTAATTTTTTTTATAATTTAATTTATGCTTCATTTTTTTCCTTTTTTTTGCCTTAATAAATTTTCTTTTTCATCTGCAGGATTTCTTTTCGCGAACAGCAGTGGCAAACTTAACCCCAGCTGAAGTGCATCGTTTCATTAATGCGGTGCATTTTAGCACACTCAATGAGCGGTGCACGTTAGCCCATCCCCTTTCCCTTGGCATATCACCCCGATTTTCCTTTTTTCCCCCTCTCCATTTCTTTCTTTCTCGCAAACCACCAAACCCTAGATAACTCACCAGCCGATTCACTCAGCCGCAATCCACCATGCCCCGCACGCGACAGCAAGCTCGCCGGCTTCCCCAAGAACCGTCGTTGGTCATCGGTGGCGTCTTGCATCGCCATAATTTATGGCGATCAACAGCGATTCCGAACTGACTTCCGCACCCTCTCCACGCCGCGATGGTCGACGACGGCAAGCCCCCAATCCCTCGAACGAGATTCCTCCTCCCTACCGTGGTGGCCGACGACCAGCAACCATTCGACGGGTGCCAACAAAAATGTTGAACCACCCTTCGCTGCACCCTCTTTCGCACATCCGACAGTCCATTCAAAGCCCTCTGCCGCCGATGATCCGAGCCACTCATAGTGCACCATTCCCATCGACTCAATTTCATCACTCACGGGGAGTATCTTTTGCCCTTATTATCTTTTTATTTCCTTAATTTTTATGAATTGGGGCAATTCACTTAAGTGAGGGGGAGGGTAAATTACCACTTGTCCTATTCTTGTTTGATAATATGTTTGATTTTGATTAAACTTGAGTTGAACTTTTCTTGCCATTACATGTTATCTTGCATGTTGTACTTGCTCTAGTACTTAGGAGTGATTGAATTGGAGCATTTTTGATAATTAAATGATATGGGTAATCTGCAGCTTGACATTCTCTTTTAATTACTCTTGATTGTGTTGATTAGATTTCTCGCCTAGCTTAATCAAACTTAGCCAAATTTTGTGAGACTTTGAGCCTTGAGCATGCATTCTTCATATTATGCTCATTTATTTTGCTTGAGAGTGTCATCTTGAATTTTAGGAATCTAGAACTTGTGGCTTGCTTACAATTCGAGACTACACTAAGAACGAGGTACTTTAAAATGATTTAGGCATTAGGCTTTAACCTTTTTCATCCCTTTCACTCTATTTTACCCTTCATCATCGCCTAGTGAGCCTTTTGTTAGCCTTACACCCCATTTTTTTGGTTTAACCCTCAACCAAACTTTTTGATTGATCAAATGCTAGAACTGTATTGCTAGACAAAAAGGGGCTGTATTCGAATAAGGGTAGAATTTTTCAGAAAAAAAAAATTTGAAAAAGAAAAGAAGAGAAAAAACAGAATAAAAAGAAGCAATTGCTTCGAAAGAAAAAAAAGAAAAAAAAGGAAGAAAAACAGTTTCGAAAAAATGAAAATATGTGTTTGCTTGCCCATTTTTAGCTCATCTTTTGTCTTCGTTGCTTATTGTTTGAAACTTCTTGCATTGATCATCTTCTTTTGCCTTTTCTTTCCATCCTTCTACCCTTTTTCTAAACCCACATTACGCCTTGAATAAGAGACCTAATGATTTTTGCACCTCGATTCTAATAAGTAGTGGAGAATTGAACTTGTTACAAGCCTATGGAAACCTTTGTTCATGCATGACTTAGAGTGCTTTTGCTTCACATTTACCTTTAAACACTTTGAGTGCTCTTGAGTGTACCTTGGTGAGGATTAAGACTAAGTTTGGATTTGATTACTACTTGATAGACGATTGAAAGAATGAAAGACTGTTCTTTGCTTATATCTGCTTGGTTTGATTTGTGTCTCTTTCGTGGTATTTCTTTTGCACTTGAACTCTTATAATTATGCTTGATACTTGTAATGGCTTGAAGAATGCATTCTTGGTTAATATCATTTTCGGACATACTTGAGGACAAGTATGAGACAAGTGAGGGGGAATTTGATGAGTTCTCAAATATGACATATTTCATTTGCTATTTTTCTAGTGATTTGGACTTCTTGCTGTTTAATTCATGTTGTTTTCGTTATATTTTGTGCAGGGATCCAATTCTGAAAATAGTAGTGAAAATGGGGCATTTCTGCAGTTTTTATTATAATTCTGTCATGACTGGCATCATGGGCACGACACCGGGCACGACGCGTCTGACGTGGCAGTGACGTGGCAATGACGTGGCGACTTCTAGAAGCTTATGGAACGTTCTGAGAGATCTTATCAGCTTATCCGATTAGATTCCTGCATTTAAATTTCTAAACATTTGAATTGTTTTATCTTTTGTTTATTATTTTAAATTATCTCATCACTTTATCTTTGTAAATCGAAGCCTATAAATACCACCCTTGGTAAAGGCTTAGAGCATCAATCATTGGAGTGATCATCTTCTTAGCTTTGAGTCTTTTATATTTGTAAACATTTTTTGTTTAATCCAAGTTCTTTTCTTTTATTTTCTTTGTCTCGTTCCTTTTATGTTATTTAATTATTTTTCCAAAACCGAGTTAAGCATGATAACCAATATCATGCTTAGCTAAATTCTTTAAGCCAAGAACCAGCCAAGTCAATTCGATTCGTGAGAATTGAACTTGCTTAAATACTTTTGGGGAAATCATTTTTATCTTTCTGCTTAGATAGTTTGGCAATCGGCCTTACTAAAGTTTTTTAAACGTTTTTCATATAAAAAAGGGCCCTTTGGTCTGAATTCGCTTAAAAACATAGTTGGGAGGAAGGATCGGCCTGTGGCAATTTTCGACTTCCTATGAACACTCTTAGCGGCAGTCCGCTAAGGAAAGATAAAATCAGAAGCGATTCTACTTTTAGACAATTTTTGAGTCGGGTTTTTCCTGTTTTATTATAAATACTTTAACGACGATAGTCGTGGTTGATTTATTTAAGAATCGTCTTTCGAAGATAGACTTGGGAGGATTGGTTACTCGAGAGAAGAACAAGTTACGACGGGTTGGGCCTCGTAGACTGTAACCGACATGATCCCTGAAATAAAAATCTACTTCAATGATCGAAAGAATTGAAGGAGCTGGTTCGAGGCTGATTTACACCCTTGGTTTTTCTTACTACTTTTAGTTCTTTCTCTATTTTATTACTTCATCACAAATCATATCACCCCCTTCTTTTATTTATTTGCTTTTTCAGATATTCCTGGGATTTCGGATTCAACAAATTCAAGTCAACAATTCCAGCTAATCTCCCTGCGGATCGACCCTCTTTCCCTATACTTGTTCAATTTCTTTATTTATTTATTGTTGAAAGAGGATTAATTTATATTTATTTTGACCGGTTAACGACGACTTGTCAAAATTGGCGCCGCTGCCGGGGAGATTTACTTTCGGCATTTTTGACTGATTTGTTTTATTTTTTATGACCAGGAAAACCCACAGCAAAGGTCGTCGAGCTAAACGACGTTAAACAAAGCGCTAAATGGGAGGCAACCCATTGGTTTATTTTTCGTTAATTTTTTTTATAATTTAATTTATGCTTCATTTTTTTCCTTTTTTTTGCCTTAATAAATTTTCTTTTTCATCTGCAGGATTTCTTTTCGCGAACAGCAGTGGCAAACTTAACCCCAGCTGAAGTGCATCGTTTCATTAATGCGGTGCATTTTAGCATACTCAATGAGCGGTGCACGTTAGCCCATCCCCTTTCCCCTTGGCATATCACCCTGATTTTCCTTTTTTTCCCCTCTCCATTTCTTTCTTTCTCGCAAACCACCAAACCCTAGATAACTCACCAGCCGATTCACTCAGCCGCAATCCACCATGCCCCGCACGCGACAGGAAGCTCGCCGGCTTCCCCAAGAACCGTCGTTGGTCATCGGTGGCGTCTTGCATCGCCACAATTTATGGCGATCAACAGCGATTCCGAACTGACTTCCGCACCCTCTCCACGCCGCGATGGTCGACGACGGCAAGCCCCCAATCCCTCGAACGAGATTCCTCCTCCCTACCGTGGTGGCCGACGACCAGCAACCATTCGACGGGTGCCAACAAAAATGTTGAACCACCCTTCGCTGCACCCTCTTTCGCACATCCGACAGTCCATTCAAAGCCCTCTGCCGCCGCTGATCCGAGCCACTCATAGTGCACCATTCCCATCGACTCAATTTCATCACTCACGGGGAGTATCTTTTGCCCTTATTATCTTTTTATTTCCTTAATTTTTATGAATTGGGGCAATTCACTTAAGTGAGGGGGAGGGTAAATTACCACTTGTCCTATTCTTGTTTGATAATATGTTTGATTTTGATTAAACTTGAGTTGAACTTTTCTTGCCATTACATGTTATCTTGCATATTGTACTTGCTCTAGTACTTAGGAGTGATTGAATTGGAGCATTTTTGATAATTAAATGATATGGGTAATCTGCAGCTTGACATTCTCTTTTAATTACTCTTGATTGTGTTGATTAGATTTCTCGCCTAGCTTAATCAAACTTAGCCAAATTTTGTGAGACTTTGAGCCTTGAGCATGCATTCTTCATATTATGCTCATTTATTTTGCTTGAGAGTGTCATCTTGAATTTTAGGAATCTAGAACTTGTGGCTTGCTTACAATTCGAGACTACACTAAGAACGAGGTACTTTAAAATGATTTAGGCATTAGGCTTTAACCTTTTCCATCCCTTTCACTCTATTTTACCCTTCATCATCGCCTAGTGAGCCTTTTGTTAGCCTTACACCCCATTTTTTTGGTTTAACCCTCAACCAAACTTTTTGATTGATCAAATGCTAGAACTGTATTGCTAGACAAAAAGGGGCTGTATTCGAATAAGGGCAGAATTTTTCAGAAAAAAAAATTGAAAAAGAAAAGAAGAGAAAAAACAGAATAAAAAGAAGCAATTGCTTCGAAAGAAAAAAGAAAGAAAAAAAAGGAAGAAAAACAGTTTCGAAAAAATGAAAATATGTGTTTGCTTGCCCATTTTTAGCTCATCTTTTGTCTTCGTTGCTTATTGTTTGAAACTTCTTGCATTGATCATCTTCTTTTGCCTTTTCTTTCCATCCTTCTACCCTTTTTCTAAACCCACATTACACCTTGAATAAGAGACCTAATGATTTTTGCACCTCGATTCTAATAAGTAGTGGAGAATTGAACTTGTTACAAGCCTATGGAAACCTTTGTTCATGCATGACTTAGAGTGCTTTTGCTTCACATTTACCTTTAAACACTTTGAGTGCTCTTGAGTGTACCTTGGTGAGGATTAAGACTAAGTTTGGATTTGATTACTACTTGATAGACGATTGAAAGAATGAAAGACTGTTCTTTGCTTATATCTGCTTGGTTTGATTTGTGTCTCTTTCATGGTATTTCTTTTGCACTTGAACTCTTATAATTATGCTTGATACTTGTAATGGCTTGAAGAATGCATTCTTGGTTAATATCATTTTCGGACATACTTGAGGACAAGTATGAGACAAGTGAGGGGGAATTTGATGAGTTCTCAAATATGACATATTTCATTTGCTATTTTTCTAGTGATTTGGACTTCTTGCTGCTTAATTCATGTTGTTTTCGTTATATTTTGTGCAGTGATCCAATTCTGAAAATAGTAGTGAAAATGGGGCATTTCTGCAGTTTTTATTTTTGTCATGACTGGCATCATGGGCACGACACCGGGCACGACGCGTCTGACGTGGCAGTGACGTGGCAATGACGTGGCGACTTCTAGAAGCTTATGGAACGTTCTGAGAGATCTTATACTCATTTATAATCTCTATACTTGTTCAATTTCTTTATTTATTTATTGTTGAAAGAGGATTAATTTATATTTATTTTGACCGGTTAACGACAACTTGTCAGAACCTATACTCATTTATAATCTCTTAAGTCGTATAAAAATTGAATTAAATTAAATAAATTACTACACAAATAAGTATTGATTAAATGATTTTTTAATAACTGAGCACACCCACACCTATTTTTTTAGAACATTAATGGACTAGTTTTTTTTCTCTCTTTTTGATGCATTGTATTTATAATTTTTTCACTGTAATTAATAAAATTCGGATGTCATTGTTCAAAAAAGAATTTTTCGATTATAATAGAATCATATTATTTTACCAATTAAAAAATATTAATTGTTGATTGAAAAAAGGTTTGAACTAACAATGGAATCAATTAATCGAGGTCCATAATTTTTTTATTATCAAAGTGTATGATTTCATTAGATAAGGAATCATACAAGAGAATCGATGTCCATAATTTAATCAAGTTTTTAAATAATATTAATGTAAAAGAATTTGTAATTATTTGAAAAATGTTTATAATTTTTAATTCCTTTTGAGATGTACGAAGTTGGAAAACTTCATGCACTAGCTAATTCGATCCCAAGATAATTCGAGTTTGAAAAAAAAGACAATACGGTCCGATTTTGTGGAAACCATTATTGTTGTGTTGAGAATACTCTCCGCAATTACGTGCAAGTATACACGGGTGCCAAGTTCTAATATAAAAGATATCGTCTTCATATGGATTGAGACACCTTCAAATTTCACTTTCCTGCACAAGTAAAAGTAAAAATACAAATATTTGAGATGGGGATTTGAGTGATTAAAACTAAAAAAAAATTAAAGTAAAAAAGTCGAGAAATCAGTTTGAGAGAATGTGCCAGTATTGCAATGCAGTGTAGAGTGAAAATTGATCGCTTCGTCTCAGTTAAGTGTTGCAAATCAACTTAACAGTCTTGACAGCCACTCAAAAGTATGCCTCGGCACACAACCCTCCTCGGCAGAGACCAATGTGATTGCCCGGGCAGTTAAGTGTTACTTCAAAGTTCCACAAGACTTCCTTCAATGACTCCTTATCCCTAAGCTGAAGTGCTATTGACGAACGTGTCTTGATAATACCTCCCCTCCCGGTGTGAATCAAAGGATGAACATCAACCAATGTTAAGCCTCATTTAGCCGATGAACTTCTAACCTATCCCTAGGCCGAAGTAGCTTTATCCTATATTGGATAAAACCGTGTTTACTCATTTCTTGAGTTGAACTCTCCCAATATTAGACAAATTGATAATTTGCTCTCTCCTCTCCCGATTTGATTGCAAACATGAATAACACCAAGAGTAAACAAATTTTGAATTTTATTACAATAACTTTAACCTAAACGAATACAAGCAATCTCCCACAACTACTCAACAAAACCAACCCTTAGCCCTAGAAAAAGTTTAGAACATGTAGATGAATGAAAGCGCTAGGGTTTTCTCCAAGAATCACTCGATGCCCCTCTCTATTCGGCTTATATACATATATATATATTGCTTAGCCTTGTCAAAGTCGGTTAAGGAACTAGAGTACAAGTTGAAATTAAAGTAGATCTCCTAAAAAGATAGAAACTCTAATTAAATCTTCTTTTAATCTAAGCTGACTCCTGGTTGACTTCGAAGTCCTCAAACTTTAACCGTGACTTTTCTTGAGCTTTTGGGCTCCGATCTGCATGCAAGTGGTCTCTAAAAATCGGGCTTGATGTGTTCTTTAAATCGCCTACCACTTTGCATTTTTCAACTATCTTGGATTGTTGCCTCGGCGGTGCACAGTCTGTTGCCTCGGTAGAGGTCTGTATCAGAGTGAATGGCTCAGTAGGGCTCTTAATTTTGGGTTTTCCTCCGCAGCTTAGTCTGATCAGCTCTTCAACCAGTACATCAGCATCTTCCATCAGTTGTCCAGCTCCTTCCTTCTGCCCTCCTTGCTGTCTCGGCAGAGTTTGTCTAGGCGGGTACCTGCGCACAGTAAAACGCATGCCTAAGTAGTATCTTTTATATAATAAAACAGTAAAATTCGTCGAGCATGGCAGATTATCTAATCCATGCAGTTTTGTGTATGTTTACCTAATAAATGCAACTAAAACCTGCTTAAGTTTAACAATAATTGAGCTTTTATCGTTTGCATGCCCTCGTTTTGAATCGAAATTCATTTTCTATGAATATTTAGAACACTTTTTTTCTGATTTTTTTTGCTCAGCAATAATGATTTATTAATCGTCAAAAAGATTAAACCGAAATTGAGAGCCTCGTTAAAAACCTACCTAAACCTATATGGAGGAAAAGAGTACTCTCAATCCAGAACAACAAAAGATCACAAAGAGGCCACTAAAGGAAACGTTTCAAAGCTCGCCATAGACTACCAACAAAATTACTCCTCACTCAAGACTATGAAGGCAACCCAACCCCAACATCCACAACAGCAAACACCCAGAGTGCTACATCCACAACAACAAGACCGAGACGTAGCAACAAGCGAACCTTAACTAATCGTAAGCTAACAATGGTTTAATCCAAAACTGGAGCACCAAAACATTCTGCTTTTCTCACTTACCTCCATGCTTAGAACAAAACTCTTCTTTGCAATCCTGACTTGGCTAAACAACCATCCATCACATAGTTGTTCCTAGGTGCAAATATGTAACGCAAGTCACCAATCTTTATAGACACCAAACACTTTCTCAACCCAACCCAATTTGCCTTGTCTAACGCAAGGCACACATGAAAGCTGCCACTTCCGCAAAAGCTACATCCCAGTAGGAAACCGGACCAGAAACTAATGCTCGAATAACACCGTCCTCAGAATACAACACCCCGCTACACCGTGCTAAGAGAATAAAGCCTCCTTTGTTGCCTTTAACACTATCTCGTAATGTGCCAACCACCAACACCAAGTATCCGCACCAATCGAAAAAAGCCATAAGCTTTTTGCACCCCTGTAAAAGAAATACTAAGGCAAAAATATAGCCCATGTACATCAAATATTTCAGGCCAAAACCATACCCCACCACCATCATTAGATCAAATCACACTTCTCCATAAGGCCTTTCTCTCGGTAACAAAACTCCTGCTCTTCTTAACCTTGAATATCGCTGTACAATTTTCTACTTGGATTTTGTATCTCTGCTTCATTGAACGCCTCTATCTTTGATTCTTGTTTAAAAACTATTACCGTTCTGTGCAAACAACACAACTTCCTTGCCGTCGAAACCTCCACCACTAAGCCCATTCCTCTAATGTTCCAAGTAAGATCTGCTTCCTGACAAGTAATCCCAATTATACAAACAGCTTTCTTGTCTTCTTTAACTCAATTGCCATATAGAAGAATGAATCTATCAGATAAGATACTATCAAGAAGATTGAAATTTGACTTGTCCCGGACTGTGAGAGGTCCGCCTGCATTTCCCCTTTCAATTGCTATCCATTTTGATTCTTGGATGAAAAGCATATCCACCCCATGGTTTCTAATTAATTGAACGTATAAATTTTATTGAATAATATAAAGGTGATTATAAAACGGTATATGTTGATGTTCTTTCACAACAACATCAGCCAACTCGCCTCCATAATTCTCGATAGATAAAACATCCACATTAAATAGACAAGTTCAAAATAATTTGTTCGAGCTCAAAATATATTTTCAATTATATGGTAACCTGACCAAAGAAAAATATTATTATTAATTATTTCAAGAGCATCGCCAAGAGACGGGGGGTACTTATTTCTGTGGATGAGAGGACTAGGTAATTACTGATGAAATTGTTAATTTGGTTAGTATTGTTAGAATGGTTGTCTTGATGTTTAATGCGCTGATATTAGTGTTGTGGGATTGTTTTAATGCATCATATTGCCCGTAAGATATGAGTATTGTATTTTATATGTATTTAGAATTTCGAGTTATTTTTTATTAAATAGAGAGATAATTACTTTTCAAGACTAATATAGAGATTCATGCCATAAAATATTGGGAAAGATGAGCATTCTTGACCACTCAGTCAATTTTTCTTTCCCTTGTTCGAGCCTTCCAACGAATCCGATAACGAGGAAATATGTGAATACCTCGTGAAACGCACAATATGATTGCTGGTCGTATTGTCAAACTCGACATATGTAAAAAAGAATACGAGGAAATATATATGTATACCTTGTATGATTAGAGAAAATCGTTTAAATTAGAATCAATATGTAGTATATCGTTACAAATAATTACATTTAAATTTGTACAGGAACTCGACTTGAATTGGAAAGTTTTGAAATAAAATTTGAGTCATAAAATAAGGCGTGTCAACTCGAATAAGTCAATTTTTTTATTCGACTTGACTCGATCAAATACTCACCTCTAGAGCTAGGATCAAACATTGAGGGGTAAGAGTCGGTTAAATCTTTTAAGTGTGATAGGCGGGTCGGTCAAAGCAAGTTGTTTGCCCTTCTTGTCCTAGGAGAAAGAATACCTCGTCCTGGTTCTGTTCCATAAAAAGAATCATTCATTAATGCGCTCATATTAGGGTTTACATTTTCATTAATGCACTCATATTAGGGTTTACATTTTTAACATCACTATCAAATTAAACTTATTGACGACTTATGTACAAAATTTCATTAGAAACGGAGGTCGGTATCGTACATAATTAAACACTTTAGCCATAAGGACTGATTTGTAAAGAACTCAAAATAGGCTTATATCAGAAACAAAATTACCTACCTCGGTACCAGTACTCGAATAGGCCATACCGATACGCCTGAACATTTATTTTCATTTGGGATCAACACAGGTATCGGTATGGACTAGGCTGTACCAATACAACAATGGAAGCATATGGCTATCGATATAGAATCCCTCTGTATCGATAGTCAGTTCAACTCTGAAATTCCAAAGTTGAAAATTGATATCGAGACGAACCACGTTGTATTGGTACTAGGCTATTGGTGGATGGGGATCGGTACGCGTTCCTTCCGTACCAGTACCCCGCCAAATTTTTAAATTCCAGTGTCTAAAAGCCATATCGTTTCGTCATGTCCCATACCGGTACCTCTTTTATGATTTTAGACCAAATATGCATGACTGTACCGGTATGCCATATCTGCAATTCCACTATTTTAATGGCTTTTATACCATTTACCCAACCAAAACATATCCAATGACTCATTGATCAATAACTATGACTAATAACACATTTATTAGTCTATGCATCATACTTGTGTATCATTTCGCCTACTTAAGCATCAATTAAGTTAATGAGGTGGAAATTAACTAGATATATGAATTCCACCAACATCGCCAAGCCAATGTTTCGATAGCCAGTCTATCCCTCCACATCGCTAGAACTTTCAAATCCGAAACGGATTTATGAAAATCGAAAATTGGGTGCGGCTGGTTGGATCTGATGAAAGGAATTTAATTTTAACAGTTTGACGAGTACAGGGACTGGAAACAAAATTTAACCTTTTTAAAAATTTTAATTAAATCCCCTCTCAATTTTAATTTTTTTTGTTAAATATCTTAAAATTATTAAAAAATTTAGTTAAACATCCATTTTTAAAAAAATTCTTTTAATCCTCAAATTTTTTTTTTTAAAAAACTGAAGTTGGCACCCTCAAACTTTTACTCTAAATCCCACCCTTGACTTGAACCCAGTAATTTTTAATAGAGAATTCATTTCCCAGTAATTTTTCATCTTCAATAAGCAAGATTTACACCAAATCAAGATATAATTGAAAGTATAATTATTCCACGCAAACAACGTGACACCTTGTATAGCCACCGTATATGCCTTTGTGACACGCTTCTGATTTATAACACGTTTTTTATTTTTGTGGTAAATTTACGTTCGTGAATAATTTTTTAAAGATATATAGTTTTGATTTGCGGTTACTCGTAGTCTTTCGATAGGCACTACCATTCCATAGTTGTAAGATACTCTCAAGCAAGGTATTTGCCCTCAGCGTCTTAAGAGAAAGATTATTTAGTCCTGGTTCTACTCCATGTAAAGAAACTATTTCATTGTATTTTTGTCGTGTTGGTTTCACTTTCGCCTTCGAACTCGCCATCGGAATCTCCATAAGAGAGTACAATTTTAGGGTGATAAGAATCATAGTAAAAACACAATAAGAAGTTGCTATAAGTTGAATAACCATCAAAATAAAAGAAGATTCATAGTATATTTTATTTTAGCTAAACCGCTGTTAAATAGATGGTTTATTTAGAACAAAGACAAGAAAGTAGCAAGATACATAATCCCCAGTCACATATGCAAGGGACACCACAACATACAAAACAACATCAACTAAATAAAAAGGCGAACAAGTAGACGAGTTATCCATCTACTTAACTCACTCGGTCTTATCTTTTAGGTGCACACAGTATAAGAACCAGGAACAGGTAGCTGAATACATTTGAGGCCACTGCAACTATTAGAAGTATTCCAGAAGAATCCGAGTTAGTTAGTCAAAGTCAGAGCTGTTGAATCTGTTTCAATCTGTTAGTGGGCTGTTAGTCTGTTAAAGTTGTATTAGACTTGGGCTATAAATAACAGGCCCATTCATTGTATTTAGAATATGCTTAATGAATAAAATCTGAGATATTCTTCTAAATTCCTTTTTCCCTCTTTTCTCTGTTCATCGTCTTCCTCATCACATACCCTTTCTCTTCTATTTCTTTTGCCTCGTTTATCTTGATTCTTGCTTGATGATACATCCTAACATGGTATCAGAGCCTCGTAATCGGTGCTGGAAAGCTGCAATTTGATCAGAGATTGTCGTTGACAGAGCAGTGGTGTTGGAGAAACAGTTCGGTAGCTCTCGCGTACCTGTGGTTCATCTGTGTGAGCAATTCATCCGCTCATCTTCTTATTATCTTTTGCTTTGGCGATTGTGAGTACTTTCTTTCTCTGTTTTCTTGAGCGGCTGTTTCAATTGTTCGCTGGTCTGTGCCCTAATTGTGCTCGTGAGTTGAATATGTGCCCTAGCCGTGTTCCGTTGTTGATTTTCGGTCCTATTTTGCATCTCCGTTGCTCATCTTGTTCTTCATTTCTATGTGCAATCTGATTTGGTTTCTAATCATGTTAAGGATCTGTTCTTCTTGCACTTGATCTGCCTGCATCGTCTGCTATTTTTGGATCTGGTTTTGTTTCAGTTTTCTCTATTAATCTTGTTGATGCTTGTTTATGTACACCTCTGGATCTGCTAATCGTCTGAGTCTGAGCTTGAAATTTAATTGTTGTTGTTCGTTTGTGTAATCTTCTGGATCTGATAGTCCTTTGATATGTGTTTGTCTGCATCGTGTTCTCGAGCTTTGTATTCTTGAAGTGTGATCTGCTTATTGTGATTTAGACATGACTAATCCTGAAACTGGAACAACCTCTCCTATTGGTACCAACACTACTGAAACCGATCCTCCTAACACTACCACAACCACAACATCTACAAACTCCAATACCTCCTCTAGTAAGCTGTTTGGATCTAAAAAGATTAATGTTACCCTAAATGATGAAAACTACTTGCTATGGAATCAGCAAGTCCTCCTCACCATTAAAACCAATAGATTACAGAAATTTATTGATGGCAATGTCACTTGGCCACCACAGTATATTACTAAAGATGGAGTAGTTTCTATTAATCCTGACTTTGAATATTATGAAGAGCAAGATGGCTCTCTTGCCTCTTGGCTCCTTTCGACTGTTAGTGAAGGAGTTCTTCCCAACCTCATTGGCCATAATACTTCAGCTGAGATCTGGAGCACACTTCATAGGATTTACAGTGGTAAAACCACATCTAGGCTTATGTCTTTAAGGAGGTTGTTACATTCTCAGAAGAAGGGGGATTTGACTATGAGGGAGTTTTTGATGAAGGTCAAAGGTGTCTGTGACAGTCTAGCAAGTTGTGGAGAGATAATCTCTGATCAAGAACATGTCACTGCTATACTGAATGGATTACCTCCTGAGTTTGAATCCGTCATCACAGTGTTAACTGCTAATCCTACTCCATCAGATGTTAAATCTGTTCATACTGTTCTTTTGGATGCTGAGTCTAGACAGAATGGATTCTTGAGTCATGTCAGTGCTTCTGCTAACCTCACCACACACTCCTCCAACAGTTCTCAATCTTCAGTTTCCAAACCCTCAGCCCAACCTCAACAATCTCAGCCTCAACCACAACCATCTGTTCCTTCTACACCTGTATCTTCCTATACACCTGTTGCACCTACATCCACACCTCCTGTGCAACCACAGCCTATTCCCCCAGAGGTACACACTGGTTCACATGATGACAATGGTGAATACAGTCAAGATAATGGATCTGGATACAGTATGACCTATAATAGAGGTAGAGGAGGTAGAGGAAGGTTTTCTTCTAACAGGCCTCAGTGCCAGTTATGTGGAAAGATAGGTCATTTGGCTGAAAGGTGTTACTCTCGGTTCAATGTTAACTTCAAGAATGAAGCTTCTAGACCACAAGGGAGAGGTTTTCCTCCTCAAGCTCATTTCAGTGCTTATGCTGGATATGGATCTGATTCTAGCTATTCTCATGGTCCTGTGTATTATCCTGGGCCACCATCATCCTTTTATCCTTCAGCTCCATATTATCCTCCTCCTCGATCTGCTGTGTATGCTCCTTCTCCTGCTGCTGTGCAACATCATCCTGCTCCTCATCCTGCAGTTTATCCTACTCAACCTCATGCCTTTATTGCAACCCCTGAAGTTGTCAGTGACAACACTTGGTATCCAGATTCAGGGGCAACACATCATGTCACCAATGATGCTCACAATCTTCATGCTACTTCCTGTTATCCTGGTTCAGGTAGTGTGAAAGTGGGTAATGGTAATACTATTCCTATTTCAATTATTGGTCAATCTTCTTTGTTGACAAATCCTAAAACATTACATTTAAGGCATGTTTTATTTACCCCTGGTATTACTAAAAATTTACTTTCTGTGTCAAAGCTTGCACAAGACAATCAGGTGGCAGTTGAATTTTATCCAAGTCACTGTCAGATTAGAGATTTACATACCAATCATGTTTTGCTGACTGATGGAATGCACAAAGGACTTTATACCCTACCTAGTTCATTAGTGTCTGCTACTACTGTTCTTGATAATAATGTCACTCATGTCAATAATGTACATGCATCTGCTTCTATTGTTTCTGCAAGTTCTATGTCTGCTAATAATGTCTCTGGTTTAGATAGTTCATGTTGTTTTACAGTTTCTCATAAGTTGCCTTTAGAGGTGTGGCATAGAAGACTAGGACATCCTGGTCATGATGTTTTGGTAAAAGCTTTAAATCATTGTAATGTTTCTTTTGCTAGTAATAATAATAAGCAAGTTGTTTCTTGTTCAGCATGTAAATTTGGTAAATCTCATAAGCTTCCCTTTTCTAATTCTCTTTCAACATATACTTCTCCTCTTGAACTTATTGTTACTGATGTTTGGGGTCCTGCCCCTCTTTTCTCAAATGGATTTCATTATTATGTTGCTTTTACAGACTCTTTTTCTAGATATACTTGGGTTTATTTTCTGAAAACAAAATCTGGTGTACTTAATGCTTTTATTCAGTTTCAGAGTCAAGCTGAGAGGCAGTTTGGATGCAAGCTGAAGGCAGTTCAGTCTGATGGGGGAGGTGAATTTGTTGGACTGACCTCTTATCTGCAAAGTCAAGGTATTGTTCATCGCTTCTCTTGTCCTTATACTTCAGAGCAAAATGGACTGGTAGAAAGAAAACATAGGCAGATTGTAGAGGTTGGTCTAACTTTATTAGCTCAGGCTTCAATGCCTTTAAGATTTTGGAATGAAGCCTTCACTAGTGCTATATATTTGATTAATAGACTTCCCACTAAAGCCTTAGCAGGGTTGTCACCTTTTGAAAAACTTTTCTCCCAAAAACCTGACTTTCATTTTCTAAGAATATTTGGTTGTGCTTGTTACCCTTTTCTTGGACCTTATAACAAACACAAGTTACAGTTTAGGTCTACAGTGTGTGTTTTCTTAGGATACTCACCTAGTCATAAAGGATACAAATGCATAGATTCCACTGGTAGAGTTTATATAACCAGACATGTGCAGTTTAATGAAGCCCTCTTCCCTTATGAGAATCATCCTTTGTTTTCAAAAACACCTATACTTTGTCAGTTTTGCTCTTCAAAGTCATCTTCTACAAAATCATCATCCCTTCCTGTTGTTCAACCTTCACATGGTCAACATATTTCTGTTTTTCCTTCTTCACAAAATAATATCAGTGTCAACACTCAGTCTTTTCATGGTTCTCCAGTTCATACTTCTGTTTCTGTTCCATCTGAGTCACATGCTACCACAAATGCTCATATTCCACATGTGTCTGTTTCAAATAAGTCACCTGAGTCTGATTCCAGTCAGTCTTCTTCTCTTCCTGAAAATACAAATCAGTCCAGTCAAAATGAGTCTGAGTCCATTTCTACTGAGTCACCTGTGCATCCTCCTCTCATGTATCCTGTAAACACAGGTGTCTCAGTTCAGTTTGAGTCATCATTTGTTTCACCTGCAGCATCATCAGGACATTCATCTTCCTCCACAAATCATTCTACCTCCATTGTTAAAACCACTAATCCTTCCAATACAACTCCATCTTCATTTACTCCTGCCACCAGATTACATTCATCTTTCATTTCACCATCATCATCTCAAACTATTTCACCTTCACAATCCACTCCTACCTTCATTCCATCTTCCACCACCATTCCTGGTTCAAGTACACATACTATTCCACCTCCACAATCCATTTCTACCTTCATTCCACCTTCCACCACCATTCCTGGTTCTGGTTCTTTAACAGTCCTGAATGAGCATCCTATGGTTACTAGAGGAAAGGCAGGGATCTTTAAACCAAAGATCTATACAGCAGCAGCAATTACCCCTGATGAACCCTCTGATGTTTTCACTGCTCTTCAAGATCCATCATGGAAGAAAGCTGTTGAGTCAGAGTACAATGCTCTTCTTCTGAATGGCACTTGGGAACTGCAACAGTTACCTCCCAATAGAAGAGCTATTGGTTGTAAGTGGTTGTTCCGAACAAAGAAAAATCCAGATGGTTCAGTTGAAAGGTTGAAGGCCAGGCTGGTAGCAAAAGGGTTTTCTCAGACTGTTGGTTTTGATTACCATGAAACCTTCAGTCCAGTGGTTCGTGCCAATACAATTCGTACTGTCCTTGCAGTGGCTGTGATGAAGCATTGGACAATTAGACAAATAGACATCAACAATGCCTTTCTCAATGGCAATTTGTCTGAAGAGATTTATATGGAACAACCTCCAGGGTTTGAGCAATATGGTGACAATGGTGAAAAGTTGGTTTGTCATCTGAAGAAAGCTCTTTATGGCCTTAAACAGGCACTCAGAGCATGGTTTCAGACTTTGAGGAGTTTTCTTCTTAAAGATTTGGGTTTTGTTGCTTCCAAATCTGATACATCTTTCTTCATTAAGTCTGATGAGACCTGTCAAGTGCTGCTTATGGTGTATGTAGATGACATTGTCATCACGGGAAGTTCCACCACTGAAGTGAATACTGTAGTGCAACAGATCAATGAGACTTTCTCATTGAAGGATCTTGGTAGCTTGGGCTTCTACCTGGGCATGGAAATTCATGAGTTCCCTGAGGGTCTCCTACTGAATCAAAGGAAGTATGTTACTGAGCTTTTAATTAAAGCTGGTATGCAAGACTCGACCCCTGTTAATACACCAATGGTGGTAACTCCCAAACTGACTGCTGATGATGGTGATTATTTTGATGACATTCATCAGTATAGGAGTATAGTAGGGGGACTACAGTATATATGTTTGACTAGACCAGACATTGCTTATGCTGTCAACAAGATCAGTCAGTTTATGAACAATCCATGTGTCACACACTGGAGTGCTGTCAAGAGAATCCTGAGGTATCTTCATGGTACACTTGAGCATGGATTGTTTTACACATCAGGAGATGTTTTTAGTCTGGTCTGTTACTCTGATGCTGACTGGGCATCTTCAGTGGAGGACAGACGTTCAACCACTGGGTATTGTGTTTTCTTGGGCAATAATCCTATTGCTTGGAGCTCAAAGAAACAATGTGTTGTATCACGCTCAACATGTGAAGCAGAGTATAGAAGTCTTGCAAACTCAGTTTCAGAGCTGATCTGGATTGAACAACTTCTTCAAGAAATGGGCATTTCAGTTGTTGGAAAACTTGTAGTGTGGTGTGACAACACATCTACAGTCTCTATATCTGCAAATCCAACTCACCATGCTCGAGTTAAACATGTTGAGATTGACTTACATTTTGTTCGTGAAAGAGTGGCTGTTGGACAACTTTTGGTCAATTATATCCCAAGTTCAGAACAAACTGCTGATATCCTTACAAAGCCTATACCTCCGTCTTCTTTTCAAACTTTAAGGGCCAGACTTGGTGTTGTTTCTCACTCTGAAGTTAAATCCAAGTATCAGAATGTTGAAGAAGAGGAAGAAGAGAACAAGGAAAATATTAGAAGTATTCCAAAAGAATCCGAGTTAGTTAGTCAAAGTCAGAGCTGTTGAATCTGTTTCAATCTGTTAGTGGGCTGTTAGTCTGTTAAAGTTGTATTAGACTTGGGCTATAAATAACAGGCCCATTCATTGTATTTAAAATATGCTTAATGAATAAAATCTGAGATATTCTTCTAAATTCCTTTTTCCCTCTTTTCTCTGTTCATCGTCTTCCTCATCACATACCCTTTCTCTTCTATTTCTTTTGCCTCGTTTATCTTGATTCTTGCTTGATGATACATCCTAACAGCAACAAACAGCATCAGAATCGCACAGGGTGCCGTAAGGATAACAGTTTGCAGCTGGTTTGTCGACGAAGAAAATGTTCAGCAAAGGATTCTGAATGTTGGCATCGAAGGGCAGAAATCCATTACGAGCAGCCGAAACAGCTGGCGGCCCTGCAACTAAAAGTAAGACTGCCATTGCACCCAAAAGAAAACCAAACTTGTTGCCTTCCATTTCTGCTACTAATGAACTTGATTCTCAGAGTGAAGAGTATTGATGAGTCTATGTTCTCACCCAACACTCCTTTATATAGATGAAGAATGACATGTGATGAGGATTAGAACACGTGCTCTTCCTCTTTTATTTCTTCTACCTTTTCCTTTTTTTTAATTATTATTATTATTTGTTAAGAAGTCACCGACTTCTCTACTTTTCTCCAATGCTCTAGAGAGCTCCAAGATATATAGTATTATTATAATAATATATATGTAAAATATCCTAAATTGAAGTGACGTGGTGCGAGTGTGTGTTATAAGTGGCGTGGTGTGAGAGTGAAAAAACGTGAGATAAAGTGCAAGTGAGGTGTGTGCAAAATTGAAGTGGAGAGTGACGTGAGGTGTATAAGTGAGAAAGATATTCGGGTAAGGGTCGAGGGAAATATTGTAGTGAGATATGTTTGTAATATTTTTGTATATTAATAAAAGTGATATTTTCCTTTGTAATTAGTAGTTTTTCGGTTGAGCCTTAGTTTATGTATTTCTTAGTGCACTTGAATTGGTTATTAATGGTCGGTTATGCCGCCTAAGTTATATGGTCGGCTCTGCCGCCTGAATAGTGTGTGGTCGGTTCTACCACCTAATTGGTGTATGGTCGGCACTGCCGCTCTCCAATATTTTTACCTTTGTTCTTATATATAAAATTTTCTAAAAATTAGATTATTTATGAATTTATCCTCGATTTTAAAATAAAAATTAATTACACGTATAAATTTCATTAAATAATATAAAGATGAGTATAAAACGGTATATGTTAATGTTTTTTCGCAACAGCATTAGCCAACTCGCCTCCATAATTCACAATAGCTAAAACATCCCCATTAATAGACAAGTTCAAAATATATTTGTTCGAGCTCAAAATATATTTTCAATTATATGGTAACCTGAAAAATAAAAAAGATTATTACTAATTATTTCAAGAGCATCGCCGAGGGATGGGGTACTTATTTCTGTGGATGGGGTACTTATATAATTTAATATATAACATCTTTATATTCGTGTTTAGGGTGTTTATCTTCTTCTTTTTTACGGCAAAGTTATATTTTATTGAATTGTAACAAGCCTACCCTGAATGTTCGCCTCATTAAAAACCTCCATAATCTTAGATGGAGAAAATCCAATACGAACAGCCGTAACAGTTGGAGGCCCTGCAACTAAAAGTAGGACTGCCATTGCACCCAAAACTAAACCAAACTTGTTGCCAATTAACTGATCTTGTTATTTCTCACCCAACACTTCTTTATATAGATGAAGATGAAGAAGAATGATATGTGATGAGGATTAGAATTCCTCTTTTATTTCTTCTTCCTTTTTTTTCTTTATTATTACTATTCAATTATTTGCTCGACAAATCCAATCCTATCCTAGCGGTTATTGCACCTCCCTATTCATTTGGATACAAAGGCTTAAATTCTCACCATCCAAGTAATAATTGGTTTCATTTTTCTAATATTTTCTTTTAAATTATTATTATTAATTTTAAAATTAAACAATTTGATCATTCTTGAAAAGGAGAGTAATTTAGTCGATGTGGTTTTATATACTTATACATTACTTATTTTTTTATTAAATATATATTTATATGTATATTGCATTTTATTAAATATATGTCTCTGTTTTCTATATTGTTCAGATTTCTTTTATTTGTGTTTATATTACAGACAATATTGAATAGCATGATATATATAAAAAAATATTTTATGTTGGTAAATATATCAATCTACACAACTTTAAACATTGTTCATTGATAAAAAAATCTTTCGATTATAATATGAATTGTCAATTGAAAATAAAATTTATGATTTTCTCATTTATAGAATCATACTATTTTACCGATTAATTAATTGTCGATTGAAAAAAAGGTTTTAACTAACATTGGAATCAATTAATCGATGTCCCTAATTAAATCAAGTTTTTAAATAATATTAATGTAAAAGAATTTGTAATTATTTGAAAATATTTATAATTTTTAATTCCTTTCGAAATGTACGAACTTGGAAAACTTCGTGCACTAGCTAATTCGATCCCAAGATAATTCGAGTTTGAAATAAAAGACAATACGGTCCGATTTTGTGGAAACCATTATCCCAGTTTTTTTATATATATTCATGTGTACCTTTAATCTTTATCGTTTACATGCCCTCGTTTTGAATCGAAATTCATTTTCTATGAATATTTAGAACAATTTTTTTTTCTGATTTAAAAGATCAAATGCAAAATTATTTAGTAAAATAAATCGATTTCAACTTTATAGAGAAAAAAACATAACGGGATAGTTTTAACATTGAGAAAAATTAATTGAACGTATAAATTTTATTGAATAATATAAAGGTGATTATAAAACGGTATATGTTGGTGTTTTTTCACAACACCACTAACCAACTCGCCTCCATAATTCTTGATAGATAAAACATCCACATTAAATAGACGAGTTCAAAATAATTTGTTCGAGCTCAAAATATATTTTCAATTATACGGTAGCCTGAAAAATGAAAAAGATTATTATTAATTATTTCAAGAGCATCGCCAAGAGACGGGGGTACTTATTTCTGTGGATGAGAGGACTAGGTAATTACTGATGAAATTGTTAATTTGGTTAGTATTGTTAGAATGGTTTGTTAAACGGTGGCCGGAAACGTTGATAATATGTGAAAATAAGAATGGAACAAGATTCGTAGAGAAGAACAAATATACTTCTTGTTATTTCGATGATCCATATAGTACAGTAGGGTTAATATATTTATAGTAAACTTTTAACGAGGCATCTAATCTTGGTCTTTAATAAAATTAAATAAATTGCTTTTGCTGAGCAAAAAAAATAGTAAATTTTTAACCTAATAACATAATAACTGACTCCCTTAATAACTATACCTAACCACTTTTAACACTCCCCCTCAAGTTGGAGGGTGATACACATCCTTCACACCCAACTTGCCTAACAAATATTCATGTTGATAAACACCTAGTCCTTAGTCAATATATCAGCTTGTTGTTCTCCTGTTGACAAATGATGTGTTTTAACAACCCTTTTCTGTATTTTCTCCCGAATAAAATGACAATCTATTTCTATATGTTTTGTGCGTTCATGGTAAACAAGATTAACCGCTATTTGAAGTACAGCTTGACTGTCACAGTGTAGTATTGTTGGTTCAACGAGTTTCACCCCTAATTCCAACAGCAATCCTCTTATCCATACTAACTCAGCTATTGTAGAAGCCATCCCTCTATACTCAGCTTCAACTGATGATCTAGAGACTGTATTCTGCTTCTTTGATTTTCAACATATAAGCGATTCTCCAAACTTGATGCAATAACTCGTAACTGATTTTCGTGTCATGGGACATGCTGCCCAATCAGAGTCGCAAAAAGCTTCTAGTTGAGGTATGTCTTTTGCTGCAAGTAAGATACCTTGACCAGAATTTTTTCGAATGTACCTCACTACTCGTAGAGCAGCCTCGTAATGTATCTTCTTGGGTGTTTGCATAAACTGGCTAAGATGTTGCACTGCAAATGCGATGTCTGGCCTCGTGTTTGTGAGGTATAGAAGTCGACCAATCAACCTCTGATAAACGCTTACATCTTCTAAAAGCTCTTCCTTCTTTTTCTATTCCTTTATCAAACTCAGCAGATGTCAACTTTTGATTTAATTCCAGTAGGGTTGAAGCAATTCTAGCTCCCCCTAAACCTGATTTAGCAATCAATTCTAACGCATACTTGCGTTGATTCAAGACAATTCCTTCTTTTGACTTGAGAACCTCAATTCCAAGAAAATATTTGAGGTTCCCCAAATCCTTCATTCTGAAGTTTTTATGTAGAATCTCCTTTAGCTCTTGTATTAACCCATCATCATTGCCAGTTATAAGTAGATCGTCTACATATACTAACAGAATGACTATTTTCTCACCTTTTCTTCTTGTGAACATTGAGTAGTCATGCAAACTCTGCACATATCCATTTGACACAAGAGCCTCGGTCCATTTCAAATTCCATTGTCGTGATGCTTGCTTTAAACCATATAGGGATTTAAGCAACCTGCATACATGAGTCTCCCCTGGTTGCGAAATCCCTCTGGAGGTAACATATACACCTCTTCATAAAGGTCACCTTGAAGAAATGCGTTGAAGACATCCATTTGGTATAAAGGCCAATCATAGATAGCTGCCAATGCAATGATTGTTCGAACAGTAACTTGCTTTGTGACTGGAGAAAAAATGTCTTGGTAATCAATTCCTTCACGTTGATTATAACCTTTGGCAACCAACCTTGCTTTAAAACGCTCCACTGAAATTGAATTGGACAAACAACGAGAATGAGATACAAAATTTGAAATTGAATTTAGATTAACAGTAGGTGAAGTAGAAGATGGTTGAGTTGGACAAACAAAATCATTAAGCCAAGTGGGAGGTTTACTAACGCGAGCAGATTTTCTTAAAATAGGCTGAACATCAAATTGGATATTAATGTCAGTGATAACAGGATCATTATGAGTATGAAAAGGATGTGTATCTGAAGAAACAACATGAGGAACAATATTTGAAGATGGTAAAATTGGAGTAAGAACACGAGGATCATCATGAATATCAATATGCATGAAATCATTATTGAAAGAAGAAGAAATGGGAAACAAAATATAGCCCTTTTGACTGATCGAGTAACCCATAAAAATTGCTGGAATGGCTTTAGGAGAAAACTTATCATTATAATTTGGAGTAGTAGCATAGGCTAAGCATCCAAACACACACAAATGGTTAAGTGAAGGAACCTTATTGTGCAATAGTTCATAGGGTGTTTTCCATTTTATCACAGAACTAAGTAACCGATTTATAATGTAGCATGTTGTGTTAATACATTCTCCCCAAAATTTATTTGAGAGACCTGGCAACTTCAAGTAAATGTATGTGCTTTCGTTCAGCAACACCATTCTGTTGTGGTGTATAAACGCATGTGCTTTATGAACAACCCCATTTTATTTAAAAAACTCATCACCTTCTAGAGTAAAAAACTCAAAACCGTTATCACTTCTTATCTTTTGAATAACAACAGAAAATTGGGTATGAACATAAGCAAAGAATTGTTTTAAAGCTAATATAGCATCACTTTTCATCTTAAGTAATCTTACCCAAGTCATACGACTATAGTCATCAACAATTGTTAAAAAATACCTATTTCCACTATGTTTACTAACCGGATAAGGACCCCATAAATCAATGTGAACAAGACAAAAAGGAGAATTTTCACGAGATACACTGTTATGAAAGGGTAACCTTGTATGTTTAGCAAGAGGGCATATTTCACACTGTTTTATTTCTTTTAATCTCAAATCAGTACATAGAAGAGAAGGAATTTTAGACAATGTATTGCTCGAGGTATGGCCAAGTCTAGCATGCCAAATTGAACTCATACAAGAATTAGAAGTAAAGGTCATACAAGAATTAGCTTTAACTGGAAACAGATTTGTAGGAACACTAGGTTCCAGAAAACTAGAAGGTTGGAAAACATATAAACCATTTTATGCTTTACCAATCATCCTCATCTCGCCACTATAATGGTCTTGTAGAAAACAATGATGAGAAGAGAAAATAACATTACAGTTTAAATCTTTAAACAATTGTGAGATAGAAATCAAATTGTAGTGAAAATTTGGAATGCATAGAACATTAGTAAGCATTTTGGTTGCAGAAATTTCAAAATTTCCTATATGAGTAACTCGAGTAGAACTACCATTTGGCAACTACACAGAGGAAGTAGAGTCACAAGAAATAGGTGATTGTCACATAATATAAATATCATCCGTTTTTTCACTAAAACTCTTTGAAAATACACACATACCTCGTAGATAAAGTGATTGAACCCAGATCTCCTAAGATAAATATCACCCGTTTTTTCACTAAAACTACTTATTAGATTCAATTGTCACATAATACCTAAAATATAACTTATAATTACCCAACTAATCCTTAAATAAAACATATTATCTATCATGAAAAATAATACTCCATCAGATATAGACATTTAATTAAAAAAACTAAAAACATCACAACTTTACCAAATAAAGAAATCAAAGAAACAAAATGTAATCTTGTTTGAATATTTGCAAGTTATCTAAATTTAGAAGATCACTAAATATACACGTGTTTGATTAAGGCGTGGTCTTCTAGACTAGGGATGGCAACATGCCACGGAGGTATTTTATTTGTTTCGAATATGATTCGATATAATTTGATATACCTCAAATAAAACTATATAATTGAAATTTCATAATAATCGCAAAAATACAAAAAAAAAATTGTAAAATATTTTTCAATTTCTGCAACAAAGGAGTATTGGGTGACACAATACATTCATCTACATTCTAAGCTACTAATTCAATTTCTGCAACAAATGGAATCCAAGAAGTTTGCTTTACTTTTGGTTGTTGTAACACCCCAAATTAATTAAATAATTAAAGCTATAAATATGGAAGCAAGTGTGTAAAAAAAAAATGGTGATGAAAAAGAAATGCAGCCAAAGGGGATTGAACTTGTGACCCTTAGTTGTATAAGCTTGCATCTAAACTAGTTGGGCTAGTTCTTTTCTTTGTTATAGTTGGCTAAGAAAATTCTTTTGAACTAAACCTTTTTTCGGGAAATTAAATAAAATAATAAACCAAGTCTGATATTTTTCCAACCACCCCTTTATTGTGAAATTAATGCCCCACTTGAATCTAGGTATCTAGAACCTTCATCCTCTCACAACAGTTCACCTCCCACCACCGGCTGTCTTCTCGATCTCCTCCACCGCTCGTCGGTGTTGTGCACCGACAACTCGGCCGCCTCCCCATCGCGATCACGCCCCTGGCCGTCACGCGCGAGGCTAAGCCACCGGCTGCCGTGTAGATTGATTTGAACGTTCTAAAAACAAAAAAAAAAACTTAAAACCCATTCCGCTTGGTTTTTCAACGATTTCAGCCGCTACCGTCGGCCATTTGCCACGCCAAGGCCACCGTTGCACTCCCCGTCGCGTGGCGAGCAAAACCCTTCTTGTTGATCGACCGTCCGCCGTCGTTGGAGTCGTCGTCGGGACTACGTCGGTTTCGGTTTCCATTTCCGTTTCGGGGTAAGTTTGGTAAGTTTCCAACTTTATTTTGAGTTTTTGCATGCTTGGGTTGAGGAAATGGCGTTTTTTTAGCGTCGCCCGATGGTTTCTTTGGCCGTTTAGGCCGCACGTGGATACCACGCGCCGTCACGGGCAATTTCTGGCCGCCTGTGACGGTGGCCTTCGAAACTGAGCCGAACCGAGCTTTTCGAACCGGCCTGTTTTGGTCTAAGCCCAAACCTGACCCGTTGACCGTTTGACCCAACCCGTTCGACCGAACCGAATTGAACTCGCCTGACCTGACCGAGTCAACCGAGTAAACCCGACCGAGTTAGCCGAGTCAACCCGACCGAGTCAGCCGAGTCAACCCGATCAAGTCAACCGAGTCAACTCGTCCGAGTCAACTCAGTTGACTTTGAACGTTGACCTTGACTGCTGACGTCAGCGTTGGCTTTGACTTTGACCAAAAAGTCAACTTTTTTCGAACAACCCTATTTTATGTTTTTCGACGTCCTGAGTTCATTTTTGAAGCCCGTTTCGTGAAATTCTAACCCGAAAGCCTACGAATCAGACCTTGAACTCGAGTTTGCTTATGTATTTTATTAATCAATTGTGAATAATGTGAATAAGGACTGAAATTGAAATTTGTGCGATTGAAGGTACTCACCGTTCCTTGAATACGAATGGTTGAGGACGTCAAATTCGAGTTCGAGAGTATTGAAATGTCGTGTTAAGGGTCGACCGATATAGCAAGGATTCAAGGTAATACTTTAATACCTATTGTCTGCTTTATGGAACATGTTGGTAATTGATTAATGCATGAACTGTATGATTGGTCATTTGACTACCGTCAATTATTATAAGTCGTACGGTTACAACACAAAGATAATAAACTGGTTAAGACTAAATGACTCGAATAAGGAACAAATGACCGATAAGAAATTCAAGTTTAGTGAACACTCGATAAAGCGACAACCTCGAAACTTTAATTTTAGATTATGTTCCTGATAAAAGATTTAATGCCCGAAACGTTAGATTGAGAAATTACAAAAATGCCCATGAGATATCTGAATGACTAAAATGACCCTAACAATGAAAGCAATATAGAAATCTATCTTAGATCTTGTTAAACAACCGGTTTATCTAAAATCCTCAAATTACTTGGAGAGTTACAATAACAAAGCTTAAACCCTCGAGATTGTGAAGTGCTTGGATTTCCATGAATTCTTAATAATCCTTGAAGATAAATTTACAAGAAATTATTCGTATGTTCGAAAATTATCAAAGTACTTTCAATTATCAAATTGAGTGAAACAACTGAAATGACTAAAGGATTGAAGGTATTATAAGACTGAATTGATCAGGATAGGTGTAATGACCGAAATAACTAAAGAATCTCGAGCATCGAAACTTTCCAATTAACAGAAATGCCATTTATACCTCAAGTTTTGAAATGAATGAATTGTCTCGAAGAGCTGAAAGGACCAAAGCGACTAAATCTCTATCGAGTACATAAATGATTGAAATTATATAATTAGTATAATTGACAGAAATGATGGATCTATCCCGAGCTCTAAAATGGTCGAAATACCCTCTTGACCGAAATGGGCAAAATTTGCCTTCGATGAAATTTCAAAAATCTAAATAAAGCGTAAATAACCGAAATGCCCCTAAGTGTTATGAAGCATGACTCATATATGTCCATCACTGATGATACTAATATAAGGTTGGAAGATTTCGCTTGGAAAATAAGTTTAAATGCTCAATGGTGAGCTTGTGGAGAAATATGATGACGACCGTTCAAACATTTTATATAATTGATTTTGGAAATGATACACATGGAACGCATACGTCTGAATGTTTGGTAAGTATTGCAGAGTTGAGATATGTTAGATCGAGTGAGTTTTTGGAGGTTTGATAACCGTTAGAAATCTTGAATGTTGCAAATCATCCTTTTGTCATTATTGGGCTAAGTTACAAAATTGCCCTAATAGTAAAATGACCAAAATGCCCTCGTTAGCCAAAGTGATCGAAACAACCTTAATATAGTTGATATCTTGAATGATCATAATAAAGCATTTTTTTCAAATGCCTAGTTGGCGATGTTGGCTACAAAGTCCCCTCTAATCGGGACCTCATTACCGGAATCAGTTCAAAACGTCAAAAGCTCAGAGTTTTCATTCTTCGTGTAATATCAAGTATCTCAGAGAAATAAATGGTTCCTTTTTGTGTGTTCCAAGTGCACATAAATATTCTATCGTCCCGAACCCAAGACTGTCTTTTGATACAAAATATGGCTTTTACCAAACCAAATTATACCTATGTATCTAAACTAGAAAAAAAGGAGAAAGAAAATAAAATAAAAATATATATGCTCGCTAGTTATCGTTTCATCGAAAACTACAGTTTACTTTATGTTCATTGTTATTACTGATTAACACTGATTGCTACCGAATATTGTTAATACCGATCATTACCGACCACTACCGATTACTTTTGTCACTACATAGACCGTTATTGGGATATTTGGGATAGAGTATGAAGTTACCGTAGGTTCAGCCCTGATCAGGCTGGTAATTCCTTACCGTTTTAGGTTCCTATACTTCGGCTAGGGTAATTCCTTACCGTACCTAAGGTATCCCCTTAGGCTGGCACCTACGCCCAATGGGCCTAGGTTAATGCACGTTATAGTTGCAGTTCTGTGGAACTGCATACCGGAGTTTGGTTGGAGGGTAGAAAGAAAATCTAAAATAAACCTTATCGCTAACATTATATAACCGTGAAACAACGTGCACCACACCGTTACTTAATATGTGTTAACCTTGCACCGTTGGAACACACATTAAGCCCCTGATTCAACTATCGTAATCCATATCTTGTCTAACTCTTTGGTCTATATGTTCCTAGTATGTTACTCGGTGATTGAATAAAGAACAATTATATTATCTTCATGCATACTGCTTCTTTGGAATATCTAATCGTATCTTTGGAGCCTATTGTTGCCCGAAACATCATGATAGTGTTATGCCTATCATATACCTACATGTTGCTTATAGCATCCTTGGGTAGTTCTGTATTACTGAGCTTTCCGAAGCTCACGTTGTTTTTACCGTCCCAGGTTAAAAAGAAATCTAACATGGCTCGATGACCGACATCAGTGTTTGGAGTTCCCTCGGTGTTGCTTTTGGAGTACGGTACCGACATAGTTAGTGGGCATGCATGTCACTATTGTTTCATGACAGTGTCTATAAAATATTTTTCTGAATTTTTTGTTATATGTTTAAATAATTTCTTGAAAGAGTATTTTAACAAAAGTTACCGTTATAATTTAATGTGTTTTTCAGAGGAAATGTTTTATGTGAATTTTTACGGTGGGTCGCTCTTGTGACCCTAATGTGACTTCCTAGGATCCGTGAAACGCATAGGCGGGTCTAGGGGGTTACAGTTGCGATGGAAGCCCTGCTTTTACTTGCTGCGACTTGTCATGGCGATTGGAACAAAGCTAGGGATTTCGAGGAAGAAAGGGGAAAGTGGATGCACTTTGGGGGAAACAGAATCGAAGGAAGTCTCGACTCGGAGTCAAAGGCTTCAAGTACAACTGATGAGGACGGCGTCGTTTCGGGAGGGAGAGCACGTGTGGGAAATGGAAAGGGGTCTGATGGGTCTCGTACCGATGGCCAAGATGGACTTGTGATAGACGACCCACTCGAGAAAGGAATTACTGCAAGCCCGAAGAGCCCGTAGATGAGAGAAGGATAAGTGATAGCCGTTATACCCTTTGTTGGGTTGTTAGAGGGAATGCCAGCTGTTAAAAAATAATTTGTTGCTGAGCTAGCTAGAATATATTGGAGTGTACTGCTTTTTGTTTTGATTATTCATGATCACCAATGAAATATTCTCTCTCTTATTCTCTCAATATTCTCATCTGATCTCATCTTCTTCTATTCATTCTTGGTCTATTTCAAATTCTCAGTTTTATTTGTGACAAATTGGTAATCAGAGCTTAGTTATTGATCCAACGCCAAGCTGGGAAAATCAAAAAAGACGCAACAAATGGGGGAAACGGTGGATCTTGTGGCGATGCAACAGCAGTTGAACACGATTCAGGAGCAGTTGGAGAAGAGGAAAGATGATGAAACCATTACGAAATGGTGGGAAGGCCAGAATTCTCTGTGGGAAGCCAGATTGAGTAACTTGGAGCGGACGACGGCTGAAAACCAAGACTATCTAGAGAAGATCTTCAACGCGTTGAACAAGGTAGCTGGAGAACCTGAAATAGTGACCAAAAAATGTCCTCAACACATGGGAAATACGGAAGCAAATGTCACTCCTCCTAAAAGTGAAGGTAAAAAACCAATACAAGTAACTGTAATCAATGAACAAGGAAAGTATTTTCTGAACTCCACAGAACTTGGTATATTAGCTGACAAACCTGGGGGAAACTGGAATACTAGTGCAGGGCCATCTCAATAGAAAGAGACTACGGGGGGTAGTGTGGGTGATGAGATAAGATTAGGGTCAGCTAAGGATCCCTATAGGTTGGAGAAACTGAACCAAATGAATACTCAAGGGAGTACAGGGGAGTTTTGCTTCAGGCCTAAGATTGAGCTATAGTTTTTTGAAGGGGAAAACCCTAGAGGATGGATCAGAAAATGTCAGAAGTATTTTGCAATTTTTGAAGTTCCTGAAATACAGAAGGTTGAAGTGGCATCTATGTACCTAGGGGAAAGGCTGAAACCTGGTTTGATGGGTATATAATGCAGAAACATAGAGTAACTTGGCATGAGTTTACAGCTGATTTATGTCATGGGTTTTGTGATAAAATATGTGATGACATTATTGAGGAGTTCAATAAGTTGACCTAGAAAATGACAGTAGATGAGTACCAAGAGAGATTCGAGGAGTTGAAGCCTTACATGCTGTTACAGAATGCATCACTGGGAGAAGGCTACTTTGTATCCAACTTTGTGAGTGGACTGAAGGAGGAACTGAAACATAAGGTTAAGGTATTGAGACCTGGTAACTTAGCTGAAGCTTATAGACAGGCTAAGTTATATGAGCTGGCCTTGGAGTTTGAAACAAGGAAACAAAGATATAGCACAAAATGGTTCAGTCCCACCAATTAGACCAGCATCTCAAGAACTTTTAATACCCCAAACCCCACAAAGCCAACTGCAAACCCTACATGCACTAAACAGTCCCTAGTGGAGTATAGAAGGTCTCATAATCTGTGTTTCAAATGTGGAGAGAAGTTTGGACCTGGTCATCAATGCAAAACAAAACAACTGAACTTGATGGAGGAGGAAGGGACACTAGAAGAGGTGGAGGAGTTAGAGGATGCAACAGAGGAGAAGGAAGAAAATCAGACTGATGGAGCATTAGAAATTTCAATGAATGCTTTGACAGACAGTGTTGGATGTAATACTCTAAGGATACAGGGATCTGTAAAAGGGAAACCATTGAGTATATTGGTGGATAGTGGTAGTACCCACAGTTTTGTCACAGCTAAATGGGCTAAGGAAGGAATGGAACTTGTACAGACTCATCCCTTGGCTATTACAGTTGCAAATGGGGAGAAACTGTATAGCAGTGCAAGGAGTAATTCCTTAAGTTGGAAGATGCAAGGGCACCTCTTTGAATATGACTTTAGAGTCCTACATATGGGAGGGAGTGACATGGTGTTAGGAGTGGATTGGATGAGGATCTATAGTCCCATAGTCCTTGACTTCAATGAAATGGTCATGAAGTTCAATAAGGATGGGCAAGAGATCAGATTACAAGGGGGAAGAAAATCGCCTTCTATTAAAATGATTTCTGGACAGAAACTATAGAGGATGTCAGATAAGGATCCTGAGTTGCTGGGAGAAGTCTATTTGCTAAGTGTTGAAGCTATAGAAACTGTTACTCCAGACTTGCTAGTACCCCTGTTGAAGGAGTATGAAACAGTCTTTGAAGATCCTAAAGGCATGCCCCCTGCTAGGACACATGACCGTGCTATTGTTCTTAAACCAGGGGCACAACCTATCAACTTAAGGCCCTACAGGTTTCCTCACCACCAGAAGTCAGAAGTAGAGAGGCAAGTGAAAGATATGCTTTCTTCTTCCATTATACAAACAAGCAAGAGCCCCTTTGCTTCCCCTTGCTTGTTGGTTAAGAAAAAAGATGGGACTTGGAGATTATGTGTGGACTACAGAAAACTCAACTCAGTAACAGTTAAGAACAAATTCCCTATACCAGTGGTGGATGATCTGCTAGATGAACTCACTGGAGCTGCTTACTTTTCTAAAATGGACTTGAGGTCAGGGTACTGGCAAATCAGAATCAAAGAAGATGACATAGAGAAGACTGCTTTCAGAACACATCAAGGACATTTTGAATTTAAGGTGATGCTCTTTGGGCTTACAAATGCTCCTGCTACTTTCTAGTCCTTAATGAAAACACTATTTAAACCCTATTTGAGGAAATTTGTACTAGTTTTTTTTTAATGATATACTAGTTTACAGTTCTGACCTAGCAACTCATGTGGACCACCTTAGACTGGTTTTTGAGATTCTGAAGATAAACCAGTTGTATGCAAATAGAAGCAAGTGTTTCTTTGGTCAGACTAAGATTGAATACTTGGGGTATATCATTTTTGCAGAAGGGGTTGCTACTGATGAATCAAAGATTGAAGCAATGAGAAATTAGGCTCTACCTAAAAACATCAAGTCTCTTAGGGGCTTTCTGGGCTTAACAGGATACTACAGAAAATTTATTAAGGGCTTTGGAGAAATCAGAAAGCCCTTAACAAATATGTTAAAGAAGGATCAGTTCAGATGGAACTCAGAGGCCAAACAAGCTTTTGACATATTGAAGTAAGCAATGTGCCAGGCCCCTGTACTAGCCCTTCCAGACTTCTCCAAGACATTCTGCCTTGAAATTGATGTCAGTTCCAAGGGCATTGGTGTTGTTTTATCCCAAGAAGGAAGGCTCATAGCTTACCTGAGTAAGGCCCTAGGCCCAAGGCATGCTGACCTTTCTATCTATGAGAAGGAGTATCTTGCTATCCTAATGGCAGTTTCAAAATGGAGACATTATTTAGAGGGAGGCCCCTTCATTATCAAAACAAATCATGAGCCCTTAAAACACTTACTTGAACAGAAGCTCTCTACTACTATCCAAAAGAGGGGACTATCTAAACTGCTGGGACTAGATTACTCCATTCAATACAGGAAGGGGAAGACTAATAGAGTAGCAGATGCTCTTTCAAGACAATATGAAGACCATTCTAAACTGCTACAGTTGCAGGCTACTTCAATCATTCCAGGGTGGGTTCAAGAAGTGGAAAACAATTATGCAGGGGATGCTAAGGTTCAAGAACTAATTGTTGTTGTGGTTTTAAAAAAAAGGGAGATATGCCTGACTGGTCATACTCAAAAGGGATCCTTCGATTTAAAAAGAAAGTTTATATTGGAGACCAGGGAAACTTAAGACTCCAGCTTCTACAAACCCTACATGATTCTCCTCAGGGTGGTCACTCAGAAATTAATGCTACATACCAGAGACATAGTTCCTACTTCTACTGGCCAGGATTGAGAAGCATGGTTAAAGATTATGTTACTCAGTGTGATGTTTGTCAGAGAACTAAGAGTGAGCATGTGCCCCCACCAGGCCTCCTACAACCACTTCCTATACCTCAACATGCCTGGGAAGTAATCACTATGGATTTTGTTGAAGGCTTACCCCCCTCCCAAAACTTCAATTGCATACTTGTCATTGTGGACAAGTTTACAAAATATGGTCATTTTTTACCATTGTCCCACCCCTACACTGCTGTGGAAGTGGCCATAACTTACCTTGATAAGGTCTACAAGCTACATGGCCACCCCAAAATTGCTATCTCTGATCGTGACAAAACGTTTACAAGCCTATTCTGGAAGGAGCTAATGAAGCAGCTGGGAACTACTACTCTGTTCAGCACGGCCTATCATCCAGAAACGGATGGCCAAATAGAAAGACTAAACCAATGCTTGGAGCAATACTTGAGAAGTATGTGCTTCCTAAAACCAAGCAATTGGGCACGGTTTCTACCTATAGCAGAATAGTGGTATAATACCAACCATCATACTGCCCTGGGGACTACTCCCTTCAAGGCTTTGTATGGCTACAAGCCTCCATTTCTGGAATGGGGTACTGACTCACATGTACAGGCAGTCCAAGACATCATTTCAGAAAGACAACAACTCCAGCAAATACTCAAAGATAACTTGCAGAAAGCACAAAGTCGAATGAAGCAATACGCAGACAAAAAAAGATCAGAACGCGAATTTTAGGTCGGGGATGAAGTTTACCTCAAGCTACAGCCGTACCGTCAGACATCCCTTGCTCTCCGCAAAAATCTGAAACTGGCCGCCCGGTATTATGGTCCCTACAAGGTAATACAACGAATTGGGTCAGTTGCGTACAAGTTACAGCTCCCTGACCACTCCCGCATACACCTTGTATTTCATGTGAGCCTTCTGAAAAAACGAGTTGGGCACCAGGGACTTACCTCGATAGATCCGCCGAAAGTAGCGTCGGACGGGCAGTTGAAGGTCTACCCCGCACTCGTCCTTGACAAGCGGATGGTGAAACGTCACAACAAAGCTGTTACCCAGCTTCTAGTTCAGTGGTCGAATCTGGGTGCCAAGAGTGCAACGTGGGAGGATTATACGGTGCTTCGGTCTCAGTTTCCCGATTTCGATCCTTGGGGTCAAGGATCAACTGCAGCGGCGGGTATTGTCATGGCGATGGGAACAAAGCTAGGGATTTCGAGGAAGAAAGGGGAAAGTGGATGCACTTTTGGGGGAAACAGAATCGAAGGAAGTCTCGACTCGGAGTCAAAGGCTTCAAGTACAACTGATGAGGACGGCGTCGTTTCAGGAAGGAGAGCACGTGTGGGAAATGGAAAGGGGCCTGATGGGTCTCGTACCGATGGCCAAGATGGACTTGTGATAGACGGCCCACTCGAGAAAGGAATTACTGCAAGCCCGAAGAGCCCGTAGATGAGAGAAGGATAAGTGATAGCCGTTATACCCTTTGTTGGGGTGGTTAGAGGGAATGCCAGCTGTTAAAAAATAATTTGTTGCTGAGCTAGCTAGAATATATTGGAGTGTACTGCTTTTTGTTTTGATTATTCATGATCATCAATGAAATATTCTCTCTCTTATTCTCTCATTATTCTCATCTGATCTCATCTTCTTCTATTCATTCTTGGTCTATTTCAAATTCTCAGTTTTATTTGTGACACGGCTCCAACTGTTACGGCTGCTCGTAACGAAGTTAATCCCTTTTCAATCATTAAAAATCCCTTGGCCAACATTTTCTTCACTGATATTGATAATCCAGCTGAAAACTGTTTTGCTCGCCGTCATCCCTGCGTCAACAATAGCCAGTGTTGCAGCGGAACCTGTTCAGAGGGACCTTTTTATTGGGCGTGTGCGTGAATAATCGAAATAGATGGTTTGTTTGTGTGTTTGTTGCTATTTTTTCTTCTTTTTGGTGTTGTTTTATGTATTACTTTGTTTTGCTTTTTGTTGCGTCTTTTATTTGTCCCGAATGTGTTGAAAGAGACTATGTATCTCGGCAATTTCCTGCTTTTGTTCTAAATAAATATCCATTTAGCTGTGTTAAATTAAATAGAAAATTATGAATTTGCTTTTACTTTAATCACTTTATCAAAGTATTCATATAAAACAATTTTGGGTAAATTACGTAAATTATCACTGAAGTCTATTCTCAAACCTATTTTGGTCAATGAAGTTTCAAATCGTTTAATTTATTCACTAAAGTTTAGACATTGAATTCTTTGTCACTTATCCGTTAATTTTTTAACAGTATTATGACATGGACGTCGTTTACCGCCGTCGGACGCCGCTGTCTACAGCCGTAGAAGGTGGTAATTCGGTCCCAAATTTTACCATTCGTTTTGTCTCGGCCTTTTGAGTCCAAATCTGACCTCTATTTTATCGGAAAGTTCCTTAAAGCCTATAAATTGAGTAAAAACCTTTCAATTTTTTTCTCGTTGATCTCTCTTCATCGTCGTCGAATGAAAATCATTTTTCAATATATTACTTTGCTCGTGCCGATGAAACTTTTCTCTCTCGCCAATCTTGGAAAAGTTTCTTTACATAATGATAACAAGATCTGAAGTGGATAAATGTTTTTTCAATGTTTCCATGGCCTTCACCGAAAACTTTGCACTGACACTAATAATGTAAAGGATAAACTACACAAATGGTTCTTAACGAATACTTTCTTCTGGTACTTGATTCTCGCATTGTACATGTTAAAAGTTAGACAGACCTAACACATTCACTATAGAGGACTTAAAATTGGCTACTAGCGTTATACCAACTCCCTAAATATATTAGTCTTTCTATTCTCTACTTAGTGCATAATAATAACTAAACGGCAGTGCCGACCATATATCAATTAGACGATAAAATCAATTATATACTATTTAAGCGGCAGTGCCGACCATCCATTTTATGTTCGACAAATTTCGGGTATCAAGTGATTTATAATTAAAATAATTAAAAGAAAAACGATTACATCATAAGATAAATTAAATTAGATTCACAAAATCTTCTCATATAGATTAAAATATATGTACGTGCAAGGTGGGGCAGGACCAATTTTTTTTTTTTACTTTTGTTCTTATATATGAAAGTTTTTAAAAATTAGGTTATTTATGAGTTTGTCTCAATTTCAAACATTTATTATTTGCTCTCTCAACCTCAAATTTTGGCTTTATCTCTACTACCACGTAATTGCATCAGTATATTAAAAAAGATTAAAATAAAAATTAATTGCACGTATAAATCTTATTAAATAACATAAAAATAATTATAAAGCTGTATATGTTAATATCTTTTTCACAACATAAACCAACTCGCCTCCATAATTCACGATAGCTAAAACATCCCCAATAATAGACAAGTTCAAAATATATTTGTTCGAGCTCAAACTATATTTTCAATTATATGGTAACCTGAAAAATAGAAAAAGATTATTATTAATTATTTCAAGAGCACCGCCAAGAGATGGGGGTACTAATTTCTGTGGATGAGAGGACTAGGTAATTATTGATGAAATTGTTAATTTAGTTAGTATTGTTAGAATGGTTGTCTTGATGTTTAATGTGCTGATATTAGTGTTGTGGGATGATTTTAATGCATCGTCTTGTCTGCAAGTGTAACAAGGTTTTTTTTCACAAGGGTCCCCGCTTTTTTTGAAAACATTTAATTTAAAGGGAGAATTTTAAAAATAATTCGAGTTTTGGGAAAAACCTTTAAAAAAATCTTTTTTTTCGGTTGGAGTCACCACCGGCCACTGAGATAGGCCAGACACTGTAAAAACTAAACCAGAGATTCGTTTGAAAGGGTTCGGGAGTTGGTTACGTGTGGAGAAGGGTTAGCACCCCCATCACGCCCGAAAATCGGTACCAAAACAATTGTTGCTTTTTAATTGATGGAAATTATCTGAATTTTAAAATGACTTTAATTAGGGGTTCTTAATTGAAAATTGGACTTTAATCATATGAGCTTATCCAAATTGGTAGTTTCGAATTAATTCGTCGTTTAATTAAAAAGGATGACGGTACACCGGACCAAAAACTAAACCGACATCATATAAGACTGACTGTCGTGTTAGTTTAGGGTTCGGATCCCGTACGTCACATTTATGCATGATGCAAGCAAATAAAGAATGATGCCATGGTCTTGTCCGTTTTAACCACGGATTTACCTTTAGACGATTCGAAATAATCTGAATATTCTAGGAGTATCCAATAAGCTAGGCTAGTCGACCCGAATACGCGAATTAATAAGTATCTCCGTTTTATAATTAAAATCAATTAACATGCTTATCAAAATGCTAAAAGTCACATGTAATTTAAAATGCATGTCACAACAAACATATTCGAATGTCATTAAAACAAAATATGCACGTAAAAAAACATACATAGCAAAACTATACTAGGCATCATAAACATGCTTAAACAAGATTAAAAAACATGCAATCACATATTAAAATAAATAACACGGGGCACACATTAAAAAAACAAATATTACATGCATAATAAACACACATAACAACAATGCAAATTAATATATTCAATATAAAGGGGCAAATTGCATAAATAACAAAAAAACATAATAAAATGCTAAATAAAGAAAAAGCAATTTGGCAGGGATCAAAACTATAAATTTCCCATTTAAAAGACTGATTAAAACACGAAATAGGGACCAACATAAAAGAATGCGGAAAGCCACAGGGACCCAAACAGGAATTAACCCACCCGAAAATCGATTAGACTGAAAATAAGGACATAATTGAAAAGCCTCAAAAATCCAAGGGGATCACGGGCATAATTTAAGAATGCGGAAGCCTCTCTTCGTGCCATTAAAGTGATACGGAGGGGCTTAAAACGCTATTACACCAATTTTAAAACATTAAAACTTTATTTAAGCTGGATTAAAAGCATTCGAACCTTTTTTTTGTTTTTCATCTGAAACCCTAAAAAATCAGAGATACTCTCTCCCCCTCCATCCTCTTGTAAACCCTAGCCGCCAAGCAGCTCCGGTTGCCGTTGCCGGCACCGGAGCCCCCTAAAAAACCATTTTTCGCTTCTTTGAAACCCTAAAGATCTAAAAAGCCTTCATTTTATGAAACCAAAACCCCGAAAATGACCCTTTCTGTAACACCCTAAGTATTGGTTTAAAAAAAAAGAGATTTGCAACCAAGAGAACTCGAACCTGTAACCTATGCTTGGTAAGCCCAAGCTTTAACCGTCTGAGCTAAGGCAATTTATGGCTTTAGTTTACTCTAGTTTTTATTTAGGATATGGTTTATCTGTGTAATCCAATAATAAATAAAAATGAGACTCCCCATCTACCCAAATTAAATGTTTCTGACCCAAATCTCAAATAAAAAAAAAACCATCCGTCTTCTCCTACCTACCCCCTTTCGACCACCGTTCGATCCGCCTCCACCACCGTGCCGTGCTGCTCACCGTCAGTGTCGAGACGTTCCCCGTCGAGTCCCGATCATACCCATGGCATCCACGCGCGTTTTTGAGCCGCCGTCCGTCGCAAGCTGGGTTCGAAAGTTTGGTCGAAGACCCAACACCATCGCCTCTGTTTTCCTTCGTTTCTGACCGTCCTCGACGTCCGTTCGAGGAACGGCCACCGGCTCTCGGCTCCCCTCGGCGAGCTGATCAAAACTCACTCGGTCGATTGACATTCCGACACCGGGAAGGGTTTCGTCGGAGCTTCGAACATTCCGACCGTTTTGATCTTTAAAGGTAAGATCCGGCCTATTTTTCGGCCTATTTCGGATTAAAAATGCATGGGTTGGATTTGTGGCCTAATGATCTACGTTTTTCCGCCAGAATCGCGTCCATTGAGCTCTCCGGTGAGTTTTCCGACCACCGTCCGGCGACCGGAGTATTTCGGGAGAGTGAACCCGGTCTGAACCCGGTCCAAACCGGTCTTAACCGGTTGGACCGATTGAACCGGTCATCTGTCCGACCCGACCCGTCCAACCCGACCCGTCTGACCCGACCCGTCAGCCCGAGTCAACTCGTCCGAGTCAACTGAGTCAACTCGTCTGAGTCAGCCCGAGTCAACTCAGTTGACTGCTGATGTCATGCTGACGTCAGCATTGACTCTGGCCCGTTGACCGTTGACCTGCTGATGTCAGCGTTAACCGTTGACTTTGACTTTGACCAAAAAGTCAAATTTTCCGAAAAGCCCTATTTTATGTTTTTCGACGTCCTGAGTATGTTTTTGAAGCCCGTTTTGCAAAATTCTGATCCGAAAGCCTCCGAATTGGACCTTGAACTTGAGTCCACTTATGTATTTTAATAATCAATTATGAGTAAGGTGATTAAAGACTGAAATTGGAATTTGTGTGATTGAAGGTATTCGAAGTTCCTTGTATTCGGGATGTTGAGGACGTCACATTCAGGTTCGAGAGTGGTCGAACGGAGTATAATGGACGACCGATATAGCAAGTATTAAAGGTAATACACTACTACCTCTTGTATGCTTTATGTACATGTCGATATCCGGTTAACGCATGCATGCTTATGATGAAGTGTTTTGTGAACTCTACTTAAGCCGAATTCGATACGAAAAATAAGTATGAGAGTCAGTAAGATCAAAATACTCGGATAAGAATATTGATAGACCAGAAGTGTCGAAAGTGCTAATAACAATAATGATACAGTTAAATCTGAAACTTTATCAATGGTGTCTAAGAACCAATGTTCAGAATACGGAGTATGAGATGTTGGATAAGAAATTACGAAAATGCCCTTAGATTATAAAAATGACTAAACTACCCCCCTCTGGTAAAAGAAAATGACTTGAAACCTACATTCGACCTGATGGTGTATATTACTCTACCTAAGATGTATGTTTTATTGGAAAGACTCCGACATCATTTATACAATACATGTGTTATATAACTTGGATTTTTTTCCCCTCAAACTCTGTATAACACATGAATGAGAATTCTCTGAAAAATATTGTCGAAATCCTAAGTCGATCCCTATGATAGTAATGCGTGAATTAAATAAGAATGATCGTAATGACTAAAAAGACGGTAATGCCCTCGAGCACCGAAATGTCTGATTAATTTGAATGACGTTATACCCTCAAGTTCTGTAATGAATGAATCGTCTGTAAAGGGGCGGAGAGTTTTGACGACTTAATCTCGTTTGAGTACGTGAATGATGGAGGTACCAAATGATAATTCAGAAAGAAATGGTGGATTTATTCCAATTTCCAAAATGACGGAAAAGCCCTATTGAGCTAAATATGCAGATATGCATTTGATGAAATTCTGAGATTTTAATAAGACTTTAAGGGCTAAAGCGCCCCTAAGTGTTAGGAATCACACTTATGTACGATAATCACTCCTGATATTAAAATAAGGTTGGAAGTTTTCTGCACAGAATATGAGTTCGACTACTCTGCGGCAAGTCTGGTGGTGAAATACGAAAGCAACCGTTCAGATATACTATACAGCCAGATACATTAGAAGGGTTGGTTAGAAATGCAAGGTTGAGGTATGATAGTTCGAATGATTTTGGAGGCTCGATAAACTTCTGGAAACATTAAATATTATGAATCGTCATATCATCATTAATGGGCTAAATTACGAAAATCATCCCTGATAGTTAAATGACCAAGATGCCCTCGTTGGCCCAAGTAATAAAAATAGCCCTGAATGTATCCGATACCGTGAAGAATCTTGACATAGAAATCTCTGAATGTCTGGTTGGAAATTTGATGAGCAACAGAATTCCCGAGCCACTGTTTATGCCTTGTTGGTATAAATTACTAAAATGTCTGTGTATGATAAAATGACTAATGCCCTTGTAAGCCTAAATGACTGAATCACTCGGGATATGCCAAAGCTCTCAAAGATCTTGATATATCATCTCCTGAATATCTGGGTTAAACCGTTAGTATGAACCCCTTCTAATAGGGGCCACGTTTCAGAAATCCGTTCAAATCGTCACAAGTTCAATATGTCTCATTCCGTAAATGCCAAGCATCTCTGAGAAACGATCTGTCCCATCTAGTGTGTTCCATGTGTGCTATATTCTGTTTAATGATATTGTATATGTTTGCTTAGTTGTTTACTTGTTATGTGGTTGCTTGACCTATGATGGTACAATCTGTTTGCATGATGAATACTGAAATGTCTGCTCTGCAATAGTATGCCCATTTATCAGTCAAAAGCATGAATTCTTCCGTTTCTGATGTTATGAGTAAAATATCTGTCACATATATTCTGTTAACCATGTCTGGGAAATCTGAACATTGATTCTGTCTGGGTATACTGTTGGGTTATGATATGAAGTCTCTGTCGGTACAGCCCTGATCAAGCTGGTAAATCCTTATGGACTCAAGGTCTCCCCTTGAGTGGCACCTACGCCCATCGGGCCTAGGGTAAGTCCTTATGGACCTAAGGCACCCCCTTAGGTGGCACCTATGCCCATTGGGCCTAGGGTAAGTCCTTATGGACTCAAGGTCTCCCCTTGAGTGGCACCTACGCCCATCGGGCCTAGGGTAAGTCCTTATGGACCTAAGGCACCCCCTTAGGTGGCACCTACGCCCATCGGGCCTAGGGTAAGTCCTTAAGGATGCAGTTCTGGGGGACTGCATATTGGTGTAAGGTTGGAGGGTATTTCTTGTAAACTTCAGTATGAACATTGGACATTTGCATTTAATCTGTTATGTGCTCATATGATATAATGTTAGGTACTTATGTATGTTGATCTGTACTTATGTATGTTGATCTGTACTTATGCATGTTGATCTGTACTTATGTATGTTGATCTGTACTTATTGGAACACACTAGACGCCAAACTCTCTGATTCCTACCTCGTATATTATCAGCCTATATAATTTCCGTCTAATTCTCAAGGTCTGATTAAAGAACAAACACCATTATTCTTGAGTATGTTGAAACCCCGAAATAGTAGAACAACATTACCCTGAAATTACGGAAAGGGAAAAGAGAACTGTCACTTCTTGTATCATCATGAAAATGTTATGCTTATCATATGTCTGCATGAGCTTATAGCATCTTTTGGTAGTTCTGTATTACTGAGATTTCCCAAGCTCATGTTGTTTTTATCATCGCAGGTTAAAAGAATATATCATGGTATAAAGTTTGACATTAGCGTTCGGAGTCCTCTCGGCGTTGCCTTGGAGTACGGTACTGTGTAATTAGTGGGCATGTATGTCATGTATTGTTTTATGACAGTGTCTGTAAAACACTTTCTGAAATTTTTATTATGTGTTTAAATGACTTCCCGAAATAGTATTTTAAACAGAAGTTGATTTTTTTTCAGTTTAATAAGTGTTTTGAAGAAATAAAAATGTTTTTATGTGTATTTTTACTGTGGGTCGCTCTTGTGACCCTAATGTGACTTCCTAGGATCCGTTGTAACGCATAGGCGGGTCTAGGGGGTTACACTTTCGAAACCGTTTTTGTTTTGAAACCCAGAAAACCGAAACTAAAAAAAACCAAAAACTTTACCCCTTCGCGTCACCAGCCTCGACGGCTCACCATGCACGACCCCGAAAAGGGGCCGCGAGGCTTATCGCCGGTAGAGAGGGGCGAAAGAAGAGGGGAGATGGAGAGACGCAGGTAAAAAAAACCTAACCAACCTTTTTTACGATTCGAACTGAAATTGAAATGGAAACGACGATATACCTCTCGTAAACTGAGGTGCTCTACTTGTATTACTCTGGAAAAATTTTCGATTACAACTCTCTGAATATCCTCTCGAAAAAAAACCCCTTTCTTACATTGCATGTTCGGGTTTATATAGCCCGGTATTACATTTTGTTCTCTTTTTCTAATTACATGAAATTGCTGATAATTTTTGTCGGTATTCGTCTCTGCAATTTTGGTTGTTGCCTCGCCTCTGTCACTTCTGATTTTGGTTGCGTTTTTGGCCTGTTCTTACATTTGGGTTTTTGTTTGGCTGCATGTAGGGATGGGCACGGAACCCGGACCCGACGGGTTCCGACCCGACCCGGCCCGATCGGGTCGGGTATTTTTATGAAAAAATCGGGTTCGGGTCGGGTCGGGTCGGGTTTTTGTGTAGGGTGAGGTCGGGTCGGGTCGGGTTCGGGTTTTAGGGTGAAAAAATCCTACCCGACCCGACCCGGGACTAATAGTGTAATTTTCCCCTAAATTTTTAGGGATATTTGTAATAATACCCCTTTTTTATATTTTTTTTATAAGTAGGTCCTTAAAATTGATTTTTTTATTTACAATTTAGTCCTTAAAATTATTATTTTTTACAATTAAGTCTCTTAAAATTATTTTTTTACAATTTAGTCCCTAAAATTGATTTTTTTATATAGGTCGGGTCGGGTCGGGTCGGAGTCGGATTTTAGGTATTTATTTTCGGGTCGGGTCGGGTCGGGTTCGGGTTTAGGGTTAATATTTTCGGGTCGGGTTCGGGTGGGCCAAAAACCCGGCCCGACCCGACCCGTGCCCATCTCTAGCTGCATGTGAGTCGAGGAGGGGACCAGAGAGGCACGGGTCGGCACCGTGGAGTGATCCAGATCATCGACGAAATCTGGACGGCTAAGGGATTCGAAGAGGCGTGCGGTGGACTACACGCACGCGTCTGGAGATTGAAGCGTCGTGTGTGGATCACACGCGCCTGGGAAGCTCGATCCTGATCGTTCGATGTCCCAAGCTTGATCCAACGGTTGAGAGGTGTGCGGCGCTAGGGCTAAAGCAGATGGCCTCTAGGGTTTCTTCATCTCGTGTGATCTGGACCGTTCGATCAGCCGCCCTTGATCTGACGGTCCAGATTCAGCTGCGCAAAAGATTAGGAATTAGGGTTTTTTTCCAGATCAGATTAGGGCTTATTAATTTGGGCCAACGGGCCATGTACTTTGTTTTTGGGGTTTTAAATATGTAATGGACATTGATAAATAAACTTTGGGCTTTTGTTTATATATATATTAGTCTCTTTTTGGGTTCATAGATCTATTTAGATTTAATAATAATAATAATAATAATAATAATAATAATAATAATAATAATAATAATAATAATAATAATAATAATAATAATAATAATAATAAGATGATGATAATAGTAATTATAATATAGTAGATAAATAAAAGGTATAAATAATACATAATAATAATAATGGAAGATAATAGTAGTAATAAGTAAATAATACTAATAGTAATATTAATATATGGCATAGATAACGATGATAATAAATTAATAAGGATAAGATAATAATATATGATAATAAAATAGTAATGATAATATGTATATAACATTAATATATATATATATTGTTTTCTTTTGTTTTTTCTTTTTTGTTTTTAATTTTTACCACAACACATATATATATATATAAGTATCAAAGCCCATTATTAAAAAAGAAAAGAAAACGGGTTTAACACCCTGGACAAAATAGGTGATTACAGCAAGATGTGAGTATTGTGTTTTATATATAAGTGGAGTTTAGAGTTTTTTATTAAAGTGGAGAGATAATTATATTTTGAAGACTAATATTAAGATTAAGCCTATAAAATATTGTACAAAATGAGCATTTTGACCACTCAGTCAAGTTTTCTTTCCCTTGTTTGAGCCATCCAACGAATCCGAGAACGAGGAAATATTGTATACCTCATGAATGCACAATACAGTTGTTGGTCGTATTGTCAAACTCGACATATGTGAAAAAGAATGTGAGGAAATATATATGTATACGTTATATGATTGGAGAAAATCGTTTAAATTAGAATCAATATGTACTATGACGTTATAAATAATTACAATTAAGTTTGTACAGAAACTCGACAATTCAACTCTAATTTCATAAACTTGACTCGAATTGGAAAGTTTTCAAATAAAATTTAAGTCATAAAATAGGGCTTGTCAACTCAAATAACTTGAATTTTTTTTACTAGACTTGACTCGATCAAATACTCACTCCTAGACCTAAGATCAAACATTTTTAAAAGGTAAAATAATAATAATTGTCGCCTAATACTTAAATTATTACTAATAATTGCCCAACTAATCCTTAAATAAAAGATAGTATATATCATGAAAAAATAATATCAGATTTTTTTACATGAAAAACCCCATTAAAAGAAACTATTTCACAATATTTTTTTGTCTTGTTGGCTTCACTCCGTCTTTGAACTCCACATCTTAATCTACATGAAAGAATACAGTTTCATCAATTGAATAACCATCAAAATAAAAGAATAATTATAATATTTTTTTATTTTAACTTAACCGCAGTTAAATAGATGCTTTATTTAGAAGAAACACAAGAAAGTAGCGAGATACATGAGTCATAACCCCCTTTTACATAGGGTATGGATAGGTACATAACACCACATCAACTAAATAAAAAGACGAGTAATCCATCTATTTAACTCACTCGGTCTTGTCTTTTTAACTACAGATACTAAAGAGACGAGGTCCCAACGGAATTAATTCACATTTGCCACTGCAACAAGCAGTAGGAGAAGTACACAGTTCGCCCCTAGGATCACAGTTTGCAGCTGGTTCGTCGACGAAGAAAATGTTGAGCAAAGGATTTTTAATGTTGGCATTGAAGGGCAGAAATCCATTACGAGCAGCCGTAACAGTTGCAGGCCCTGCAGCTAAAAGTAGGACTGCCATTGCACCCAAGAGTAAAGCAAACTTCTTGCCTTCCATTTCTGCTACTAATTAACTTGATCCTCAGAGTGAAGAGTATTGATGAGTCTATGTTCTCCCCCCAACACTCCTTTATATAGATGAAGATGAAGATGAAGATGAAGATGAAGAATGATATGTGATGAGGATTGGAACACGACTCTTCCACTTTTTTTTTTCTTTTTCCTTTTTTTTTCTTTATTATTATTATTCAATTATTTCCCTGACAAATCCAATCCAATCCTATCCTAGCAGTTATTGCAGCTCCCTATTCATTTGGAGACAAAGACTTAAATTCTCACCATCCAAGTAATAATTGGTTTCATTTTTCTAACATTTTCTTTTAAATAATTATTATAAATTTTAAAATTAATGAGACCCTTTAACTATTTTATAATGAGATGAAATTGTAAAATATCAAAATTTATCATAGGATAAACTAACCACCAAACTATTAGGGCGTGCCTATTTTGACCACCGAACTATCGAATTCGTAACCAGACCACCAAACTTATTAAATTGACTTATTTTGACAACCGCAGTTAAAAAATAATTGATGGGTGACGTGGCAGTTAATGGAAATTTGTAAAATTACACATTTAGTCTTGTTATTTACTTATTAAATCAATTTGGTCATAATTTTAATTTAATTAAATAAAATTAATCAACCAACCAGATGACGACACGTGTCACCACCCAATTGGGCGAATTTACTCTATTTTTATTTAATTTATTTAATAGTTTTCACCCAATCATGTGTGACACGTGTCACCTAATTAGGTGAAAATTTAAGCAAATGAGATGGCTGGGAATCAAACTCGCAACCATCAATAAAAAAAATGCCCTCGCTCTACGCTAGGCTAGGCCTTTCAATTGTTTCAAATATGCTAACTTTTTTATTTAATGGCATATTGAGTTTCCCTACTCTTCTTCCTTATTACCAGTGTAATAAGAAGCCATATTTCGATCTGTGTTGAGGTTTTTCATGTAGTTGATTGATGACAAAGTGTTGTTATTGACATGGAGATGTTAAAATCAACACATAAGTATGTGTTAGAGAACGACCTACTAGACTGACCCGCTATGAGCATGTTTCTTGGATTATTATGTGACAGTCACAACATTGCTCATATTGATAACTACAAGTTTGATCCTCAGACTTGAGATCGTCATTATTTCAACATTGTGAGTGACATATTTTGATACAGTCAAATGTGTGTCGTAACTGACTACACTATAAAGATTGATATTGGACATGTCACAGTCTATGTAGTGGGATATGGTTGATCAAGATAAGATTTGTTCCTACTGCGTAATAGGAGTAATATAATAGGCCATTTGATTGAGTGAGACTAGAAATGCATGACCATGCTCGAATAAATTGATATGACACATCATAGTTATTCATTTATAATAGTCTACTCAAGATATCAAGAAATATTAGATGGACTATACAAGTGTGACTATTCCATGACTCGTGTCCAATCTAGATATAAAGACAAAATGATGTAATATATGAAGGTTATGTCGAACCATGACTTCATGTAACTTAGATAGTCCATTTCGCGCTTAAGAGCTCCTTCCTTATAGGCTGGCTTTGATCTTCGCTTTTTGTGTGCTTTGTTTCTTTTCACACCATGATTTTTGTTCCCCTTTTGCTTGGATCTCTCACTTTTTTAAAATTTAGTGAGAAATTCAGAAATAGCAATGGTAAAAGCAAAGTTTTGTGCACCTCTTCTCTCGATCTCCAACTTGAAAACTCGATTTTAATTTCATAAATTAGACTCGAATTGAAAAGTTTTTAAATAAAGTTGAGTCATAAAATAGGGTTTGTCAACTCGAATAACTTGAAATTTTTTTAGCTTAACTTGACTCAATCATATCCTCATCCCTAGAGTTAGGATCAAACATCGGAGGGCAAGAGTCAGTTAAATCTTAAAATCTAAAAAACCAAGTACATGGACAAACCAGCTCGCTAAGCTTCGATGATGGTGCAAGTCTGATATGCGTGTCTGTCAAAGCAAGTTGTTTGCCCTTCTTGCCTTAAGAGAAAGATTACACATTTGCCACTGCAACAAGAAGCATCATCATTGCACGGGGCACCAAAAGGATAACAGTTTGCAGCTGGTTTGTCACCGAAGGAAATGTTGGCGAAAGAATTCCTAATGTTTGCATCCGCGATGATATTGAAGGGCATAACTCCATACCATTACCAGCAGCCGTAACAGTCGGTGGCCCTGCAGCTAAAAGGACTGTCATTGCAGCTAAAAGGATGATGTGGTAGTTAAATTTTTCTAGTGTATTTGTTGGTTTTTAGTTTTTTAAGCATGTTTCAAAATTTGTTTAAAAATTTAAAATGTTAAAAAATTTTATAATATTTTAAGTTGATTTTTTTTTACAAATTTCGATACTTGTAAGAGCTCAATAAAAAAATAAAGCCCTATTTCATAAAAAAAAATCAAGCCTTAACAAATCTGAGCTCAAGAAAGAATCATATAATAACGCATAACATTAATACGCACTTAAAAGTTTTCATAAAACCATAATTTATGAGTTTGGATAAAATAGAACCAATGTATTAGGAAATAATCAAGGAAAAAATCACTTATAAAATATAAGTAGTTATAATTTGAGATTACGGTATTGATATTTTTTTAATAGTCTAAAGCTGAGTACAAGGTAATATGTGTTCATACATATTCTTAACCTTTTAACAATGTGCATATATCTTATAGACAAAGCGATTTGAACCCGCATCTCTTAAGATGAATATTTTCCATTTTCTACTAGAATACTTGTTGAGTTCTACGGTACTGATATTGTAGGTAAACATTATGGTATTGTATAATTTTTCCTTTTGAGGTTTGAGTTATATTATATAATTGATTTGTGAATTATTATTATAACTTTTGGAATCATATCATATAATAAATAGTGTAGATATGATTTAATGCAGATATGGTGTCAACACAACTTGGAGCTCTTGTTCACATCTAGTCTCATCGTCTAGGTCTTGTGTTTTAATCTCGGTAGGAGTAATTCTCCCTTCCCCTCTCTTAGGTAAAAATTAAAAAAAAAAAAAACCTCAAAAACTCTCAAGTTTTTAAAATTATCTGATAAATAATTTGTTTAAAGTACGAACAGATATTACTATGTAATCACCTTGAAACTATACAAAAAATTATTTCGTTAAAAAAATCTATATAAATTAATTTAAAAATAAATTATTATTTTTGTAACAAGTTATGTAAAACATGAGATGAAATGAAAGGATATGAAAATAAATGTTAGAAATTTGTAACACCCCGTTCCGGATACGGGTTCAAAGTACTACATTCGAGTCACTCAAAATTCGACCCAAAAAATTTCATTTAAAAAACCATAGATTTAACCTTTATTCAAAATATTATATCATCAAATATTCAACTTAATATGAAAATTCTAGCATGTTTTACTTATATATAGTATACATAGTGATTGGTTAATTATTCTTAAAATAAGGTTACTGCATTCAAATATGTTAGTGCTTCGTCTAGAGATTGGTAGTATTTTTTCTTTGAACAATTCTTACTTAGAAGTTTGCTCCTATTAGATCTAGAACTCATAACTTAGGAGAGGGAAAGTGTAACTGAAAACTTTTAATTATTTGCTCTAGAAGTTGTTGAGGATAATATTCTTTTTCTTTCACATGATTTGTGTTTGATTATATGCTAGGATTTGATTCAACTTGATTAGTTATACGGCAGTCTTAATAATAGTAATTGATTAAGAAAAAGGGTAGAGTACACCAGTGGTCACCAAACTTTTAAGGCATTTTTATTTTGGTCACTGAATTTTTAAAATTTTTATTGGGTCACCCAACTTTTATTTCACTTTCATTTTGGTCCCTCCCGTTACCTTCCGTTACAAAATATTGACGCGTGTAACGCCCGTGTTTTGGGGTTAGGAGTTAGTTGAGTTTGTGGTTCGAGTCGGTAAAATAAAATAAAATCAATTCAACCTTAATTAAGATCTAATTGGGTTTTAGTAAAAAGGGGAGGGACCAAAGAGGTAATTTGACCCAAATGATTTTAAAAGCAAGACAACTTTTGAAAAGTTGTCATCTTCTCTCCCCACACCCCCTTTTCCAACGTTAGATGCCCAAACCTCTTCTTCAAACTCTCCCAAGTTCCAAGTTACTATTCCATTGGGTTTCTTCTTCAATCCAAGGTCTTTTTCAAAGGTAAAGATGTTTTCTTACTCTACTCTTCATCCTTTATCTAACCATGGCTTTAGATTTTAAAACTTTGAGCTTTTGAAAATTAGGGTTTGGTTTAAAGTTTGGGTTTTTGTGGGGATTTTCATCTTGTTTTGAAAAATGGAGTTGGGTTTTTGGTTATTCATATTAAAACGTTCAATATATGTCAAAATGGTTGAGTTTTGTTGAAAACCCGAAGTGAGTTCTTAAAGCAAATTTTGAGATGTCAAAACTTATTTTTGGGTGGGTTTTAAGTGGAAATTGAAGGGCTGATGGTTTGTATAGGTTAGGGGGATGTTTTGGGACCTTTTGGGGGTCATTTGGGTGATTGAAAATGGAAATTTCAGCTAGGGTTTGAGGGAGCACGAAAATTGATATATTGGGGGATTAATTTGGTTGGAAAAATTGGGTGAAGTTAGTTTGAGCTCAAAGGTTGAGTGTTGATTGAATGTTAGCATTTGATTGAGATTGTTGGTTGTGTTTTTGGTTGGCTAGAAGCAAGAGGAGACGTCGAATGAGCATTGGGATCGAATCCGGGCTTGTAGGAGTTTGCTTTGGTTGCTAAGGAAGGGCGGTGAGTGGTTTCAATCATGTTTTAAAGTTTGGTTCGAGTGTGTGTAGTGTATGAGTGAAATGTGCTTGGTAGGCCATTTCTATCTAATTCAAGTTGTTAGTTTAGATATTGACTTCCATTGAATGCTATGTGTATTGCCTATTCATGCTCTTGTGATATGTGGTTGATTTATACATGTACTATATGATATGTATATGTGATGAGCATGAGATGTGGTGATGGATATGTGTTATGATAAATGAAAATTGGCACTAATAATTTACCGGGTGTAAATGATCGATCATTAGGATTAGTGTGCACACAAATTGAGTCAAAACGTACGTGGCCTTGATGGCATTAAGTCATCAAGGAGGAGTACGATGATGTAATATTCCACCGGAAGCTATTATATATTCTACGAGATGATGAGTGGAATCCCATCCGTAGGGCATGTGGCGATGAGTGGAATCCCGCACATGCAAGGTCCGGTGATGAGTGGAATCCCACCGAGGTAAAGTGGTTGTTGAGGTTTAAATCCGCACATCCGGGTAACTAATAGTGGCCAATTAAACTTGTTCATATGATTGTGATATTTGATGTTGATACATGATAATGTTATTGATGTTCGAGCTTGATATGATGTGAGATGCCATACATGACTCTTGAAAGACTAGCTAGGTCCACTTGTGAAATTATCTATGCATGTTAGATATGGGTTTTAGGGAATACATGCTTGAACCCTGCATTGTTGATGTTTTCGGTTTTAGAGCATCCTCACTAAGCTTATAGCTTACACTCTCATTTTCAACAATGCAGATCATTAGCGTGGTGTTAGCTCGGAGCAAGGCAAGAAGGGCTTTCCAAGTTTGTGGCTCAAGTACGATTGTTAGTTATGTAGTAGTTAAGCAATGTGGCAAGAGTGTGTTTGTATGAGCTTGTATGACTCATTGGTGATTTTGATGCTTATGCTTGACTTGGTTTGTAAGCATGTTTACCTTTCCAAATGCCTTTGATGTATGCCTTTTGAATATTAATATTGCTTTATGGTATGTAAACCCTTATGGGATAAATGATGCTTCTACTTATCAATGTTTTCAAGCATGACTTGTATGAAAGGCTAAGGTATATTTGTCATGTATGTATGGTTGTTTAAATCCATGTCTTGTGAGTGCTTGAGTATGTTAAACCTAGGATGTATGCCTCTAGACTTTGTTTGATAGTGTGATGTGCCTTTAGAGGTCCTAGGGGACCTTTAGACTTGTCAAGACTCACCCAAATCTGAATTTAAAAGGTTGCAGACGACCAGCGTTTCGAAACGGGAAGGGTCGTTTTGGAACGGGTAGGCTTCAAGGACCCCGTATCGGAACGTGTTTCGATACGGTATGGCCTTTGAAACCCCTGTTCCGAAACGCGTATCGGAACGTTTTGGCTACTGGAATTTTGAGAAATTCACGAGATAAAGGTGTTTCGAAACGGGCTTGAAGGTTTCGGAACGGTCAAAATCTCGTTGACCACGAGAAGTTGACCGTCGTGGGCGTTTCGAAACGGTTGACCACTGTTTCGATACGGCCCCTTGTATAGGCTCTGGGGCTGTTGACCTGGTCAAGGCGTTTCGAAACGCCTCAAGGGTGTTTCGAAACGGCCTGTCTAAAAGATTAAAATTGGGTTGTTTAAATGTTGTTTTGGGCTCGAATGATTATCTCGTGTATGTTGTTCCGCTGTTTGATCACATAGGTCTAAAATGAACTTTCAGAAAAGATTAAGTTAAAGAAAAAAATAGGGTTGCTAACCGAGGGGGAACCTTAACGGGTTTCACTTCGGTTTTCCCCATATGGCCCACTCGAACCGGTCATCTGGCCAGACCGGGACGAGGGGGTTACAACGCGGCCCGTTAGTTTTCCTTTTCTTCAAGGATGAACTATATAAATGGTCACCGAAATTTTAAAATACTTTCATTTTGGTCACCAAAATTTTAAAACTTTAATCGGAGTCGCCCAACACAAATGCATCTATCAACACAACACCGAACATGATGGCGAATAATGACGAAGGGATGTATGGGTTGCCTCTCCTGATTTTAGGTATAATAGTATTTTGGGTCCTTGATAGTTTAAATACTAATCAAATAAGATTTTTGTCCCTCCCGGTTTTTATATTTAAAGGTTTAATAGACTCTTCCCCCTCCTAATGTTTAATCATAACTCCGTCTCTAATGGCAAAGTAAATTAATGTTTGAACTTAAACATGAGATGCATCAATTCTGCTTGCATATTCTAGGAAATTTGTGGAACAACTTTTGGATACAACTTTTAGAAGTAAACTAAAATGCTATACTCTTAGTCAATAATTAACATCAATGTTTTCTTTGTCTCCCTTGTACTTATTAACCTTGAAGTAGCTTGAAGATGAGGTTGCATACAATGTGATCAATAGATCAAAATAATGAGTTTATATTACATATTATATTCAAGAACATGATATATAAAAAATATTTTATGTTGGTAAATACATCAATCTAAACAACTATAAACATTGTTCATTGATATTAATAAGGTAAAATCTACTTCTTACTTTCATTTTTTTGTTCATTGAAAGAGTTTTTTTCTTAAACCAACATGGTTGCTTTAAAGAAAAAAAATTTGGGTGACTCCAATGAAAGTTTTTAAAATTTTGGCGACTAAAATAAAATCGTTTTAAAAGTTTGGTGACCATTTATATAGTTTACCCTTGAAGAAAAGAAAAACTAACGGGCCACGTTAGCATTTTTTAACGGAAGGTAACGGGAGGGACCAAAATGAAATCGAAACAAAAGTTAGGTGACACTAATAAAAATTTTAAAAGTTCAGTGGCCAAAAATAAAAACGCTTTAAAAGTTCGATGGTCATTGGTGTACTTTACCATAAGAAGAAAGTGATTTGAATTGAAAAAAAAACACGTGAAATTTGCTTTAGATTAGGGTTGTAAATGAGACGAGACAGATCGTGAGCTACTCGAGCTTGACTCGGTCAAAGCTCGGTCAACACTCGACTCTATTAGGCTCGACTCGAGCTCGAACTCGGCTCGAGTTCTTAACGAGTCGAGCTGAGTTACTTGATACCCGACTCGAAAAGCTAGCGAGCTACTCAAAAGTATAATAAACTATTTTTAAAATTTTAAAATTAAAGTGAACTAAAATGTAGGTTTGGTGTTTTTGGTTGTTATGTTAAGTTAGTTTAATTTTTAGTTTAACTTTCTTTATATTTTCATGTGTACTTTTTTTCTCTTACTAGGATTAGGGGTTTTTAATGAGACACATAGAAATATTTCTTTTGTATGATTATTATCATTATTATTACGAACAATGTTGTAAATAAAATGATACAGATCACGAGCTACTCGAGCTCGACTCGGTCAAAGCTCGATCAATACTCGACTCGATTGGACTCGACTCGAACTTGAGCTCGGCTCGAATTCTTAACGAGTCGAGTCGAGCTCAACATGCTCAAGCTCGAGTCAAGCTCGAATTCGACTCGAATTCTTAACGAGTCGAGCCGAGCTTAGCACTACTCGAACTCGACTCGGCTTGTTTACACCCCTACTTTAGATACGAAAAAGTGTTAAATATCTAGAAAATAATTTTATGCATTTGTTGACATCTATTTGGGCCCATTTTAAACAAAAATAAAATTAAATATATCAGTCATTGTCTTTTATCTAAAAATAGAAAATATTTAATGTTAACTGCCAACAAGACATTAAATTTAATAAGATGATATAGAGGGAGATATGGATATGATTCGTGTTTAGGGTCTTATTTTTCATCTGCTAACCTTGACGTTTGTTTGTATTATTTGTCAAGTTGTTTGGTAACTATTTCTTGTTTGGTTTTATTTTGTTTTTAAGGACCGATTTGTGCGTGTTTTAAAAGAAATGTTTTGATTATTTTTTTTATAATTTCAAAGTATGATGTTTATTTTAAAAGACTCAAATTCAAATAATTTTATTTGTATGATGTTTATTCCTTATTAAAGAGTTAGAAAAGTATGAAGGTATACTAATTTATAATCTTATTAATTTTTTGTATGACATGACATATTTTATTATTATTAAATATAAAAATAATTTAAAATAAAAATATATTATATTATATTTATTATTAAATACGAAAATTACAAAAATACCCTAACATCCCTAAAAACCGCACCTCACACCAACATCGCGGACCATCTGATTGCCATGCCACCAAAAACCCCAACAAGGCCGGATGAAAGATGGGCATAACTGTAACAAGGTTTTTTTTTCTCACAAGGGTCCCCGCTTTTTTTGAAAACATTTAATTTAAAAGGGGGAATTTTAAAAACTAATCGGGTTTGAGAAAAAACCTTTTACGAAAATCTTTTTTCGGTTGGGTTGGAGTCGCCACCGGCCACTATGGTAGGCCAGACACCGTAAAAAAACAAAACCAGAGATTCTTTTGAAAGGGTTCGGGAGTTGGTTACGTGTGGGGAAGGGTTAGCACCCCCATCACGCCCGAAAATCGGTACCAAAACAATTGTTGCTTTTAAGTGATGGAAATTATCTGAATTTAAAAAGACTTTAATTAGGGGTTCTTGATTGAAAACCGGACTTTAATTTTACGAGCTTTGTCCAAATTGGTGGTTTCGAATTAATTAAACGTTTAATTAAAAAGGATGACGGTACACCGGACCAAAGACTAAACCGACATCATATAAGACTGAATGCCGTGTTAGTTTAGGGTTCGGATCCCGTACGTCACCTTTATGCATGATGCAAGTAGATAAAATATGATGTTATGGTCTTGTTCGTTTTAATTACGGATTTACCTTTAGACGATTCGAATTAATCCGAATATTCGGGGGACATCCAATAAGTTAGGCTAGTCGACCCGAATACGCGAATTAATAGGTATCTCCGTTTTATAATTAAAATTCATTAACATGCGAACTTAGCACTAAAAATCACATGAAATGACATTAAAATGCATGTCACAAAAACATATATATATTCGAACAAGAGAAGACAAAATATGCACATACTAACATAACAATATGGCAAAATTATATATTCGATGCAAACATTAAAAAAGGATAAAATGCATGAATAATATAACAAAATAAAAATGTTGAGTACAACTAACATGCAAACTGGCAGGGACCGCAATAGCAGTTAACCCATAAAAAACATTAATCAAAAGAGCAAAACGGGACCAAATTGAAAAGACTCGGAAAGCCACAGGGACTAAAACAGCAATTTCCCCACTTGCAAACCGATTGAAACCAAATTTAGGACGAGATTGAAAATGTTTGAAAACATGGGAGGACCACGGATGTGGTTTTTGCAATGCGGAAGCCCCTCTCGCGCGAATATGTCGACGTGGAGGGACTTAAATGTGATTAACCCGTTTTAAAAAAAACTAAAACACTATATAACCAAAATAAAAAAACGTTTCAGCCCTTTTTCTTAGTTTTGCAAACCCTATAAGATGAGAGACCCCCCCCCCTTTTCTGTGTTCTGCTCCGGCGCCGCAAAGAGGTTCCGGTCGCCGTTGCCGGCGCCGGAACCCTAAAAACTTTTCTTTCTTTTCTTTCCGAAACCGAAAAAAACTTTCTCTTCTCGAAATCAAAACCAAAACGATGGAAAACCTTTTCGAAATCCTTTTATTTCAAAGCCCTAAAGCCAAAACCAAAAAGAAACCCAAAAAATTCCCTCACCGGCTCACATGCATGGCCTCGGGAAGGGCCACAGAGCTTATCGCCGGCGAGGATGAATGAAGGGCGAAAGGGAGAAGAAGAGACGCGAAAGGTAAAAAACTAAACTACTGTCTGTTTTATTTTGCTTCGAAAATATAAAATAAAATAAGATGCTACCTCTGAAACTTTGAGGTTCTCTGCCTTGTATTGCTTGAAATATTTGGATTACAATTTGCTCTCTGAAGTTTTTCGACCCTCTATTACAACTTTTTCTCTCTGAAAAAAAATCCCCTCTTACATTGCATTTTGCTTCGGCTTTTATAGCTGGAATATTACACCATTTTTGCATTTTCTAAAATATGAAATTGCTGAAAAATGATGTTTGCTGCTGGTAATTCTTGTTTGTATTCATGTCCGCTGAGATGTTTGTTTGTTGCCTCTGAGATTCTGTTGCCTTGTGCGTTTTGGCTCTGACATTTGTATTTTGTTGTTTGCATGCACTGCTGGAGGAGGGGACCAGAGAGGCACGTGACGTGGCCCGTTGCATGCCGTTGATGGGATCCGGACGGGCTCGGGGAACTCGAAGAGGCCGTCGGTGTACCGCACGCGCGCATGGGGAGTTGAAACGACGCGCGTGAAGAAGCTGGGGAGCCGCGTGTGCGGCGCGTGGGGCTCTGGAATCTTCTCCGGCTCGATCTCAGCCATCCGATGCGCTCCCGATCCAATGGTCTTGAGGGGTGCGGCGCTGGGGCAAGGGGAGGCCAGCTAGGGTTTTCATTCCCCGGTGCAATCTGGACCGTCAGATCTAGATCGGATCTGACGGTGGAGAGGGGTTGGCGGCTGCAAAGACAAGGGGCATATTAGATTAGGGTTTCATCTTAGGGCTTATTTTTGGGCCAAAACAGGCCTTGTATATTTATTTATTTTTGGGTTTTTTATAATATAATGGACTTTAAATTATTAAAAACTTGGGCTTTATTATTTGAGCATATTACTTAGTAGTTTTTTTTAGTTTTCATATTCTATTCGAAAGCATTAATAATAATAATAATAATAATAATAATAATAATAATAATAATAATAATAATAGTAATAGTAATAGTAATAGTAATAAATAAAACGTAATACATAATGATAATAAAAATAGGATAATAATAGATATAATAGTAATAGGTAATAATAATAATATAATACTTATAGTATGATAATAATAATAATAGATAAAAATATGATAGATAAGTATAATAATAGTAATAATAGATAATATATATACTATTTTTAATTTTTTTCCTTTCTTCTTTTTTTTGGTTTTTAATCACAACATATATAATATCAAAGCCCATTACTTAAAAAGAAAAGGGGACGAGTTTAACACCCCAGACAAAATTAGTGATTACAATAACCATCGAAAAGGTAATATGATTTGGCCTTGAGATTGATATGGGTACTAATAATAACAGCAATAATCAAGCCATAACAACTAGCAAGTGAATAAGAATGACGAACGGCGACAGCAGCGGCGCTTGAGAGAAAGATTTTAGTAAAGAAGAAAACAAAATGGGTTTGAAGATGTTAGGGTTTTATTTAGTAAAGAAGAAAACAAAATTGGTTTGGAGATGTTAGGGTTTTATTTAGTAAAGAAGAAAACAAAATGGGTTTGGAGATGTTAGGGTTTTATTTAGTAAAGAAGAAAACAATATGGGTTTGGAGGTGTTAGGGTTTTATTTAGTAATGAAAAAGTATGATAAGTAGATTTAGTAGTTAATACTTACTGGGTTCAAAAGTAGAGGGATTAAATAAGTAATCTAAGACTCTCTTTTTTTATCAAAATAAGTAATCTAAGACTTAATGATACGCAAGAGGATCCCTCGTGATTGAGACAACACAATAGAGAATTGATGTGATAAAAGATGTAAAATAATTGTGAGAATTTGGCCATTTATTGGTTAAAACAAAATGGATGCTGAGAATTTAAGACTTTGTCTCCACTGTTTTGATTTGTCAATCAATTCAAATTAAAAAGTCGATAAAGGGAAAGAAGAAATTATAAAAGAGAAAGTGCACGTGTTCTTATCCTCGTCACATTTCCTTATTTATCTTCATCTTTTCTTCAACAAATTATTAAGGAATTTCACCCATTTCTTGTAGCAAATAACTAATGAAAACAGATCTTAAGAGTTGAGATGAATGTGTGGTGTCACCCAATACTCCTTTTATATAGCTAAGGTTTACGCGACCCGAATTAAAGATTAGTTTAGCTTTTAAGACACCATGCATTATTATTATATAAAGGTTTTATCTTAGATTTATCAGGTTTAAATTTTACCATGGATTCGCCTAATCTATATGGATGTAATCACAAATCTTTCATTCTTTGGTCAAATTTTGGGGGAAAATACAACAGTATGGAAAAGTCATAAAAATAATACATACTATTAAAACTTTTATTAGAGGTGTAAGGGATAATTTTGTCCCTGTGATATCAAATCAATAATTTTGTTTATTTTTTAATTTTATCAATTTAGTCTTTGAAGTGTAACCCCCTAAACTAGCCTATGCGAAAAGACCATGTCTAGCAAGGCACATCACAATTAAAACTCAAGTAGAAACTTATTGGCAAATTAAGTATTTATTTCGGCAGAATAACAGTAGAACTCGGTATAAAACAATCAAGTTGAATAAACCTATTTAGCACATCCATTAGTATTTCCCAAGAAATTCATACCAACCATAGACTCATAAAATGATGTAGGCTGCCATATCTACTTAAGTAAACACATCGTATGAGAGTTACAAAACAAGTATCAATAGTATATCAAAATACTCATAGTATAATACCATACATCACAAAATATAGGCACGTGTCACTCTGAAAGTACAAACCGTGGATGGAAACATTACATTCAAAAAGAACACCAAATGTGTCGATCCTCCAAGTGTCGGGCGGCCGATCCAAAATATCTAAAAAGGGGAAGAATTTGGGGGCGTGAGCTAAAAAGCTCAGTGTGTTCCAACAGTGCATAGAATCATACCAAAAGTTCATAAGTGCAAAACATTAGGTAAAACATAAATAATAGCAACCAGAGTTTCTTTGTTTCTAACTACCCTCCAACCATACACCAATATGCAGTTCCCCTAATTGCATCAATAGGGACTTACCCTATGCCCGATGGGCGTAGGTGCCAACCTAAGGGGCTGCCTTAGGTCCATAAGGAATTACTCATGCCGAGGCATCGGAACCTACCCAAGGGGCGACCTTGAGTCCATAAGAAATTACCAGTTGGATCAAGGCTAAATCTGCAGACACTTCATATCATATCCAACAATATACTGCATATATAAATCATAGTTGTTCAACAGACAGTGATACCAGAAAATCATATAGCAGGTATGCTTATCACAGAGATATAATAGTTCTGAGATTCATGCTTTCAAATCTGACATGTATACATATATTTCCAAAACATCACAGCAATCATTTATTCAATCAAGTCACAAATATCATGGTTCAACAAACAAAACTTTCATATCTCACAAAAATGTTCATGCTGTCAATTAGGGGAAAATATTCATGTGCATATGATAATTTCATAAAATATTTTTAGACCGTTATTTAGCACACTAGGAACACACCTCAAAAGTTGGTCAGATGAAACTAAGGGGCACCTGCCTCGCTATGCTCTGCAACTAAACTAGATCCTAAATCAAAACGGAGAAATGTTATCACAATGGAGATAATTAAATTTAAAGACTTGACTGAGTTCTAAGTTCATACGAGTGGCTATCGGTGCGTGAGGATGAGTGGAACGGGAGGAGCTGGGCTGAGCAGACTGATGGTCGGGAGATACTCGAGTACCTTTAAACAGATAAACGCTTATATTAGTCATTTACTTGACTAACTTTTACCTTAATGAGATACTTAAATACATATGCATGGTTGGGTCTAAGGTCAGACTCGGAGGTCTTCGGGTTAGAATTTCGTAAAACGGTCTTCAAAATCGGACTCAGGACATCGAAAACATAAAATAGAGCTTTTTCAGAAAATTTTGACTTTTTCATCAAAGTCAACGCTGAAGTCAGCAGGTCAACGGGGTCAGAGTCAACGCTGACGCCGTGCTAACGCCAGCAGTCAACAGGAGGTCAACTGAGTTAACTCACTGAGTCAACTCTAGCGAGTTGACACAGTCTCGGGTTGGGTTCGGGTCAAAAACAGGTCGCGTCTGGACTGTTAGGCCGATCGGTTCAACCGGTTCAGACCGATTCACCTACCTAATTTTTCTGGTCGCTGGACGACCGTAAAAAAGGTTGCCGGAGACGTTTTGGGCACCACCTGGCCGTAAACAGAATGGAAATTAATCCCACGACATTATCATTACAAAATCAGATCGGAAATAGGCATGAATAACGCCGAATCTTACCTTTAAGGTTCGAAACTCGCCGGAAAATACAGTGCTCCGATGAAGCCATTTCCGGTGTCGAAACGATGATCGGCCGGGAGGGTTCTACTCACCTTGGCTCAGAGATAAGGTCGATGATGTTGGCGCCACGATAGGACGGCCACGGTGGCCAGAAAATGCGAGAAACAGTCCCCTAGGTTCATCAAACCTTTAACCCTTAAATCTCAACGATTGCAGCGAGTGGCTAACGGGGACGAGTTCAGGCTGACGAGAGGACGACGGTGACACTGGTGGTGAAGCCCACGGCGCGACGGTGGTTAGTGCTACGAACGGCCGAAGTTTAGGGCAGGGGAGGGCTCTATCTCGGGAAGAGAAGGGGAAAGGGTATCGAGTTTCAAGAAGCAATAATTAGGGTAGGTGGAAGGGCAGATAAAAATTAAATGGGGTTCAAAATTATTTTAATTAAGTTAAAGACATGGTTTGGTAACCTTTAACAGAGATGAGCCCTTAGCTCAATGGCATGCATGCTGAATGGTGAGGGGTGAGGTCGTAGGTTTGAGCCTCCACACCCTTACCTTCATTTCCTTTTTTTTATATCAGGGTGTTACATGAAGTCTTCTAAAATCAACAATACTATAATTCTCTTTTTTAAATTCATTCATTTAGCCCTCGAGCTACCGAAATGCATCAATCTCGCTCTTTGATTGTGGTTGTCTAACAGTAAAGTTACCATCGACAGTCATTTTGTCGTGTTGAACACTTTATCATTAAATAATTAACGTCGTCTGAGTTAGGACAATTTCTTTAATAAATCAATATTCTATAATAAGATGATGTCATGTTAATTTTGATGTCATTCACCCTACACCAAGTGGGTTCGATCTCCATCACACATGTCATTATCTAATTGAATGAAAAATTATTAAATTATTTCTAATTAAGAATATGATAAATTGAAAGAATGTGTAAATAATTAGAGTTAAATTTACTGATTTTTTTTAATTGATACTAAATTAATTGAAGGCGTCAATTTGAACAATTAATTGTGTTATTATATTTTTTTATAATTGTCATGTCATTTTAACAACAGCTAACGACTTAGTAATTATTTTACAACATAAACTAAAATTTAATCTTCATTGAGTAACAAAAACTAATATTTTAGACAATCTTTTAATTATATTTTTTTTTGTAAATCTGCCACAACAACAAGTTATCTGAACATCCAAGTCACGATCTAATAATTTCTTTACGGTTCTTATTATAAGACATAGATGTCTACTGGAGTCACAATCTAAGAAGTTCATATTCATTTTATGGTTTATGTTCAGAATTTGTTATTTTTCCTCCCAATAATATCTCTTCAAGATTCAAACCTGAAAATTTAACTAATATTTTATTTGAATTTATAAGACCCGAATTGTTATCAAAGCATAAAAAGGCTAAACTATATATAAACAAAATATTGTAATTTGGGTCAACTAAAAATAACAATTTTTTCTTTTACGGATGCAGTTCATTAGTCAACGGTGCAAAATTTATACGGTTTCGGACCCTAATATTCAATTGTCTTCGACAAACATAATAAAACATGATCAAACACCCCAGTGACGAAGGTATAACCTCAATGGAGGGGTTGTGGCGCCCCCGGTAGGGGGAAATTTTTTTATCCTTTGATTTTTTATATTTTTCTTAAAAATTGGGATAATTATGAATTCTTCCCACCTTTCAAAATTTATGTTTTACCCCTCTAACTTTAAATTCTAACTCCGTCCCTGAACACCCCTCTCTGTGAAGCAACTAAGGTTATGACAGCATACATATCCACCCAATCACATGAATATGGAACCAACATGTTACACATCAAACATCAATGTGCATCACCCAATAGAAATATCAGTTTACTACAATGTTCAATTTATCCAAATAATTATTTGGAGAGAAGCCGAGAAAGAAGCTGAAAGAGAAAGGAAAGAAGCTGAGAAAGAAGCTGAAAGAGAAAGGAGAGAAGTCGAGAAAGAAGCTGAAAGAGAAAGGAGAGAAGTTGAGATAGCAAGAAGGGAAGCCGAGAGAGAAGCAAGAAAAGCTGAGAGAGAAGCAACATACCAAAAGCTTCAACAAGAATTTGAAGAAATGATGGTGATGTTAAGGCAGAACCAACCAAAGAATCCGCCATCTTAGTTCATTTATGTGTGAATTCAAATGAAAATGTTGGACTACATTTTAATTCAACGTTTGAACAATATTTCACTTTAATGTTGTAGACTTTGAATCTGTTATTGTTGTGTTTACTTAATTGTTGGAGTTTTATAAAAATTTGATGTTATTATGAATTTATTTTACAGGTTATTTGTGTATTTCACATTTTTAAAATATATTTTATAGAGGCAGTGAGTGTAGCGACGTTTGCTAGGAAAAACGCCGCTAGAAATCCATAACATATTGTGGCGTTTGCAAGAAAAACGCCTCCATAGAGCAGCCAATGCCGGCGTTTAGGAACACAAACGCCGCTAGTGAAGCATCAGTCCCGGCGTTTTAATATACAAACACCGCTATAGACCATTCACCTTTTTGCGGCGTTTTAATATCAAAACGCCGCTATAGAATAGCATTACCGGCGTTTTGATATACAAACGCCGCTATAGAGTATTGACTTTTTGCGGCGTTTTTATATACAAACGCCGCTATAGAACAAAACCTATAGCGACGTTTATACGACAAAAACGCCGCTACCTATTGCGACGCTGCTTCTTGCGGCGCTTTTGGCGGCGTTTTTTTTAACGCCTATAGTGTTTTTAGCGGCGCTAAAAAACGCTACTATAAGGTTATAAAAACGCCGCGAAAAACCTGTTTTGCTGTAGTGTAAATAAATGAGATATAATCGTGGCGATTGGACAGTCTTCTTCTAATCACTGGTAGATCTGTTTCTATAAAGTATATTATTACTAAAATGTGTGACATGACATTAACATAAAAGAATATTAAATTACAAAAGTCAGAATTCTTTTATCATTACAAAGTTAGATTTCACTTCTTTAACAATTTCGCCTATTTATTATTTATTTTTGTTTAAATATCTGTATCTAATATATTAATTAATTAATTAAAATTGAGTACTGTAAAAGTCCATTTGTGGAGTGACTTTTTCAACCCGATTTTTCATTCACAATATCCAAACTTAAATCCTTGACCTTGTTTAAAAGATCTAATATCTCATCTCACTAGACCAATTGATTTGATATTGAAAAATTCTAAATTATCATTAATAATTGTACATAAAAATATAGTTACTTGAACCCGTGGAGTGTTTTTTTGTTGAAAGATTGAACTTGTGGAGTGCTCTAGTGATAAATGAAGATGTATTTCATCCAAGTGATCCGGGTTCGTGCACCATGTGTGCACGACTACACGGTGTCTATGCCTTATAAAGGGCTAAGAAAATTGAACAGATACTACTTTGTAATCACACCAGCATATTCAATATATATATATAGTTACTTTTGAGATTAATTGATTATGGATTATATTTTGATATATAAGTTGTGTAAAAAATTTACACAATCCTTTATATTTAAGTTATAAAAGTCTAAAACCTAAGTCTCTAGTCTTAACACCCTAAAACCTAAATTCTAACAATAAACCTTAAATTCTACATCATAATTCATACACACTAAATCTCTAAACCTTAACTCTAAAATTAAATATTATAAAATAAAATTCAACGGTAGAAAAATCACATGGGCAGGGGTTAAGCCTAGACCCGGTTGCCAGCCAAGTGGTAATATAAAAATATAAACCATTAATATATATAATAAATATTGTTTAAATCAACTTGTTTAATAGATCTATAATATTTACTTAGACTAATATAAAATATTTTCACGATTAACTCAGTTGTGAAATTAACAAAAAAAGAAACTCTCATGTAAAATAATACATACATAATTATAAGTAAATTTAAGTTCTATTTATAAATTAAAATTTAAATTACAAAATGTTGTACTCGACCGAAATGTGTCTAAGAAGGGTGAATTGACTTTTAATAGACTTTATGGAAGCTTTATAAAAAGTTAAAAATTCAAAACACAATTGATTTATAGTGATCTAACTTTCTTGATCAAAGTATACATTTATTACCTTAACTTTTAACCATTAAAGATTTTTTAATTCACTAACTTAAATTGAACCTTTTAATGACAAGATTTAACCTTTATATATGCTCCTATATGTTCAATGGCAGATAGTAATACTCTAATTTTTCTAAAGCAAAATTAGAATCTCTCGTTTTTATAAGATTTATTTTAGGTAAAAAAAACTTTTCTAGATGGGTGTTTATAAGAATTAAGCTTACAAAGAATGAGTACTAAAAATATATAATAAAGTATTCTACAAATATTTACAAGAAAAATGAAGGAATAAAAAATTGAAGACTTTTTCTCTTGATCCTTAAACTTGGATAGATATAATAACTTTTTTCAAGTGTTCTTATAGTGTTTATATAGTGTGAAATGAGTTTATGACCGATGAAATGAGTTATAGTCGTTGGAGATGTAAAATAGTCGTTACTTACAAAAATCCCAACATTTATAAATAAAGGGTTGATCTTTTTTCCCCTCAAATATATGACTGTTGGACAGACAAAAGATCGATCAGTTATGACCATTGGACAGAGATCAATCTTTGAAGGTACCGATCCTTTAGGGGATCAATCTTTTTGCGCTAGTTATATGAAGCCAAAAAAATAAGAATTTATTGTCCAAAAAAGGGATCGATTTTTTTCTGTTAAACCATGAAAAACATTATTTTTAAGTGAAGACAATGATTAGAAGAATTTCAGATGATGACAACAGAAGTGCTCTGACCTACTGTTGTCGAACTTCAGAAGAAGACATTTGGATTTTTTTATAAAAATATTTTAATCGGTTTTTCTTAACCGTAGTTCAGTAGTTGATGACATTGACTATAATGAAAATGAATTAAAAGTTCAGTGGTTGTATGATAAGTTTAAAAGTTTGATGATCAAATTACAAATATTTTAAAAGTTCAGGGACCACTAATATAGTTAAACTCAGTTTTTTTTTTAATTTTTGTATAATCGCCCGTATTTGATTTATTAATTGACTAAAGTGGATTAGATACTACAATACTCCATTATAAGAGTTACTCTTTCAACTTAATTTGTTTCATTAATAATGATATCTAAGGTTTTTATCTTGTTAAATTAACTAGTAATTATTTTTTATATTATTTAATACAATATATAAATCACCTAAATATTTAAATAAAAAATAATTATATATTTTTTTGAATATTTTAAAGGTAATTATATAATAGTATCTATTCGTAGATACTTTTAACCATTTCACAAGGGTCATACACTATATAGACAAAGTGATTTGAACTTGTGTCTCCAAATATGAACACCATCCGCTTTTCTAGTGAGACACTTATTGAGTTCAAAAATAATTATATTAAGCTGTATTTAAATCTGTAAATCACAAAAATTAATTAATTAATCGAATGACAAAAAAATATACATGTTAATATGGCTTTGAATTTTAACATTTACTAAAATGTAAATAAACTCTCAGCTTAATAAAATCCTCGTATCATGATTTTTAAAAATGTCAATTGATTTATGTGGCGTATTTTTTTGAACGAAATTTATGTGTCGTATTTAATTGTTTATATTTTATATATTTATATAATTAATATAAGTTGGTTAGCTCCGCAGTTTTATGTACTTATTTACATTTTGCCTTTTGGTTTAGAAGAGGGTAGGAGAAGAGAAATGGAGTCGACGGAATCTTCTTACGTGTCATCCCCGGAGGCGGCGAGAAATAGATCTCCACCTCCGCCTAAATCGCCGACTTCTGGTAATTTCTGATCGGATCTTCTCTTTTTTCTTCATCGAAGCGTCTCATTTATGATTTCTTTTTTGTTTTGTTTATTTTCTGCTCTTGAGTTCATGGAGTCGTATTTTTCTGTTTTGAATTTTGTTTCTTCTCATGTAAAGATTAATTTGTGGAATTGTTTGAATTTCGAGTTTTTATTTCATTTATTTATTTATATCTTTTGTTTAATATAGAATTTTAAACCCTAACCCTAGCATTATGTTTGGTTGGCGTGAAATGGAAAATGGAGAGTGAGAGGAAGAAGAATGTGTTCTGAGTATTTACCTTAAGCTTGAATGCTTTCTTACCTCGACTAGGACTGAGTTTCAAATTTCTATTTTACTGTGTATCCATATATTTGGAGAGCTTCAAGTTTTTTTTTGATCTGAAACGTAGAACATCAATAGCACATCCTGTTATTCGCAGCTTGAGCTTTATCTTTCATATTCTTGTATATTTTGCTGAGTCATATTCTCTAGTTTCACGACCTGTCCTGCAATTACCTGTATTCGCTCTCGGTTTTTAAACATTAAGTGATGTGGTGAAAGGGATCCATGTTGTTATGGTGATTAGGTCTGAAGCCAAAGGGGGGAATGCAAGGGCCTTGGCTCCTCTCAGGTCGTCCTATTACACTAATTTGTTTAGTATTCTGCTTTTCAAATGTGGTAAAAGTTTACTTTGGCACCCTGAAAGTTGTAATGTTTTATTTTCTTTTATTCCACCACCCTTAAACATAAAATTCCGAATGAGGATGGGTTTTGGTGAAACGAGTTGCTTGCTATTGATTAATTTTATCAGTATCTAGGTGTTGATAAATGTGACTAACTGAAAATTGTTAGTCTGAAAATTGATTAATTTTCTACTTTTTCATACGTGTGAGATCAACAATTTTACTAACTGAACTATCATCGGAAATGCAAGGTGGTGTGCGTAATAATCAATACTTGTTGCTTTGAAGCTATGATATGTGTATTGTATTTAATGCTTTTACTGCAATCTTTTGATTATTAGTAATTGCATATTGTGTGAAGTGATATGCAATTGCTCTTGTTTAGTATCTTTGTTATTTTTATTGTACTTTTTTTTATCTTATTTGTTTCCTCTAATTGTTGATACTTTCATGTTCACTTCGAAAATTCCTCAATTAAAATGTATTTATGATCCATGAACTAACTGATGGTATTGTTTTCCCATTCTTCTGTCAGGAAATGAGGAGAAGCCTGCACATATAAAGTTTCTTGTTTCCAATGCTGCAGCTGGCTCTGTAATTGGAAAGGGTGGTTCAACAATTACTGAATTTCAGTCAAAATCAGGAGCTCGAATTCAGTTGTCACGCAATCATGAAACTTTCCCAGGAACATCAGACAGGATCATTATGGTGTCTGGAACAGTTGACGATGTACTCAAAGCTATGGAGCTTATTCTTGCAAAATTATTGAATGAGGTGATCTTATGATGACTTCAAGTTTTGACTATTAAATTCTCTTTCCGGTAATAACTAAAGTTTGTCTTCTCGTGGTCAGCTTAATATTGAAGATAATGATGATGCTGGACCAAGAACAAAAGTCAGGCTAATTGTTCCCAATAGCTCCTGTGGCAGCATAATTGGGAAGGGAGGGGCTACCATAAAGTAAGAAGTCTACTTGCTCTGATTATTGTACATGTTTTTATTGCCATGATTTTGATTTACAAGTGAAATATTTTACTTCTCGCATGTTTGAAACCAAAGAAACCTATATTTGACCGAATTGGGGATGATCTGGGAACTTCACATGCTAAGAGCACTGTACAATAAATTTGTGAGCTAACTTGGAGAGATGTCATTGATAAATTTGTTGTAATAGGAATAAATTAAGTAATTACCATAGTAACAATTTTTATGCATCATAGATTCATTGTGAGTTACTTCTTGGATGTCGTATTAATAACCTGCTTATGCTCTAAGTAGATGGTCATGGCTTTAAGGACCGAACTGGTTCAGACATATTTTGGCAAAATGTGTTAAGTGACCAGAGATTTAATGTGTCAAAGACCGGACCAAGGTAAATCTAGATCATGGTGAAGTCTTCTCTGGAATTGACTTGGATCAGAGTCCCAAAGGAAGATATAAGCATGTCTGTCAAAAAGATAAATAAATAAAATAAAAAATTTGTCCTTCATTTGTTTGGAGAAGCTTCTCATGTCATTGCCTTTTTGTTTCATTATAACACCTAAAGATCTGGTAAGTTTAAGTTACTATCAAGTATTATGGGTGCCTTATTTGAGTATTCGCTGTCGTAAACAGATAAGGCAAGTCCTTATTGTTATTTTTGCTTTGTTGTAGGTCATTTATCGAAGACTCACAAGCTGGAATTAAGATATCCCCACTGGATAACAATTCTTATGGCTTGAATGATAGGCTAGTGACACTTACTGGCACACTAGATGAGCAGATGCAAGCAATTGAATTGATGCTTTCCAAGCTTTGCGAAGACCCCCATTACTCCCAAGCTATGCATGCTCCATTTTCTTATGCAGGTGTGTTCTCATATTATTTGGCTGCCGAGTCTAAACAGACTCTTGCAATTGCATTAATTGTCTCCGCTTTATGAACAGTGAACACCATTGTTTTCTTTTATTCCATAATTTTTTTTAGTATTCCATCTTTCTCTTTCGTGTATTATGATCCCTTCTGTTGCAACAGTGAATCACTATTCAATGAACTATGCACCAAATGGGACTGGCGGGAAGTTTCCGAATCACAAGGTTCATCTCTTTCTGTTTTGCTTTATCCACACTGCCTTCTGACTGATGCTATTGACATTGTTTAGTGCTAAGCAAAATATATATAGATTTGTTGTTTTAGTTTGGCATGAATATAGAGTATACTCGTTTTGTGCCAAATCATTATCATACTTTTTGTAGAATTGCTCATTTAACAATTGATGACTGCTGTTCTAAATTAAAGGATTCGTGCTATATGTGTCTATTCAGGAGGATCATAGCAACTCCATCATGGTCGGTGTTCCGGACGAGCATATTGGGCTGGTTCTTGGTCGTGGCGGCAGGAATATAATGGAAATTAGTCAGGTCTGTAAATGATAAATTCGCAGCATTTTGATTCAATGATTTTTGCTTGTGTTCTGAAATTGAGCACACTTTGTCATTGCAGTTGAGCGGGGCCAGGATAAAAATATCGGATCGGGGCGATTTCATGTCCGGAACAACAGATAGGTAAGAAAAGGGTTGTGTGTTAATCTACTAGCTAATCATCGTTTTCTTAGAAGTTAAAGCCCTCTTATATCTTCTACTATGTGTTACAGGAAAGTCACGATCACGGGATCACAGCGAGCAATCCGTCAAGCTGAATCTATGATAATGCAGAAGGTAGCAAATGCCACCGATAGGGCGACGGATTAGTTTTCCAGCCGTCAAAACCAACCATTCTTGTTGAGTCTTCTGACGGAATATTTACGACGGGATCATATCTGCATTCATTGACATGCCATGAGTCGACAAAGGTGAGTGTATTATCATAGCAGCTCGTATTAGGTAAATTTATTGATTTAAGAGAGGAAAATTTTGTTGACCGAGAAATCGAATTAACATCAGTTTTGCAATAGTTAGTTGTTTACATTATATTTTATTCGACTGGAGGCCCATATTTCGAGTTGGATTAGTCTTGGGCAAGCATGAAATGTATTAATCTCATGTACAAATCTTAATTCGGGTATTAGGGTTTAATTATAATTTAATAATTTTAACAGGGGTTCTGACATTGTCTCGTTGCATTTAAATAATGCTTAACGTGGTTTTACAAAAAAAAAATTAACAAGTTTTAGAATTTTTAATATTTTTTACAATTATTTCATTTTTTAGTAATGTTTAGTGTGTATTTTTCTTTAAAATATTTTTCATATTTTTTACAATTTTTAATTCAATCGGACTTGGGGATGACAATTTCTCCGACCCCTATAGGTCTCGACCCAATTTGACCTAGAGTTTTTTTAATCAGGATTGAGGTGGATTTTTTTTTAGAATTTTCAGGGTCTGGTTGCAGTCAAGATATCACCGTCAAAGTTACAAGAAAAATTTTAACTCTCAATGTTTTATTTTTGGATTAAATTGATTGAACGGATAAATATGAAGAATTAAATGTGTTATTATGTCGTTTTGTTAACTGTCACTTTGTCAACAGTTAACTTTTTAACGCCACCGGACTAATTTATTATTTTTTTAAAGTTGAATGATCATTTTGTAATTTTTTATAGTTGTAGTTAAAAATATCATATAATCAGAGGATTATTTATGTATTTTACCCTTTAAATTATAATAAAAGAGAACCTGCTTTTTTAAAATATTCAATCAGAGCCCAAGCAAAATCGGATAGCCTACCCTTGCAATTAAGGAAATCACAATACTTCAATAAAGAAAGTAATTATTCTTTAGATATATTAGCATATGAAGCTTTCAATTCTCTTTTCATATATACCTTACTTGCTAGGAAATTTTGTAAAAAAATTCAATATAATAAACAAAAAAATTATATCAATTGGTTTTCTTTTGTTAAATGAAGGGGTCTAGGGAAGGAGCCATCTTTAAGGTGGAAAAGTAGTTGTACTTTCTAAATTTTTTTGATATAATATATTTTAAGGTGTAATAAATAAGATATTTGTCTTTCTTAGTTATTAAATTTAAATAGTTAATTAGTCCTTAACCTCTTTTGATGTTTGATCCTAATTCCGTCCATAAAAAAGTCGACTACTTGTATTTTGATTCACAAGGGCTCAATAGATTTTTTTTTATTAAATGCCTTTTAAAATCTAATTCTTTTAATATTTTTAAAAATAATAATGCTTAATACTTTATTATAATATTATTAGTGTTCTATAACTTTTTATATTTTTATCGTTCGATTCGAGATTTAGTTTAAGATATAGAGATTAAGGGTTTTAAATTTAGGTTTTTGGGTTACAATATAAACTCTAATCTTACTATCCTAAACCATAAACTCTAAACCCTAAATTTTACTTTTTTGTTTAACCTCTAATATCCAACTCGTTGATTGATTAATCTGAATCGAGTACTGTAGTGGGTCATTATGGGACAACCCTCCCATCCCAATTACTCCATTCACAACGTCAGGATTTGAACCTCTAACCTTGTTTATGAAGTCATAAATCTCAAATTTTAAACTCCTAAACTCTATGTTTTAAATTTAACCCAGTAGTTGGGGGAAAATCGTATTGAATAATTTCCCTTCTTTTATAAGTTTTTAGTAATATTTTTTATAATCTATTTATATAATTAACATATTTGGATAATAAAATGGATAATTATTTAATTTGGATTTGAATAGTAATATCTGGATTTCATGTAAATAATCAACGTTACCTTGATGTTAATTTGTCTAAAGGTTTGTTTTGGGTCAATATGATTTGAGTTTGTATGATTTCACTACAAAGTTGCTTTGAGATTTGTATTGTTGTGTTTGAGCAAGAGCAATTAATTATTATTTGAATATTTAAATTATTTCTGCAATGTTAATTAATTTAAAAATGAAACGAAATCAGTATAAAAATGAAACGAATTATTAACTCATTCAACCTGCAAATGTATAAAAAAATCTTACACAATTTCAGGCATGTAAGCAGAACAACAAAAAAAGGGGCAGTTTTATATGAACATGTTGTACAGAAACAACCGCGTTGTGGTCGGAGCAAAGAGGATGAACACGCTCACTCTTTTCTGCGCATCTTCACATTAAGCTTCATTTCCTTGTAGGACTGGACCTTCTCAACTGCTCGCCGTAATGGCCTTCCCGCAGATACCCTCCTGAGTTCTTGAGCTTCAATTCTAGAGGAAACCGTCGTATTTCCGTTGTCATGTTCGCTTTTCACGGATGATTCATCAGAAGACAGTTGGCCGCTTTCCTGCACCTTATCATCACTGGTCGAAGAAACGAGAATTCTCGCATCGTCTACCTCAAACACATCTTTACTCGTTTCTGGTTCTTGTGGTTTAAACCTACCAGATTGCCTTCTTAAACACGCCCTGCAAGCAAAAACATAAAAGAAACCACAAAATTTCCCTTCATCGTTGTGAAGTTTTCAAATAAAAAAACTAAAGATGATTGAGAATGATTTGCACTGAGAAAATAAGAAATGTGCAAAAACCTTTTGTTGTCAATCCCCTCCTTGGCTTGGACTGGTTTAATATCAGATGGGCCACTCTCATACACCTTATCATCACTGGTAGAAAAAACAAGAAATCTCGTATCATCTACCTCAAATACGTCTTCAGTTGCTTCTGGTTCTCGGGCTTTACGCGTAACAGATTGCCTTCTTGAACATACCTTACTGGAAAAACATAAAAGAATCCATAAATTTCCTTTGTCATTATGAAGTCTTCAAATAAAAAAACTAACTATAATTGAAAATAATTTGCAGTATGCAATACACAATGTACAAAAACCTTTTGTTGTCGATCACCTCCTTGGCTTGGATTGGTTCGATACTAGAAGGGCCACTCTCAAGCATCTTATCATCACTGGTAGAAGAAGCAAGAAATTCCGGATCGTCTACCTCAACTACGTCTCCAGTTGTTTCTGGTTCTTGTGCTTTACGCCTAGCAGATTGCCTTCTTGAGCATACCTTGCTGGAAAACATAGAAGAAATCATCAATTTCCTTTGTCATTATGAAGTTTTCAAATATAAAAACTAACTATAATTGAAAATAATTTGCACTAAGCAATAAGAAATGTACAAAAACCTTTTGTTGCCGATCCCCTCCTCGGATAGGACTGGTTTGATATTAGAAGGGCCACTCTCAAGCACCTTATCATCACTGGTAGAAGAAGCAAGACATATCGGATCATCTACCTCAAATACGTCTTCAGTTGTTTCTGGTTCTTGTGCTTTACGCCTAGCAGATTGCCTTCTTGAACATACCCTGCTAAGAAAACATAGAAGAAACCATAAATTCCCTTATTCATTTTGAAGAACCAAGGAACAGACGTCTATTAGAAAACTAATTTGCACAAAGCAATAAAAATGTACAAAAACCTTTTGCTCTCGACCCCCTCCTTGACATGGACTGGTTTAATATTAGAAGGGCCTGAAGCAGCATGAAAATGATAAATTACGATGGCATCATGATGATAATCATTTTCAACTAAAGTTTCTGTCAAGCAAGTTACCAAGACAGTATGATTGCCGCTTCCTGTTCGTATTACAAGGCTTATCTTCTCCTTGATCTTCTTCATGCGACTCATCTGCCTCACTACACTTGTTGATATTACAAAGTTTACCTTCTTCTTTATATGATTCGACTTCCATTCCACACTTATTTGTTCCTAACTACAAACCATGGGAAAAGATGTGTGAATAACTTGTGATGTTGATAAAAAATCAATATAGACGCTGCATTTCTATTTAATGTTTCATTTCAAGATGTTGGGCAAGCCCCATTTTTTTTAGCTTTCTTCAGGGATCAAACACAAAAAAATCCAATAATCCGCAATGGAATCTAATTAAATACCAACTGTCAGCACTTAGATGTAGATATTACAAAAAAATACCTCCAATTTTATTGCTTTAAGCACAGCATCTTTACATCCCAGTTCATGCTTAAGGGCTTTTAGCTGAAAACAAAATGAACTTAAAGGTCAAGTCCCAAAAATATACAAAAGCACAAAAATACAACGAGAGATGAAATTCCAGAAACTTTTATGTCCTCAAAACTTACCCTATCTTTGCTTAAATTAAGTTCCTGCAAAACCAAAGTAAGATATCAACCTCACCAGAAGATCATAATATTAAAAAAATATGCCCCTAAGAGTTACATAAACTAAGAAACAGACAATTACAAAAAAGTACTAGTACCGCTAACATCTGGCTGTTTGCTTGTGCAAGTAGCAAGTTCTGTTGCTGAAACTTCTCCAAATTGATTCTCAGTTTCTGTAACTCAATCCCACTCAATTTGATAACTTTACTGGCCAAAATTAAGGTAAAAAAAGCATAAAAAGTAAAGTCATCAAACAAAAATAACAGCAAGCAACGGTTAGAAGGGGAAGGAAAAGACACAAATACAATCAATCATAGAGGATACTTTCGATCTGCAAGAACTTTCATCAACATCATATTTTCCTGAAAGACAGATTCAATAAAAAAAATACTCAATAAGCTAAAGGCACACAAACAAAAGAATGAGAAGCGAGTCGATAGCAGTTCAAAGTATACCTGTTGAAGCTTGTCGATGAATTCTTTAGTCCCGATAGAATCAGGTTGCAGCAGCAGTTTTGCACCTTGGTTCAACACTTTAGTTTGCTGCTGTAAGTTGGATATGTCACTAAGCCCTTTCCTCGATGCATTATCCATTGAACATCTATTTTCCATAATCTCCCCTTTCAATTTATTACCTGACATGAAATTCAACAAACTCAACTCATGTTAATAAAAACCTAATCTTCCATTCCGTGGTGGAAACCATAAAAAATTGAACTTCTCAACCTCTACACCAGTTCATGGAAATCAAGCTAAACAGATGAATCTGCAGCAAATCAAATTTCACCATTCCAGCATAAACTAAATAAAGGGGTTATAGTCTCACCAACCAATTTATCAAGCTAAAATGTAATTTCCAAAAAAAAAAACTAATCAAAAATCAGTTTTTTACCTCAAATTTATCTAATTAATCGAAACACGTGATTCCCAATTCGAATATTCAAAGATTTAAAACCAGAAAGAAAAAAAAAACGAAGAGAACGAGAAAATGATTGAAAAGATTCGGGGAAACCAGCTTTCGAAGAGAAAAGATAACGATATGAAAAAATGGGTAAAATTTGTACAACAAAATTGAGGAGGGGAATCAAGAAATAGGGAGGCTTATAAGGGGGATACAGAAGTACCTGCAACGACGGCGTTTCCAGTGTCGAGTATTGTCGAATTTTCCATGGCCGAGACCGAGCTAAAACCCTAATCCTCTCCTCTCTGTCTCCCCCTCTCGATTGAAAATGGGAGGGAAAGTGGGAAAGGGAAATATAAAGGGTAAAATTGTAAAAGTGCGTGGAGGTTCAGATTCAGATTCAAGTTGCTCAACGGCTTTCCGAGCCTAAAGCCGAACCTGTTTCAAAACTTTTATCTACTACTCGAAAAATTATTACAAGGTCCGACCCATCATATTAACCATGGTCTCATCCACTAAAATGTAGTCAGTTAAATGTTAATGGAATATTGCAACAGCCACCGACCTGTCTTGCTTGCCTCAAATAAATAGAATAAGAGGATCATGGTCGGTTCACTTGCATTTATTGTTGTCATATAATTTCATCTAATTTGTTCAATTTAAAATAGGTTTCAATGAATTGTATATCAATTTTATTTTATATTTAACAATTAGATTCCAAATGAAATATTAAAAAAATGAGTTGATTTTGACAAAGACACCTTTAAACATGAGAAAAAGATATTTACGCCTACTTATATATAGAAGATTATCGAAGTTTTATTGCCCCATAAATCTTGCAACCAAATATATTTGTGTATCTTCATAGAAGTAGACACATTTTTTTTTTGAAAATTATTAGTGGATGTTTATTGTTTCCTAATCGTGGGCGTAGTTTTACTTGTCTTTTATACGTTTATATGTTGATGGAACATTTTATTTTTCTCGTGTTCTTGATAATTTAATTTTTTATTTAATAAGTAAATAAGTTATTATCAGAATTATAATTCAATACAATCAAATCATGTAATTTTTTTATGTTTAATAAATGAAGCGCGGATTTAGATATCGAGAGTATTTGAGACGAACTTTAAGATATCATATTAGTAATCGGTCAAAAAAGAGACAAGTAATGAATGTTATACCATTTCCATATCAATAATCGAGCTTTCACCGGCTCGAGGAAATTTATATACTGAGAAATAGGTTTCATCCGACAACGAAGGAGAGAGATCGATGGGAGAAAAATTGAAAAGTTTTGGCTTTGATTCGTGGACTTTGGGGCACTTTTTCAGTGACCGGATTCGGACTCTTGAGGCGAGATAAAACGAATGGTGAAATTTGATACCAAATGAAGACGATGACGGTGAACGATGAAGTGACAAAACGTTCCATATCTAAACTTCAGTGAGTAAACTGAGCGTTATGAAACTTCAGTGACCAAAATAAGATTGAGAATAAAGTTCAGTGATGATTTTACGTAATTTTCCCTTTTAAAAACAACTATAATCTAATACGTATTTATTCTAACTGATTGTCTTGACTAGGGATGTCCATTTAATCTAGACCTAGGGTCGGTAATTACTCATGGATGGTGGCCCACTCGACCCACTAAATCCAACTAAATGGACAATACCCGGTAAAACGTGGATTTGATCTGTTTGAAGTGGGTGGCGGATGGAGCGGGTGATAGATTCAGGTGAAAATTTTTTCAACCCACCATCTGACTCGTCACCCGCCCCATCCATCGATATATTATTAATTTTAAAAAATATTTTGAATCTTATACTTTTTTAAGCTTTTGTTTATTATTGGGAAATGAGAATTTTGTTTATGTAGATTCTGTTGTATGTAAGATTATTTGGAAATTTAGAACTTAAATAATAGTTGACTTTAATGTATTAAATATGAAATATTTTCAGTAAAATTTTACATGTATTTTTAACTATAATTTTCTAATAATAGAAGCCATTTATGATCTGATCCACCCGCCTTATCCGCGGTTGATGGATGGGGCGGATTTGGGTCAATGATCAAGCGGATGGTGGGTGGGTTGGGTGACGATTTGGGATACGAATGATGGGATGGGTGAAGCTCCAACCCACCCGAATCCAACCCGTTGCCAGCCCTATCTAGACCCAACGAGTTTTGACTCGAACCTACTTGACCCTATAGACTCGAGTTTTTAAAGAAATTTCAAGTTTGAGTTGATTTTTTTAGGATGGTGTCGGGTAGGGTGGGAAAAACTTGACTCGAAAAAACTGAATCATTCGACTCAACTCGAGGCGAAAAAACTCGATTCGTTTTGACTCGACTCGTAATTTCATAAACTTGACTCGACTCAAAAAATAATTCAAATAAAGTTTGAATTATGAAATGGAAATTCGAATAACTCGAAAATTTTAGTAATTAGTTGATGTTTTTATATTCGAGTTGAGTATGTCAATTCTGCATTATATATTATGTATATCACATGTGAAAATATGGAGAAATATATATGTATATCGTACATGCATATAGAAAGCCGTTGAAATTAGAATCAATATGGTATTATAATATAACAAATAATTACAATTAAATTTGTACAGAAACTCGAAAACTCGACTCGACTCAATTCGAAATTTTTTCAAATAAAGTTTGAATCGTACAATAGGAATTGTAAACTCAAATAACTCAAAAAGTTTTGACTCGACTCGACTCAATCGAACGCCCAGCCCTAATGTCGGATTGAGTTTGAGATTAAGTTAAAAAATATCCGATTCAACCTTACCCGAAAATAATAGTTGATTGACCAAAAGCTTAACTCAACCCGACCCATGGCCATCCTAACATTGATCAAAATATGAGTGCCAATTTGATAATTAATAAATTTTGGGAGCCAATTTGATAATTGATCTTTTTAAATAGCATGATTCGGGTTTAAAACCTCCTTTTTCTCTTTCTTTATTGCTAGTTCAAGCTTTTCGAGAGTTTTGCAAAGAGTTAAAAGCAGAGGAAAACAGAGAGATGACAGAAGGCTCACTTTTACTATCCTATTACATAAAACAGTAAAAGTAAATTAGAAAATGAGCTTTCTTTTTTCACTTTTTGCTTCAATTATTGTTATTTTATTATATAAATCACTCCACATTTCCCAACGATTTCCAGTCTCCCAAGCTGTAGTTTTTGTGCTTTTGAACAACAATCAACTAGCAAAGTCAATTTGCAGACAGTGTTTAAAAAAGAGTCATAAGCAAAACTGGGAAACCCCAACTTTTTTTTTTCTCTTCTGTTTTGCTCCATTTCACTTCCAAGATGCTCCCTTTCATCTGCATTCTCTTGATATGCATTTTGGGTTCAATTCCTTCAGTTTCAAGAGCTGCCTTCAATCTCAGCCTCCCTCACCAGCACCCTGACCCTGAATCTGTTGCTCTTGGTGTTCAATGGTAAGCTAATCCCACTTCCAATGAGTTTTCTTCACAAAAAAGAACACCCATTTTTTTGTTCTATAACCCCAAATCCATGTTTTTAGTTTTGGTTTTGGATATTTCAAGATCTTTGTTTTTGCATGTTCAAAGCTAATCTAAGCTAAGCCCCTTTCAATGGCTTCTCCCAAGTGTGTGTTCTTCACCCATTTTAGTGTTTATTTGGTTTTGTTTATGTACAGTTCAAGATCTTTGTTTCTGCATGTTTCACAAAAGGGAATAAGAACACCCATTTTAGTGTTTTCTATACCCCCAAAATCTCCATTTTTTTATTGTTCTTGCCGAATTTGGATTTTTCAGCTCAAAACCATTGTTTTTCTTAAGGATTCTGAGAGAAAAACCCTAAATTTACTAAAAATCTTCACTTTTTTATGCTTGTAGGAGCTTAAATGCATCCTTATCTAGAAGGCAAGCCTTGTCTGTACACGACAAAGACCAATGTCGAACCGGGAACCCCATCGACGATTGCTGGAGATGCGACCCAGATTGGTTCAACAACCGCCAACGCTTAGCTGACTGCTCCATCGGCTTCGGCCGAGGCACGCTCGGCGGCAAAGGCGGTCGGATCTACACCGTCACCGACTCGTCCGATCACGACACTGTTAACCCCAAACCGGGTACGCTCCGGCACGCCGTCATCCAAGACGAGCCCCTCTGGATCGTTTTCTCGACCAACATGGTCATCAAGCTCAAACACGAACTCATTTTCAATTCTTACAAGACCGTCGACGGTCGAGGCGCCAATGTTCATATAACCGGGAACGGGTGCTTGACGTTGCAGTATGTTTCGCATGTCATCATACATAACATCCATGTCCACCATTGTAGGCCGTCGGGGAACACCGACATCGCTTCGTCTCCGACGCATGTCGGGCGGAGAGGGAGATCGGACGGCGATGGGATCTCGATTTTCGGGTCTCAGAAAATCTGGGTCGATCATTGCTCGTTGAGTTACTGCACCGATGGATTGGTTGATGCTGTTATGGGTTCCACCGGGATTACCATTAGTAACAGCTATTTTTCTCATCACGATGAAGTTATGCTCTTGGGACATGATGACAGGTACTTCCTATTTCAATACCTATACATGATTTGTCCAGGAATCGAATCCGGAACTGATTTCAACTGAAAACTTCATAACAAGTCTGATGTCGGTCGACTTGTAGTTCGCTCGAATCGACTATACATTTTCCGATTCAATTGCCTATAACTCATGTAGACTTTGAGGGTAGAATTTTGGATTAACTTAGTTAACTGAACCGTTAGAAGTTTAAAAGTAGGATTAGACAATAATGTAGGTTCAGATATTTATAAATATCCGATTTTGCTTTACGCAATCTTTCTCTTCGAGTGTGGTCATACTTAAGAGTGGCAAACATCGGCGTGACCCCGAGCTCTCTTTACAACCAATTTCTGGTTCTGAAGAGTGCTCGGGGTCGTCTCTTGTATAGTTTTTAAGATCGAATTCGAGTTTTTTTTAATGGAAATAAGATTCTTTTTGTACTTTGGTTTAGGTATTTGCCAGATTCAGGAATGCAGGTGACTATAGCTTTCAATGTGTTCGGGCAAGCATTGGTGCAAAGAATGCCGAGGTGTCGGAGAGGGTATATACACGTGGTCAACAACGATTTCACGTCATGGACAATGTATGCCATCGGCGGTAGCGGTAACCCCACCATCAATAGCCAAGGGAATCGTTACACTGCGCCGGGGGACCCCAGTGCTAAAGAGGTAAGCTTTCCTTAGTTTCTAATTGGTTTCATTTTTAGGCTAAAACACTAAATGCATTCTTCAACTTCACTACTTTATTCAATCAAGTCCCTGCATATATTTTTGCAAGTTGCAGAGTTGAATACAAGTCTTTTGTCACTCTACTCGTGATTAGATTTAGAATGCAAGTCATCATATTCGTGTTTGATACTTGTGTACAATGATCTGAGTTATGATCCTAAATAGGCTACCAGTTCGAAAAGAACTTGAAAATAAATGAACATATCCGGTATTCTATAAAAAACATATACTCGTATCCGATGCTCGAGTAAAAGTCCGAACCTTAAACAGGTGACGAAGAGAGTGGATACAGACGAGGATTGGACAGACTGGAACTGGAGGACAGATGGGGACATAATGGTAAATGGCGCATACTTTGTGCCCTCTGGTGCTGGCTTAAGGACTCAGTACGTTAAAGCTTCCAGTGTGGACCCTAAATCGGCTGTCCTCGTTGAACAGCTCACTTCAAACGCTGGCGTTTTCGGTGAAACCAGGTAATCAAAATTCTCTATTAAATAATTACTCTGTTTTTGCCATTTTTGCCCTTTTAACTGAATTACCTGTCACTTTTAACTACCGTTGATATCCTTGGTAAGATAATGTTATTTATCATCTCTAAAGGACTAGTTGTCTTCATAAAATTAAGAGTTAATTGCACCGCATGTTCTTAAACTATGACTCTCATTTGAATTAGTCATTAAACTTTTGAACACATCAATTTCATCCCTTCATTATGACCCTATTCTAAATTGATTCTCAAACTTTTAAATATATGTCAATTTCATCCCTTCACTATGACCCCATTTTAAATTGATTCTCTAACTTTTGAATATTTCGGTTTCATCCTCAAATTATGACCTTCATTTTAAATTGATCCTCCAAAATTTTGAATGTTCTAATTTTATCATCATATTATCGTTTATGTCACTTCATATTATTACATAATACACAAATGTTTACATGACAACTAACAATTTTTATAACGATTTTATTAATATGAGATATGATTGGTATATGCTAATAATTTGTTGATAAAATCAAAACCTTCAAAAGTTTAAAGACCAATTTAGAATGAGAGTTATAGTTTGGGGATGAAAGTAGAAAGTTCAAAAGTTAAGGACTAATTTAGGATGGGATCATAGTTTAGGGATGAAATTGGTGTGTTTAAAAGTTTGGAGACCAATTTAAAATGAAGTCATAATTTGGGGACGTGTGATGCAATTGACTCTAAAATTAGTTTATTCCTTTTCCACCGTCACTTTTTAGAAATTTTCATCATAGAGGCACGTGATGGCGCGTGTGTTTGAGGGAACCCAGGTGAGAGTATAGGACCAGCATTGAGCCAATCACACAGCTTTATTAGACTCAGTTGTCCGAAGCCATGTGCCTTTGCATGGGGAAGGTCGTCCCCTTTCTAGGGTACCCATTGCACTTTTTGAAGGCTGTATTTACCCTTTCATTCTTTGTTTTCTTCTTCACCATTGGATTCCCATAGGAGCCTGTGTTTTTGCCTTTGCTAACCACATAGGTCATAGGTGGGTTACCCATTTACCCTAAAAAAACTTAACCATAGCGGATGTTAGATCGAGTGGTAAGTAATTCGATATCGAATGAAAAAAAAACGGAACACATTTAGGTCCCGTTCTACAAAGCAATGCAGAACATGTAGCTTTTCAGACCAACTTTTCAAAATCTGAAATTTGTAGCTTTTACCTTTTTCGAAAAACACTTGAAACCATAGTCTAAAATAGACATTCTATGGCAGTATCAAACACTCACATTTTAAACCAAACAATCTAAAAGTATTTTTCAGAAACACTTCTCCATCCCTCTCATCGTACTTCTCAAAAGCAATGTTAAACGGACTTTTAATATGACTATCGAATATCGGAAGTTTACGAGTTGTAAAGAGAGTGAGGCAGGTCATGTTAGGTGAGTAAGTTGATGATTCCAGCTAGCAAAGAGGTGTAGGGTCCGTTTGTTTTAAATGTGTTTTGAGTGACACAGTGTGGTCACCACCATATGATGTTAATGTAAGCTGGCTTGGACTATATGCACAAGTTGCTGTTTTTGTAGGCCAACAAAGGGAGTGCTTTTCCTCTGACTTATTGCCCCTCTGCTGGACCCTCTTCCCTTTGCTTCTCTTATGCACTTTACCCCCCCCCCCCACATATACATATGTTGCTCGGATTTTTTATTTTTTTAATAGATTCGAATCATAGATCGATTGTTGTTGTTGTTGTTGTTGCTGCTGCTGTTGTCCGTTCAATTCGGTTTAAGTCTTGTGTTGATTGGCGTTGAATTGTTTTTTTTTTGTAGGGAAGAGACCGGGAGCTTTTCTTCTCCGGGGTACTCCAGCACAACCAACACCGGCAGTGGTGGTGGGTCCGACAATGATGGTGACTTCTTCGGGATGATATTCAAGAGCGGAGTGCCACCGCCCCCACCATCCCGGTCGATAGCTTCGATATTTTTGTCTTCTCTAATTATTTTGTTATTGCATTCAGTCACCAACCAATGTGGTCTACCATTACTATTGTAGTATACATTCACAAAAGAAAGGGAATCAATGATTATTAAGATAAGAAATGAAAGAAAAAGTTCTTTGATTCGTTTGGTTCAAAGTGTTCATGGGTCGATGTCGGGTTGGGTTTTTATTCAATTTTATATTTTAAATTTATTTATTTATCTAAATTATTAAACTGATTACACGGATTGAATTTTATATTTTGGGAAATTTATATGGGTGGCTAAGGTGGGCCCCACATCAAAGTCGGTGCTATTTCATTTAGGTCCCATTTTCTTTGCACTTTTCCTATAATCTATTTCTTTATTGGTTTTTGTTTGGTTGGTCTTTCGATCACAATAATGTAACATTCTACACATCACATGTCCCATTGTTGGAAAATTTTGTCAATCCATATGTTCATATGGTATTGAAGCTTTTATGACTTTTTTTTGAATAGTTTTTTTATCTAGAATGAGGTGAAGGTAACTTTACTCTTAATAGGTATTGAACTCATAACCTACTGAGATGTTAACTGAGTTTTTTTAATCATTTGCTCTACAAATTGCTGACAAATTCTTTTAAAAGTTAAAGTTTTAATAAAATTTATCTTAATAGGTATTGAACTTATAACCTACTGAAGAATGGAAAGTAATGTTAATTGAGAACTTTTAACTATCTGCTCTAGAGGTCATTGACGTTTTTTTTTTTTAAAAGTTAAAAGTTTCAGTGAAATTTATCTTTAAAAGTGCATGACATGCATTGAGTGAATGTCAAGATTGTCATGGCGTTTCCTTTTGGGTAGAAAGAAACCAATTATGTATCACTAAAGGTAAGTTGATTTTTACATTAGTGGTGAAAACAACTTTTCAATTGCCAAGTGGACCCAACTCTATTTTTCTTCTTTTTTGGCCAATAACCTAAAGTCTAATTCTCAATCATACCAAGGTGAAGGAAATAAATAACTTAGGAGGCAATTATTATAAAATATTGAATCATTTATTTTTTTTACAATGGAATTATTAATTCTACATTGCATATTAATAGTACCATTTGTATAGTTTGCATCAAATTATTGAACCCCTATGGGAAAGCTCTAATTCATTGTACTCTAAAAAATATCTAATTTATTGTTGTCTTTTCATAAATAAGAGCGAGTAATTGATTTTTTCAATGATTTGGGTCGGGGAAAATGGTTCAACAAGTTGATTTGGACTTAGTTTTATACATCATATATTTCAAATAATTAAAATTAGGCTTAAGGATTACTTTTATCTTTGTAGTAGTCATAATTTATTGATTTCGCTCATATAGTATTTTTGTATTAATTTGGCCCCTGACATAGTCGAATTGCATCACCGTTTAGGCTTTAAGAATACTTTTATGTTTCATAATCACTTTAGATTGATGAAATTTTCGATTAGGGTTTGAGATTTAGAAATTAGGGTTAGAGTGTCAGTCAAGAGGCAAATAATGATGCAATTCAACTACTTCAGGAGTCAAATTGATGCGAAAAAATCATAAAGGTAAAATCAATAAATTGAGACTATTACATAAAGCAAATATCCCTTAAAATTAATATGTAAGTTGGTTGTTCGGTTTGAAAATTTAATAATTAATTACCGATCGAAATAATAAAAACAACAACTCTATAATCTATAAAATAGACAAATCAAATGAGTCAATTTAGTCAAATTTTCGGTTTAATCCATAAAAATCTCATCTGTAACACTCTGAAGTTAAAAATAAAAATAAAAATAAAAATTTAGAAAATGGAAATGATTTGAAGGGGAATGAAAAAAATAGAAATATTTGGAAATGAGCTTGTGGCGTGTTGAACCCGTAACCTTAACACCCCTAAGCTTAGAGTTTAACCGCTGAGCCAAGAGCTCATATTTGTTTAAGGCCCCTCCGAATTTGTTCTAAACCTTGTAGAATAATAAAGTTAAACCCCCCATTTATTTTGGATGGTGACCTTTCAGCTACCAAAAATTATCCCCATGATACCCGATTTTTCTAGAAACACCCTCTCTCCAACTCTTCATTTCTCCGGCGAGCCTGCACCGCCGCTTCGTTCACGCCACCGCCACCGTCGGTGTGTGCACCGTCCGTCCCTTATCTCATTTCTGTCAACCACGCGCGACGTCGGCCGGCCGTTTGCGGTAGAAAACAGATCTAGAAGTTTAAAGGCTTCGGCCGCCACCGTTTTCCTCATTTTCGGCTGTTCCCGACGTCGGCTCGCCTCACCGTGGGCACAGCCGTCCTCCTCGCGTCGAGCTCTTCAAAACCCAGTCAGCCGATTTTTGAACCGACACCGGCGAGGCGTTCATCGAAGTTGCGCCATCTCCGGCCACCTTGAGCCTTTAAGGTGCGATTCGATCTATTTTTCCGGCGAGTTTCACGTTGCTTTGGTTCGATTTAATGTATAGGGTTGAAACCTCACGTTTTTGCAGGTGAATCGGGAGATTTTGACATTCTCCGGCGATATTCCGGTTGCTGCCGGCGACGTCCTCCGTTTAGGGTAATAACCCGGACAATAACCCGTTAACCGACCCGGCCATGTTGACTCGTCGGGTCAACTCGCCCGACTTGACTCGGTGAGTTGACTCGCCCGAGTTGACTCGTCCGAGTTGACTCAACCCTCTTTGACTCGGTTGACCTGGTCAGTTGACTGCTGATGTCATGCTGACGTCAGCATTGACTTTGACTGCTGACGTCAGCGTTGACTTTGACTGCTGACGTCAGCGTTGACTTTGACCAAAAAGTCAAAATTTCCGGAAAAGCCCTATGTTATGTTTTTCGACGTCCTGAGTCCATTTTTGAAGCCCGTTTTGCAAAATTCTGATCCGAAAGCCTCCGAAACTGACCTTGAGCCCGAACTTGTTTATGTACTTAATTATTGGTTAAGAGCTTGTGAGTATGGTCTGACCTTGGAATTTGTGTAATTGAAGGTATTCTCGGTTCCTTGGATGCACGATGCTGAGGAATGTCGAATTCGGGTTCGAGGGTATTCGAATGTCGTATCATGAATCAACTAATGTAGCTCGGAGTTAAGGTAATACACTACTACCCCTTGTATGCTTTATGAACATGTGGATATTCGGTTAGCGCATGCATGCTTATGATGACGTGTACTGTAAATTCTGCTTAAATTGAATCAGATTCGAGCAATAAGTATGAATATTAATAAGATCAAATTATCCGGATAAGATTACTAATGGGCTAACAGTATCAGAAGTTCTAATAGTTAAATTCAGTTAATCCGCAACTCAATCAACATCGTGTAAGGATCGAGGCCCAAGACACAGATTGAGAGATATTAATTATGAAATTACGAAAATGCCCTTGGAGCATAAGTATGATTAAACTACCCCTCTAGCAAATGAAATGACTTAAATTCTGTATTCGACCTGATTATGAAATTTACACTGCCCAAGATGTATGTTTTAATGGAAAGACTTTGACATCATTATGCAATACGTGTGATACAAACTTGGATGATCCCTCAAACTCTGTATAACACATGAATGAGAATTTTCTGGAAACATTGTTAAAATCCTAAGTCGATCCCTATAACCGTAATACGTAAATTAAATAAGAATGATCGTAATGACCAAAAAGACGGTAATGCCCTCGAGCACCGAAATGTCTGATTAATTTGAATAACGATATACCCTCAAGTTCTGTAGTGAATGAATCCTCTGTAAAGGGCCGGAAAGTTAGGACGCCCTAATCTCGTTTGCATACGTGAATGATGGAGGTACTAAATAGCAATTCAGAAAGAAATGGTAGATTTATCTCAGTCTAAAATAACCGAAATACCCTCACGAGTTAATCGGTAATTATGTATTTGACGAAATTCTGGATTTGTTAATCAGACTTAAATAGCTAAGGTTCCCTTAAGTGTTGAGAAATACGACATGTATATGCCCATCGCTCACCATATCGATGTAAGGTAGGAAGATCCGCATAAATTGTATGTTCGATTACTCAAAGCTAAACCGTATAGTAAAGTATGAGGGCGACTGTTCAGACATACAATTCAGTCAGTGTTAAGTTCTGATGCACGCTAATTACTCATATCTGAACGTTGGTAAGTATTGTCAAGTTGGGTTACGCCGCATTAAACAAATTCTGGAGATATAATAAATTGTTAGAGCCACTGAGAATTATAATTTTCCTTCTGATATGATTGTGCCATAGTATAAAATTTTTCATGACAGTCAAATAACTAAAAGGCCATGATAGCCTAAATAATCGGAACATCATTAAAAATATCTTATAACTTAAAAGACTCTAATTTAGAAATTCTTGAATGTCCGGTTAGAAAACTAGTGAGCAAATAGGATACTCGAGTTCTGTGAGCCATTGCTTATTCAATGTTAGTATAAATTACCAAAATGTCCTTATGTGATAAAATGACCATGATGCCCTTGTAGGCTTATACGACTAAATAACTCATAATGCGTCTAAACTCTCGAAGATCTTAATGTATCACCTCCCGAATATCTGGGTTAAACCGTTAGTATGAACTCTTTTTAATAGGGGTCACGTTTCAGAAATTCGTTTAAATCGTCAAAAGTTTAATATGTCTCATTCCGTAAATGCCAAGTATCCCTAAAAAATGATCTGTCCCACCTAGTGTGTTCCATGTGTGTTATATTCTGTTGAATGGATTGTACAATTATTTAATCGTGAATAATATTCTATTTGATGAACATTTCAATTGTTATTGAGATTGCATCACTATGTTAGAAAATGAGATAAAATGATGAACTTGATATATGATGACATGCTCTGCCTACCTGATATGTGTCTGCCCAATCTGTATACTTGGTATGTGACCGTTTGATCTGTGATGGTATTGTCTGACAGTTTGATGAATTTGTTAGCATGTTCTGTTAGTTTGACCTATGATGGTACAATCTGTTTGCACGATGAATGCTAAAAATGTCTGCTCTGCTCGATAGTATGCCCATTTATCTGTCAAAAGCATGAACTTCTGTTTCTGATACTCTGAATAAAATATGCCTGTTACATGTATTTTGTTACTTATGTCTGGAATCTGAACACCGATTACTATCTGGGGTATACTGTTGGGTTATGATATGAAGTCTCTGTTGGTACAGCCTTGATCAAGCTGGTAAATCCTTATGGACTCAAGGTCTCCCCTTGAGTGGCACCTACGCCCATCGGGCCTAGGGTAAGTCCTTATGGACTCAAGGTCTCCCCTTGAGTGGCACCTACGCCCATCGGGCCTAGGGTAAGTCCTTATGGACTCAAGGTCTCCCCTTGAGTGGCACCTACGCCCATCGGGCCTAGGGTAAGTCCTTATGGACCTAAGGCAGCCCCTTAGGTGGCACCTATGCCCATCGGGCCTAGGGTAAGTCCTTATGGATGCAGTTCTGGGGGACTGCATATTGGTGTAAGGTTGGAGGGTAGTTCTTGTAAACTTCTGTATGATCATTGAACATTTGCATTTAATCTGTTATGTGCTCATATGATATGATGTTAAGTACTCATGTATGTTTATCTGCACTTATTGGAACACACTAGACGTCAAACTCTCTGATTCCTACCTCGTATGTTACCGGCCTATATTATTTCCGTCCAATTCTCAAGGTCTGATTAAAGAACAAATATCATTATTCTTGAGTATGATGAAACCTCGAAATAGTATAATAGAAATAGAGGACTATCACTGCTTGAAACATCATGAAAATGTTATGCCTGCCACATATCTGCATGAGCTTATAGCATCTTTTGGTAGTTCTGTATTACTGAGCTTTTCCAAGCTCACGTTGTTTTTACCATCGCAGGTTAAAAGGTTATAGCTCGGTAAAATGTTGACATCAGTGTTGGAGTTCCCTCGGCGTTACCTCTGGAGTGCGGTACTGTATAGTTAGTGGGCATGTATGTCATGTATGTCACGTATGGTTTAGTGATCGAGTCTGTAAAGTACTTTCTGAAATTTCTTATTATTTATTTAAAAGATTTTCTGAAATAGTATTTTAAATAGAAGTTGGTTTTTCAGTTTAATAAGTGTTTTGAGAAAGAAAAAAAATGTTTTCATGTGTATTTTACTGTGGGTCGCTCTTGTGACCCTAATGTGACTTCCTAGGATCCGTTGTAACGCATAGGCGGGTCTAGGGGGTTACATTTAGTGGTATCAGAGCTTAGAGTTGCGTCATTCTGGGTAGATCGGCCGATCGTCTGTCATAGGGTGTCTGGTCTATACATGCCCTAGCCTAACCGTACTCCTCTGAGCCGAAACTCCGATGTCAAATCCCCTTTCTGAATTAAGTGAATCTAAGCATTATGCCTTCTGTAGTTCGATCTATACTAGCAAACAAAATGTTTATATCGTTCGTCCGTGTTTGGATTAAATTGATAGTTTTGGATATGGGTGAAGAACTTGAGATGGTTCATACATGTGAAACCTAAATATCTGACACTAGTTGAGAATAAATGCTTGATTATGTGAGGTGACCGATATAAGATCATATGCTAGGCTTTTCAGTGATGTTGATTATGTTAGAAAATGTTTTGAAGGAAATATGATAAAAGTAGCTTGAGTTTAAAGGAAATGTGTCTATGAACATGATGAAAGTGTAAATTCTATGGCGACTCTCTTATACACGAAGGAAACAATTATTAGAATGTTGTGTTGAAGGTAGTTTGAAAAGTTGCATATCCCTGACAGAATTCATTTACAGTAAAAGTCATAAGGCAAGTGCCTCTTGACCCCGTGTGAAGTTCTGTACTGATTCATGTATCATTTTTTTTGATAAGTGGGTAAAAGATGTATGACGAGACGATTTTGGGACACAAGTTAGCCTAAGTGACTAAGGATGCTACTAGATTGACCTATGAATGTTCAATAAACACGAGAAATAAGGATACCTTGATGGATAAGTTCAGTGCAAGAATGGATGGAAGAACTGTCTCTGCATTTCTCTGACTCTGGTAAATTTCGAGGACGAATTTTTTTTAAGGGGGAGAGAGTTGTAACACTCTGAAGTTAAAAATAAAAATAAAAATAAAAATTTAGAAAAGGGAAATGATTTGAAGGGGAATGAAAAAAAATAGAAATATTTGGAAATGAGCTTGTGGGGTGTTGAACCCGTAACCTCAACACCCCTAAGCTTAGAGTTTAACCGCTGAGCCAAGAGCTCATATTTGTTTAAGGCCCCTCCGAATTTGTTCTAAACCTTGTAGAATAATAAAGTTAAACCCCCCCCATTTATTTTGGATGGTGACCTTTCAGCTACCAAAAATTATCCCCATGATACCCGATTTTTCTAGAAACACCCTCTCTCCAACTCTTCATTTCTCCGGCGAGCCTGCACCGCCGCTTCGTTCACGCCACCGCCACCGTCGGTGTGTGCACCGTCCGTCCCTTATCTCATTTCTGTCAACCACGCGCGACGTCGGCCGGCCGTTTGCGGTAGAAAACAGATCTAGAAGTTTAAAGGCTTCGGCCGCCACCGTTTTCCTCATTTCCGGCTGTTCCCGACGTCGGCTCGCCTCACCGTGGGCACAGCCGTCCTCCTCGCGTCGAGCTCTTCAAAACCCAGTCAGCCGATTTTTGAACCGACACCGGTGAGGCGTTCATCGGAGTTGCGCCATCTCCGGCCACCTTGAGCCTTTAAGGTGCGATTCGATCTATTTTTCCGGCGAGTTTCACGTTGCTTTGGTTCGATTTAATGTATAGGGTTGAAACCTCACGTTTTTGCAGGTGAATCGGGAGATTTTGACATTCTCCGGCGATATTCCGGTTGCTGCCGGCGACGTCCTCCGTTTAGGGTAATAACCCGACCCATAACCCGTTAACCGACCCGGCCATGTTAACTCGTCAGGTCAACTCGCCCGACTTGACTCGGTGAGTTGACTCGCCCGAGTTGACTCGTCCGAGTTGACTCAACCCTCTTTGACTCGGTTGACCTGGTCAGTTGACTGCTGATGTCATGCTGACGTCAGCATTGACTTTGACTGCTGACGTCAGCGTTGACTTTGACCAAAAAGTCAAAATTTCCGGAAAAGCCCTATGTTATGTTTTTCGACGTCTTGAGTCCATTTTTGAAGCCCGTTTTGCAAAATTCTGATCCGAAAGCCTCCGAATCTGACCTTGAGCCCGAACTTGTTTATGTACTTAATTATTGGTTAAGAGCTTGTGAGTATGGTCTGACCTTGGAATTTGTGTAATTGAAGGTATTCTCGGTTCCTTGGATGCACGATGCTGAGGAATGTCGAATTCGGGTTCGAGGGTATTCGAATGTCGTATCATGAATCAACTAATGTAGCTCGGAGTTAAGGTAATACACTACTACCCCTTGTATGCTTTATGAACATATGGATATTCGGTTAGCGTATGCATGCTTATGATGACGTGTACTGTAAATTCTGCTTAAATTGAATCAGATTCGAGCAATAAGTATGAATATTAATAAGATCAAATTATCCGGATAAGATTACTAATGGGCTAACAGTATCAGAAGTTCTAATAGTTAAATTCAGTTAATCCGCAACTCAATCAACATCGTGTAAGGATCGAGGCCCAAGACACAGATTGAGAGATATTAATTATGAAATTATGAAAATGCCCTTGGAGCATAAGTATGATTAAACTACCCCTCTAGCAAATGAAATGACTTAAATTCTGTATTCGACCTGATTATGAAATTTACACTGCCCAAGATGTACGTTTTAATGGAAAGACTTCGACATCATTATGCAATACGTGTGATACAAACTTGGATGATCCCTCAAACTCTGTATAACACATGAATGAGAATTTTCTGGAAACATTGTTAAAATCCTAAGTCGATCCCTATAACCGTAATACGTAAATTAAATAAGAATGATCGTAATGACCAAAAAGACGGTAATGCCCTCGAGCACCGAAATGTCTGATTAATTTGAATAACGATATACCCTCAAGTTCTGTAGTGAATGAATCCTCTGTAAAGGGCCGGAAAGTTAGGACGCCCTAATCTCGTTTGCATACGTGAATGATGGAGGTACTAAATAGCAATTCAGAAAGAAATGGTAGATTTATCTCAGTCTAAAATAACCGAAATACCCTCACGAGTTAATCGGTAATTATGTATTTGACGAAATTCTGGATTTGTTAATCAGACTTAAATAGCTAAGGTTCCCTTAAGTGTTGAGAAATACGACATGTATATGCCCATCGCTCACCATATCGATGTAAGGTAGGAAGATCCGCATAAATTGTATGTTCGATTACTCAAAGCTAAACCGTATAGTAAAGTATGAGGGCGACTGTTCAGACATACAATTCAGTCAGTGTTAAGTTCTGATGCACGCTAATTACTCATATCTGAACGTTGGTAAGTATTGTCAAGTTGGGTTACGCCGCATTAAACAAATTCTGGAGATATAATAAATTGTTAGAGCCACTGAGAATTATAATTTTCCTTCTGATATGATTGTGCCATAGTATAAAATTTTTCATGACAGTCAAATAACTAAAAGGCCATGATAGCCTAAATAATCGGAACATCATTAAAAATATCTTATAACTTAAAAGACTCTAATTTAGAAATTCTTGAATGTCCGGTTAGAAAACTAGTGAGCAAATAGGATACTCGAGTTCTGTGAGCCATTGCTTATTCAATGTTAGTATAAATTACCAAAATGTCCTTATGTGATAAAATGACCATGATGCCCTTGTAGGCTTATACGACTAAATAACTCATAATGCGTCTAAACTCTCGAAGATCTTAATGTATCACCTCCCGAATATCTGGGTTAAACCGTTAGTATGAACTCTTTTTAATAGGGGTCACGTTTCAGAAATTCGTTTAAATCGTCAAAAGTTTAATATGTCTCATTCCGTAAATGCCAAGTATCCCTAAAAAATGATCTGTCCCACCTAGTGTGTTCCATGTGTGTTATATTCTGTTGAATGGATTGTACAATTATTTAATCGTGAATAATATTCTATTTGATGAACATTTCAATTGTTATTGAGATTGCATCACTATGTTAGAAAATGAGATAAAATGATGAACTTGATATATGATGACATGCTCTGCCTACCTGATATGTGTCTGCCCAATCTGTATACTTGGTATGTGACCGTTTGATCTGTGATGGTATTGTCTGACAGTTTGATGAATTTGTTAGCATGTTCTGTTAGTTTGACCTATGATGGTACAATCTGTTTGCACGATGAATGCTAAAAATGTCTGCTCTGCTCGATAGTATGCCCATTTATCTGTCAAAAGCATGAACTTCTGTTTCTGATACTCTGAATAAAATATGCCTGTTACATGTATTTTGTTACTTATGTCTAGAATCTGAACACCGATTACTATCTGGGGTATACTGTTGGGTTATGATATGAAGTCTCTGTTGGTACAGCCTTGATCAAGCTGGTAAATCCTTATGGACTCAAGGTCTCCCCTTGAGTGGCACCTACGCCTATCGGGCCTAGGGTAAGTCCTTATGGACTCAAGGTCTCCCCTTGAGTGGCACCTACGCCCATCGGGCCTAGGGTAAGTCCTTATGGACTCAAGGTCTCCCCTTGAGTGGCACCTACGCCCATCGGGCCTAGGGTAAGTCCTTATGGACCTAAGGCAGCCCCTTAGGTGGCACCTATGCCCATCGGGCCTAGGGTAAGTCCTTATGGATGCAGTTCTGGGGGACTGCATATTGGTGTAAGGTTGGAGGGTAGTTCTTGTAAACTTCTGTATGATCATTGAACATTTGCATTTAATCTGTTATGTGCTCATATGATATGATGTTAAGTACTCATGTATGTTTATCTGCACTTATTGGAACACACTAGACGTCAAACTCTCTGATTCCTACCTCGTATGTTACCGGCCTATATTATTTCCGTCCAATTCTCAAGGTCTGATTAAAGAACAAATATCATTATTCTTGAGTATGATGAAACCTCGAAATAGTATAATAGAAATAGAGGACTATCACTGCTTGAAACATCATGAAAATGTTATGCCTGCCACATATCTGCATGAGCTTATAGCATCTTTTGGTAGTTCTGTATTACTGAGCTTTTCCAAGCTCACGTTGTTTTTACCATCGCAGGTTAAAAGGTTATAGCTCGGTAAAATGTTGACATCAGTGTTGGAGTTCCCTCGGCGTTACCTCTGGAGTGCGGTACTGTATAGTTAGTGGGCATGTATGTCATGTATGTCACGTATGGTTTAGTGATCGAGTCTGTAAAGTACTTTCTGAAATTTCTTGTTATTTATTTAAAAGATTTTCTGAAATAGTATTTTAAATAGAAGTTGGTTTTTCAGTTTAATAAGTGTTTTGAGAAAGAAAAAAAATGTTTTCATGTGTATTTTACTGTGGGTCGCTCTTGTGACCCTAATGTGACTTCCTAGGATCCGTTGTAACGCATAGGCGGGTCTAGGGGGTTACATCATCTCTGCCCATAAATTTAAACTTTTAAAATAACCTCAACAAATAATATTGCCATAACTGTTACTATCTTATGATTTTGATTCAAATCACTTTTGAAAAGTCTAAAACTTTGAATTAAAAGTAAATTCAATTGTAATGTCAATTTTCTATCAATATCTCAATTGATCTAAATAGGTTTTTGATATTTTTATTATATCGATAAGAAATACTGTTGATACATTAAAAATATAAATACTAAAATCCAAATAAATTATTTTTTCTATCAATTCATAAGTGAGCCATTTAAGTCTTTGAAAGACCGTTTGTGGGAATCGAAACTACGACCACATGGTTAAAAGCCATGCGCTCTACCGGCTGAGCTAAGACGGCAATATATAATGGCTTATATTTAGTTTAATTTGAGAAAGTAAACTTTTGAACCTAAAATAAATTAAGCAGGAGTGCATGTCCATTAAAAGTTATTTTTGGAGAACATAATAGCGAAATGTGTGATTTAATTCAAGGATATATATTCAATACCACTTCAAGTATGAAAAAAATAAAACTCTAGGCTTCTCCAAATATATGAAAAAGATCCGATCATCCTGTGTCAAATGCATATCCATCTAACACCCAAGTTGGCGTCACGGAAATATTTTCCGAGCTCCATAAAACCAGTTATCTCTCACATACCATAAGTTGTACTTGTCCATTAACTCGGTTGAAAAGCTGTGTTACAAATGAAGAAAATACGGACCCGAATTATCGAAAGGGCATGCGTGCCCTCGAACCGAGTCTGCTCATTGGTTGGCTGTCCAGAATAACCATCCAAGTGATACCAGCATGTCCATGAATGTAGTATCAAGACCGAATGAATCTGTCATTTCCTTCCAAACACGAACAGCCTTGTAATTATGACCGGAATAGCTCTATATTTCAATCAAATAGCGCTAAATGTCTGTAGGTAAGAAATCAAAACACGGTTCCAAATGAATCAGAAAGACCATCCAGCTATAACTTGATAAAAGAAATGTAAAAGAGTTAGTTTTTCATCGAGACTACGTATTCTACTCTTTCACACTCTGTATCTCAGCAGTGTCTCCGTTTTTCTCCGCCACATTACTTTTCTCTTCAATGGTGTCTGCACCATCATCAACCTTAGGACTCTTCTTCCCTTCGATTGCGTCTCCGCTGCAGGCCCGTAAATCGGGATAGTTTCTGTGGTTTAGAGAATGCAGCCATAGGCCCACAGTTCCTTCCTCACGCTCTGTGGAGGCAATATGTGAGTATATAAACTTCATTTTGAATGCCTCTGCCTCTTCTTCATATGATTTCATAGATAACTCTTCATGACTATCTTTCCATTTTTGGTTATAAGATGAAAAGAAGCACTCATCCAAGTACAAACCAACCTCGGGTGCTGTAGGTACGTTGATGCGTACATCCCTGCAATTCATTAAGATGTGTATTAGCCACAAACTAAAATTCATTTTACAACCATAATCTATATTATCCGGACTGTTATTTTCCATCTAAAGTATCTATGTTTAAAACTTACAAAAGACACGTTCGGATTTGGTTCATGGTATCCTCCAAATATATTGAGTATATCATGCTAAACACATACCAATACAACAAGCATCACAAATCCGGATGGCATAGCAATGCAACTAAAAACAACAAGTACTTACTTTCGCATTGCAGTTTCAATCAGAGACTCGGGAGCGCAATTCCTCGTGACAGCAACCGCCATACCGATCATCTTTCGAATCTGATGAAGCATGAAGCTTTGACCCACAACCTCACACTTGACAAAATCAATGCCCTCGACGGTAACAACTTTGTTTGCGTGAAATGAAACAATATAGCGATTTGCAGCAGGATCTTCGGCTTTCGTTCTTGTAGTGAAGTTATGGAAGTTGTGAGACCCAACATAGTGATTCAATATTCTATTGAACCTCGCCTTCTCTTCCTCACCGTAACAAAACTTCCTCTCTTCTTTATTTTCTACATCAACTTTATCTTCCACATGCCCGGAGTCATCCATTTCGGTAACCTCTTCCTTCAATTCAGAAGTCAGGTTATCTTCCTTAATTGCATTTTCAGCATCTCCAGTGTTCGATGAAATGTCAGGCTGAACAATAGTGGACTTGGCTGCATTAACATTATCTGCCACAACCACAGAATCATTCATTTCAGTAACCTCCTCCTTAAGCTCAGATGCCACTTTATCTCCCTTAATTGCATTTTCTGCATCTGCAATGTTCGATGAAATGTCAGACTGAACTACTGTCAAGTTGACTACATTAACTTTATCTTCCACAATCCCAGAATCATCCATTTCAGTAACCTCTTCTTTAAGTTCAGATATCATGTTATCTTCCTTAATTGCATTTTCTGCATCTCCACTGTTCGATGAAATGCCGGACTGAACTACAGTCGACTTGGTTTCAAAACTACGCTTGCCCATAACACCTATGACTTTACGACCTCTTTCAGAACATTCCAAGCACTTAACAAGCTCATTACCGGACCCTACACTAGCAATAACACTTTCCCTATCTCGATGACAACTGGGATCAAGAGCAAAAACAGGGATAAGATAAACATACCGCCGTCGATCACAAAACTTCTTTGCATTAAAAGAGGCCGTCACACGCTTATACCCGAATATCCGAATCTGGGTCGGAAGTATCTGATTAAGGCGCTCAACGAGGCCAGGCGGGTCTATGTAGAACCGCCCAGAAATGACCTGGCCCACGGCGCTTACGCCCTTATCGGTTCGGGCCGATCGAGCCCAGTCGTAACGTTTTGGGTTGCCACGATCTTGCTCGGGGACAGCGCCGGAGTGGAACAGCGCTTCTTCCAGGTCCCCTTCGATGGTTTTGGCTCCTGGGTTTTTTTGCATTCCTTGATACCCGACACCGCAATAGGCAAAGAACATGGCGATTTTACGGCGTTTGTATCTCTGTTTCTGGGTGCCGGTTGTCGTGGCAACGGCTTCTTCATCGTCGGACGTGGTGGTAGTAGACATTTTGAGCTTTTTAGGGTCAGGTTCCTGCTGCGGCGGCGGCGAAGAAGTGATTTTGGTGATGGGGGTATCTGAAGCGTCCATGTTTCTAGGGTTCTTAAGGTGATGTAACTCCCCACTTGCTGCAATTCGACTATTGGGGGCACTCAAGCCTCCAAGTTATGGTATTTTTTAACTTTAACTGTTTTTTAATTTATCCCTTAAAGTTTATTTTAACTATTTAGGTAATCTATCCAATGACCACATACTATGGTAAATGTATTAAAATGACCACATTAAAAAAAATTGACTCAATTAAACCACCAAACTATTTAAATGGTATCAATGTGACCACCAGGGTTAAAGGTTAACGGAAGGGTGACGTGACAGTTAAAAAAATAAAAGTATAGTTACACATTTGGTTCTTATTACTTATACATTCTATCAATTTAGTTTCGGGCTTTTTTTCTTCTCTAAATCTTGTACTTTATTTTTGTTTGTTTTGATCTTTCAGAGAAAGAGAAATGAATCCGGATTCAGTTAAATCAACGTTGTCTCATTTAGCCCTTGAGAATATTATGGCAACAACTGCTCGTAACTATCAAAAGGTTGTCTTTTTACCCCCCCCCCCCCCCCCCCCCCCCCTTTTTGCTTTTTTTTATATGCATAGTTTATTGAATAATATGTTATGCTCTGAAAATTTATTAAAATAGAAGTAAATAATTGTCATTTTGTCTGCTATAGCCTATATTACTCGTCACCAAAAGTGATAAATAGTTGCTCATCAGTGTTGGATATACTAATTGGATTTTTAGATGCTAGTCTTTGGGCATATTTTAATTTTACTGTTAAGCTACTGGTTACTGTAATTTGTTGAAGAACTTGAAGACAATAACTTGTGCTTGAACTTGTAGATAATAATCATACCATTTTAAGATTCTGTTTTGGTCTAATAGAATGAGTTTTCATTGATGGACTGGGAACTGTAAATTGATGGTAATTTTTAAATGGCTAAGCCAGGTTGACTTGATTTGTTGTAAAAATTTGATGTCTGGTTATCTAAGTTAGCTGATAAGAAAATAGGTATGCCAAGTAGTATGTGTTTAAGGTGTGTAAACTTGTGAATTTGATAATTTTATAGGACCTGCTTGCCCAAGAGAAGGCACAGTCATCGACTTCAGCCAACGAGGAGGTTGACCTGGATGGGTTGATGGATGTAAGTCTTATAAAGCTTTTCGTATTTAATGTTGGAGTATCTTTCATATATTCTACATTACACTGTTTTTCTGTAGGCTCATGAGCTTCGTGTATACAAGATCCTGAGCTGAAGAAATTGCATGCAGATAGGATTGCTGCTCTCAAGGTTAGAAATTTAATGACAATTCTTAATTCAAAATGATGCAAAATGGTCAGTAGATCTGGGCATATTTGCTCTGAAACCGGTAATGACACTAAGATTTTTTGAATAGAAAGAAGCTAAGAAGCGAGAATCGATGAAGAGGCAAGGGCATGGAGAGTACATGGAGATTACTGAAGGAGATTTTTTGGGTGAAGTAATAAGGACCAAATGTGTAATTATACCCTTATTTTTTTAATTGCCACGTCACCCTTCCGTTAACCTTTAACGGCTGGTGGTCACATTGATACCATTTAAATAGTTTGGTGGTTTAATTGAGTCAATTTTTTTAATGTAGTCATTTTAATACATTTACCATAGTACGATGATCATTGGGTTAGTTTACCTTAACTATTTTTACTTCATAATATTTTTTACGTTATTCATATTGTCTTTTACTGTTAAAATATTTGTCTTAACCAATTAGAATGTATCACATTATTTTTTATATATTTTTAAATTTAAAAAAAAAAATAATAAAATAAATATATTAAAATGTTCAAAACACCCCATTTTCATGGGTAGTTATGTTGTGAGGTGGTTAATATACGACTAATATACGGCGTGGCCGGTTAAATAGGTGACCGGTTAAACATAACGAAATAGGTAAAATTACATATGTTGTTGATAAGAGTATCAACATATTCGGTAAAATTACCTATTTTGTTGATAAGAGTATCAACATATTCGGTAAAATTACCTATTTTGTTGATAAGAGTATCAACATATCAAGTAAAATTACCTATTTTGTTGATATTTTTGAGTAAATTACTTATTTTGTTGATACTTTCGAAAGTATCTATACTTTTCTAAAAGTATCGATACTTTTTTAAAAAGCAATGTAATCGGTTGCAATGTGGCTCGAAAGTAACGATACTTTTAAAAAAGTATCAACAAAAATTATCGATACTTTTTTAAAAAGCAATGTAATCGGTTGCAATGTGGCTCAAAAGTATCAATACTTTTAAAAAAAGTATAGATACTTTCGAAAGTATCAACAAAATAAGTAATTTACTCAAAAGTATCAATAAAATAAGTAATTTACTCAAAAAGTATAGATACATTCCAATGCCTCATCAGCTTAAAATAAGTAATTTATTGGATATGTTGATACTCTTATCAACAAAATAGGTAATTTTACCTATTTTGTTATCGTCGGATTTCACCTAATATGTTGATACTCTTATTAACAAAATAAGTAAAATTTTACCTATTTTGTTATACCTACCGATAACTTAAGTTTGCCGGTTACCAATTTTTTTAAATATTTTTTAATATTTTCTACCGGATAAATTATTTTAAATCAACATATCCGATAGCGCTTTACCTATTTTGTTATTTATCTTACAATGTTTTCGGTAACACCGTTTTTTAGCCGTATATTAATCCACTTTTATTAGAATTTCCCCATTTTCATCCCATCATCTTCTTCCCTAATCTTTTTTAACAACTAGATTATATTGATTATCAGCAAAATTAGAGTGATAATGCAGCGTGGTAGCCTCAAGGGTCTTAAAAACTTCTTGAGCATTCTTTGAGGATTTCAAGAAATGGCCATCAATCTCATTTAAAATCAGCATCAAGTTCACACTAGAAACGACCTTCACCGCTCGTCCGAAATCGACTGAAATCGTTTTCGAATGCTCGATTCGTATCGACTGCTTCCCTTTCACACCATCCATTTGTATAGCCATTCGTATCGACTGAAATCGTTTCCGAAAGACGTATCCGTTTAGTTAAGCAGAGTTGTATTTTCACAACCACTTTTGTTAGTGAGAATGTAGGATGTTTGTTGAGTTTATGTTTTGATTTGGTCTTCCTCGACTTTGTAAATCACTTTTTGTGATTTCTAATTAATAAATAAATTATTTTGCTGAGAAAAAAATTATTTAATATGGTCCTCATTAAATAAGAGAGGAATGAAATACCCTAAAAGGTTTATATTATTAAAACTTGACATCACCCAACTCATAAAACACCATAAATTGATTTTCATCACACGCCACTACGAGAAATTATATTATGGGTCATTCTCACCGTGTTATTTATGGGATCAATCAATAAAAATCACACATCTCGTTATTTTTTTATGTTATAATTTTACTAAGTTAATCTTCACTTGGTAAAAATTATTTTTAAAATTGTTTTATAATATATATGAGTGGAGATGCACTTGGTAAAAATATGACATGGAAAAAATAATGAGATGAATGATTTTTATTAGTTGGTCCCATGGATGACGTGGTGGGAATGACCCATGATATAATTTCTCCACCACTGCACAGTACACACTATTAATTATTTAATATTTTTTTAAATAAATATTAAAATTTTCAAAGACTCAAACATGCAATTAAACATATTTTAAAGTGAAATTAGAGTTTGAGTTGAATAACAGTTTCATCTTATTGTTTCTAGCATTTTTAATCTTTAATTTAAAATATTTTAATCAATTCTTCATCCTCTATAACCCTAGACTCGTCACTAAATCCTTCTCTCTCCGTTGCCGACGGTATAAAATCGTTGCACTTCATCGAAACTTACCGGTTTGATCGATTGGAAAGTGTTGATAACAGAGAATTAAGCATTGTTTTCGATGCCCAAGATGAATTCTCAAGCCATGATGGTGAGGATATGAACTCGCCGGCATCGACATACATCATTCATGCGCACGAATCTTTGATGATAATCTCTCGTTCTCTTAATTTAATTGTTCCATTTACGATACCAAAACTTAAAATTTCTAATAAAATATAATATCTTATTTCATTAAACTAACTAGTTTCAAATGGCAGGTTCGTAACAATCGCCAAAATTATTTGTGATGGAAAATTTGTGGTTGTGCAACTTCTGGGTTTCAAGAAAATATTTTGTATGTTCTGATAAAGTAATTCATGAGTTGGGTGATGTTAATTTGAATAATAAAAGCATTATGTTTCAACTCTAGTTTTGATGAGGGATGTAGTAACCTTTGTGTTTTTGATCTTGAATAAAATTGACTGTTAGAGCAAAAAAATTTAGTTCTAATCAGATCAATTGGTACAACGTGGTGTGACTTGATATTTTTAGAGTTTTCTATTTTATTTACAAAATTGTTTAAAAACCCTAAAAAATCTTGAAAACGTATACAAAATAGCTCGTTTGCGGTTAATGAAGTTGGAGTCTAATAGTGAACCATTAGTAACCTCCTTTTGATTAGTTGGATTCTTGCGAGGTCTTCCTCTACCCTGTTTTTTGAACTTCTCCTCGGGAATAGTTCTTTCCTAAGAGAGCATAAAACTAAGGGTCTTGCGGCATCCATCACCACCTTCACAGTTAGGGACGGACCTAGAACTTTAGGTTAGGGGGGCGAACCTATAAATTTCTAGGGGGTGAAGTTATAAAAGTTTATGAGGGCGAAAATAAATTTTAATAGAAAATACATAGAAAAAATTTTAAAATTTTTCTAAATCATATATAATTTTTAAAATTTTAAGGGGGCGGTTGCCCCACCAGCACCCCTCGGTCCATCACTGCTCACAGTAACTGACCGAGGCTCAATGGGGGTAAAAACAAAATCGTTAATAAGTATCTTCTCTCGAACATATTTGAGTTAGTCGTGTACAAATACAAATGAATTTTAAAAAAGGGTTTAATTTTAATATACATGTGTAAAATTTATTTTAAACAAGCATGCATATTTATAGTATAAACCCAAATCTTAAATCCTAAAAAATTATGCCACAAACTCTAAAATCCAAACCTTAAATTCTAAACACTACAACCCAAACTCTTAAACTCTAAATGTAACCCCCTTGTCCCTGTCTGGCCGGATGACCGGTCTAAGTGGGCCACATGGGGAAAACCGAAGCGAAACCCGTTAAGGTTCCCCCCTCGGTTAGCAACCCTAATTTTTTTTCTTTCATTTTAATCTTGTCTAGAGGATTGTTAAATCCTAAGTGATCACGACAGCGGAAACAATCAAAGGAAATCACATTCGAATCACGGTCATGCATAAACAGTCTATTTTAAGCATACAGGGCAGGCCGTATCGATACACCAATCAAGGGTATCGATACGCCTTGACTTGGTCAACCCAGACAGTCAACTCGAAGAAGACCGTATCGATACAGCCATTGAGCGTATCGACGCCCTCTTCAGTCAACATCTCGTGGTCAACGAGATAAACCCGTACCGATACGCCCCAACCCCGTATCGATACTCCAAAAACTCCCAAATTTCTCAAAATTCCAATGACCAAAAACCGTATCGATACACCCCCGAGTATCGATACGCCCATCCAAATTTGAGCCCTGGAGGCAATAGCGTATCGATACGGTCCTCAGGCGTATCGATACGCCCTGCACTGCAACACTCCCAAACTCAGCAAAAACGAACAAGACTCGAACCTAAATGCATTTTTGGACTTCCCTAAACCCCAACAAGCATTCATACAACATTATCAGATCAACATTTAACCATGCAAGTACCCAACAAGTACATACATTAAGAAAATCATGCAATTGATCAAAGATGACATTTAGGCATTCAAGTTTCACACTTCAACATTCAAACACAAGGGCAAACTCAAAAGGCACATAGCCAACATTCATGGTAAGCAATTTAGGCATGGATTACAATTCAAACATGGCATCACAAGCCATACAAAAGCAACATAACATGGATTCTAAGCAAGCTCCTAAACAACCAACAACTATCCATCAAAATAACACATGTCCCATTGCTTAAACTATTACATGCTCAACATTTAAAAGTTCATACTTGATGTACTTAAGCCAACAACCACACTTGGAGGCCCTCCACTTACTCTAGCAACCCACGAACTAAGGATCTGCAATGTTGAACAAAGAGAGCGTAAGCAATGATGCTTAGTGAGGGTAAGCTCTTAAAAACAAACCTCAACATTGCAGGGTCCGAGCACGATCTTAGCCAAGGCAAAACACATATTTATCAAGGATCCACAAGAGCAACAAAATAAGGATGCATGAGCAATATTCAAATAAATGCCATGATCATGAGCTCAGATCCACATCACATGTAATCACATTTAAACATCCAAACAAGGATCATATATCGCAACACCTTGATACACATATCAATCAACATTGACACCTAGCTATGACCCGAATACGCGGATAGACACGTTGGAATTCACATCCAACAACCACATTACCTCACGGTGGGATTACACTCATCACCGGTCTCGCGGAGGGAATTCCACTCATCCTCACGCCCCCTCGATGGGATTCCACTCATCATCGACTATATTTAAATACAAATTCCGGGCGAACCCGTACTCCTCCTTGGTGACTCAACGCCACCAAGGCCACGCGCGACTTTTGACTCATGTGTACACACTAACATCCTAATGATCAATCATTTGTACTCAAGCATACTAGTGCCAACATTTTACTCATTCCACATTACTCATTTCAATCAAATCCGTGCTTAGCACGTACTCACCATGAACACAATCATGAATCATTACCATGCATGCTTTGAGCATTACAAATCATGCCTCATCTCACATGTATAATACAATATACATAAGCATTCATATCACAAGACATACGAGGCATATACATCCATATATATATGAGTTCATCCAAAGGCTCTAAATCAAGATTAGGATTAGGCTACCACCCTAATCCTAACTCTAGGTGGGTCTACCAAGCCCGACCTAGTCCACATACTCGAACCAACCATTTTAAAACCATGTAAAACAATTAACCACTCACCTAAGCTCCCAAGCTCAAAGACCAAGCAAGCGACCACCTTCAAATTCCCGGATTTACTTCCGATGCTTCACCGATGCCCAAACTCGATTCTAATCAATCCCAAACACAAACAAAACATCCACAATCAATAACTCATCGTCGGAACTAACCCGGAATACAATTCAATCACAATTTACCATGTTGCAAGCATGAACAAATCCCATTTTCCACTAACTCGGACAGCCCCAAAACCATGTCCAAAAACCATGTTTCCAACTTCCATTACACCCACAAATGATCCCAATTCAACCCTTATCCATAGTACTATCAATAGCCTATTAAACCCACCTAAAACAACCCCCAAAACTCACCCAAAACCCTCCAAAACCCCCATGTTTACCCAAATCCGAAAATTGCTCAAAATCATTCAAAATTCACATATGTTATACCATTTGACCTCTATACATCATAACTAAACATATTAAATCAAAACATTTAACTTAACAACATAAAGATTTCGTTTTTAACCAAAATCTTTCAAAATTTCTATTTTCTAAAACCTCCATGAAAATAAAAATAAAAGGTACTTTTAAAGAGAGGGAGTTGAGGGGAAGTCAAAAACGTTATTACCTTGCAAAATGGAGTTGAAATGGATGAGAAATGAGATGGAATAGTAGATTGGGGAGGGGAGAGCTATTTCACGTTGGGTGAGGATGAGGAAGAGGGTGAATAGTGGTTATTTGGGAAAATGGGGGATTTAAATTGAAGAATGGGTAAATTACAAAAAGGCCATTAATGAATGGCTATTCCCTTATTCTTTAAATAGCTCTTCAACTTGCAATTAAATCAATTTGGTCCCATTTCAAATATTTATTTTTGGAAACCCGAAATTTTAAAGAATCATTTTGATTATAAACCCGAGCCCAAATAATATTAAAATATTATTTTCACCTAACCCCTAAACCCGGGTGTTACACTAAACCTTAAACTAGATCCCTAAAATTAAAAAACTTGTGTAAATTTTAACTTACGCATATTGTGTATTAAAATTTTTCTCTAATTATATTTCAATTCATACTTAATTTGAACGAACATAAAAGACAACGACCCTCACCAACCTATAAATATCTCAGGTGTAAATAAAGGAAGAAATGTCCTTTCCTTCTAATCAAATTATTGAACATGGTCCTCATTAAATAAGAGAGGGATGGTACCATGTGAGGTGTTGTTGAATAAGTTTAAAGTAAATATATAAAGCATTATTTGAATATATTTCACACAACAAAACAAAATTTGTCCCACCAAATCTAGACTTGAAACAAAAGGTTTATATTATTCAAACTTGACATCAACCCAACTTTATATTAAGAACATAAAACACCATAAATTGATTTTCATCACACTTCGTTTTCGGCTTTAAGATCCACCGGGGGCACAATAATGGTGCCGGTTTCCATCATCTGCCGGAAATGTTGTGTTAGCTCTGGGGTCACATTAAGGCTGGCTTGCACAACCGAGGGAATCGTATTCAAAACTGAACTTTTACTTCCTAGTTCTCCGATCACCGCTCTGCAAATCAATTCAAAAAGAAATTATATATGTTTATATAGACACACATACACATACAAGTAATTGCTTACCTTGAAGAGGTTGCAGTTGAGACCAATTCCATGCCTTGTTCATCGGCTGATATGGTAACCATGAACAGTTTTGGCACCACGAATAATTGGCCGCTCTCAACTTTGGAGTCGAGCACAAGCTTGCCTTGGAGACCCACAACCTGTACTTTGCCCGTTCCTTTTGCAACGTAGAACATCCGTGTATGAGATGCGTACGACGGTGCCCTGGTGGCTTTGGCTGCAAGTACTAAGCGGTTGACATTAAGCCCCACCCCCACTTGTTCAAGTGGAGGAAACTGGCTGCCCTTCAAGGTGGTGGATTTGCCACCATTGTTGACCTCAACATCAGGAGATGAAGCATCGATGTTTTGGGTCCAAATATTTACGAGCTCCTCGTTCGGGTTGGGGATGGTTTTGGCTTCTTCTTCACTGAGCTTGAGGAGAAACACACCCTTTTGAGAAGCTGCAAGTTTTCCAGCTTTTTCTACACTGATTTGGTATGTTTTGGCAATGAATTCAGGAGAGAAAGCTGCTAAGTGACCTAGAGGTCCAGTTAACAAGAAGTAGGTGATTTCACCAGCAACATAGGCATTGGTTGTGTCACCTAAGAAGACTATAACAACATCTGAATCTCCATAATTGTACCACCATGAAACTGATGCATAGGGAACTGGTATAACGTCCCCTTTCTTAACACCTATGAAACCCATTGTTTGTTTTGTGTTTTCTGGTATTGTCAATCCAACTCCACATACACCTAACACAAATCAAGATCATCATCTATTGGAATGAATTCATAAAGATGTAAGGCCAAATAAAAAAAACTGAGACAAGACTCACCCTCAAGAACATAACCTACTTTAGGGCAATCTGCATAGTGGGGAAGAGCAAACCCCCGAGGCTTCAGTACAAGCTTACCAGCTGCAACGTTGGCCTCACCCAGCACCGGAGACTCGGCAGCCTCCCAGTTGTAATATCCACCGCCTTCGGTCTCCGTGAAAGTTGCCGGAAACATGGGAGACAACTCCATATCCATTTCTTCACTTGCACTCTCCTAGTCTCCTTCCTTCTGCAAATCAATGATATTAACTCAGAATATCTGCTTGGTTCGAAACTCTGGTGGAGTTCAACTGTCGTATATATAGAAAGTTAGCTGGGAATGGAAAATCAGTCTTTAAACCCTTAACCCTTAAACATATACCCTAAACCATATACTATTAAAAATAATTTCACATTCGTAAAGACGAATTGGAGTTCTCAACTACAACAGTTTCATATGCAAATGCTGAAACGTCATCGTCAGACAATCACCATTGTAAAGAATGACAAAAAAATCGAGAAAGACAAAAAAGAAAGAAAGAAAAGAAACAGAAAACAAAGTGGTCCTCAATGTCGGAGAAGAAGGACAGTACTTATGGCTCTTTGGTTGATGAGCTTCTGTCTCAGGTAAATTAAAAATTTAGATTTGAGTGGTTTTATAGCTTTTGGTAGTTTTCTCTTATTTTAGGGTTAATGTTTTTTTTTGTGCTAAATTTCAGTTATGGTGTCGTCTATGGGAAGATCAACTCTTAAATATAGTCTATCTCTTCCTTCTTTCTTGTCAACCTAGATCAAAATCATATTTAATGGCAGATTCAAAAATATTTTTAAGGGTGGACATACATATATTAACATCATGTTTGAATTCGATTACATAAAATATTTAAGGGTGGACATACATATATTAACGCTATGTTTGATGGTGAAATTATTTTTAATGGTATATGGTTTAGGGTATAGGTTTAATAGTTCAGGGTTTAAGGTTTAATAGCTTAGGGTTTTAGGTTGAGGGTTTAATGTTTAATAGTTCAGGGTCAAATTGAAATAATATTTAAATAATAATGGTTCAATAGAAATACTGAAATAAGTGAGGTACTAAATATATAGTTTACCCTTATTAAAAAAACAAAATTTTAATATATATAAAAAATAATTTAATTGAATTTTTAAAAATAATTATTAATTGTATGATGTGTCCTTGAAATTTTAAATTTTTATTAGTTAATTTAATAGTATTCAGCGGTGTTCAACATTAGTGATATTCAGCGGTGTTCGTCGCACATTGTAGAATTTTCATTTGAAAAAATAGGTTTAAAACCAGGGACGAATTTATATGGATGGGGAGGGGCAATCGTCCTCCACCTCCGAAGAATTTTTTTTCACCTTTGTCCACTTTAAAAATTAGATTATTTATGAATTTGTCCATTCACTTTTAAACATTTATAGTTTGTTTCCCAACCCCAAACCCTGGTTCCGTCCCTGTTTAAAACATGTTGAAAAATAAGTTAAAAAGGATAAAAAGTTTTTAAATTTTTACTTTAGAGAAAAAATCAATTAAGTTTCTATTTCTTGCACATTATTAAGTTTTTAAACTAATAAATTAAATTAATTAAGCCTTTTGACTTATTTGATCGTTAAATCTTGATAGTTTTTTCTTTACATATTACTTTTACATGATACACTACATTTCTACCATGTGACATTTACATATTTTTAAAAAATATTTTTTAGGAATTTTAAAGAATTTTAGTAAATAATTTAAAAAATTCTGAAAATGTCAAATGGTAACATTATGACATAACACGATATACTAATTGATCAAAAAATTCGTTAGATTCAACAATCAATATTGCTCAAAGTACTTAATTGTTTTAGTTTATTGGTTCAATGACTTAATTAGGTAGAAAAAAATTAAGAGTTCAATTAATTTTTTCAGAAGATGAAGGACTTATTACACCCTTAACTCTAAAAAATATTGTTCAATTTTGTCCAATTCTTAGTTTTTTAACCCTCGGACTTCTATTCTTTATTCGAATGGAACCGATTGACAAAAAATGATAACGATTTTTTTTACAACTTTAATATTTTTAACCAATCGTTCAATTGATACAACCAGCACTCAATCCCACCCTGAAAAGGCAAAATCTAAAAAGACAGACCAACAAACTCCTCGCCTGTAGACCAAGGGAGTAGAACACCTAGCTGCAAACCAAGGGAATTATATTATTATTTAATTAAAAAATTGGGAATTATTGAATCCTAAGCTATGAACCCAATCCTAAGCTATGGTAAGTTAAAAATAGACCTTTATATAACGAAAATATATTTTATTACAAATAGAAATCCTCTGAAAACAACATCAAGTACTGGATATTGTCCCGTATCCTGTAGCGGTGCAAGTAATTTCTTTTGATTGTTGGTTGTTCATGTGCGTGCCTAAGCTGCCCGTATTATGGGTTTGCTTAACTCTTTGTCGCTTTATTTTGTTTGTTTGTTTTTGTGGGGGTTGTGCTTTGTGTTTCTTAAATTATGAGAGAATGTGATGATTTAATATGATATTCTCTTATAACAGTTTATCGATACAATTAAATTAGGAGTGAGCATTCGTCGAGTCAAGCTAAAATATTTCGAGTTGGACTGACTAGTCGTATTTTATAATTCAAATTTTATTTGAAATTTTTTCGAGTCGAGTTTATGAAATTTGAGTCAAGTCGAGTCGATTTGTTTGAGTTTTGTTCAAATTTAATTGTAAATATTTGTAATGTTATGGTACTAATTGTTTAAATTAGACAATTTTCTATAACCATATACGATATACTTATAAAATGGAACCGATTAGTATCATAATTTGAAAACCGATCTACTAATTACTACAAATTTCAAGTTATTCGAATTTTCATTTTATAACTCAAAATCGAAATTTTTAGTAATTAGTGTATCGATTTTTAAGTTTGAGTCGAATCTCTCAACTCTGCATGAGATATGTATATTGCAAATGAAAAATATGAAGAAAAATATATGTATATCATATATAGTTGTTGAAAAATGTTTAAATTGAGACTAATTAGTATCATACCATTATAATTTTTTATAAATAAATTTGTAAAGAAACTCGAATAACTCGACTCGAATTCTATAAACCCAACTTCACTCTAAAATATTTGAAATAAAATTCGTCGACTCAACTAACACAAAATTTTTTGACCCAACTTAACTCGACCAAATGCGGAGCCTATAATAGCCCTGCTTACACCACAGAAAATCACCAAAATCAATGATCAAAAATTCAAAAGGCATAGATTCGACTCAACAAGGAGATTCATACATGAAGAAATCACACCGGATACTGCCTTTCAAAGGCAGGTCAATGGTTTTTTTTATTTAAAACAACTATATGTTTTTTTTATGTTCATATACTTTTTTACAATAATGTGAAATTAATAAAATGGGTAAATATTAAAAATTAAATTATTGAATTTTTAGAACCATGACATAATGACGAAGTGAAAGAATATATATAAATGTGATTAGGGAAATAATGTTATGATTTTTGGGGTGAAATGAATATGGTGGGTTATTATTTGAGGGCGTAATGGGAGAAGTCATCCTTAATTAGATTTATCGAATTTTAAAATTAAAATAAAATAAAAATGTGCAAAATATTAAGAGCTAAATAGGTTATTATACTAATTAAAAGCAGGATAAATGGGTGACAAATAGGAGTGTTTATTGAGCAAGTAGATTACGAGTTGAACAGTGCTTGATTCGACTCAAAAACTGTTCGACTCGTGCTCGACTTGAATTGATTCTCATCAAGCTCGAAAAAGCTTTATTTATTTTGATTTCCTTTTACTTTATTTTCCCTTATTTGATTAGAACTCAATTAAAGGAAATTTACTTTTAGGTTTAGAGTTTTTTGCTCTCTATATAAAAAGCTCAATAGATCTCTTGGAGAGTATCGGCTAAGGCTTTTGTTTTTGATTCAAGGGTGAAGCGATTCCGCTATAATTTTGTGAGGCTTGTACTAAATTAGTATTTCTCCTTTAATCTAAGTAATCTTTATTTATTGTTCTTATTTTTTATGAATTGTTTGATATTAATTAAATTGACACCTTAATTCGATATTGAATGTTCTTTTACTATCCATGACGCAAGTAGAAAAGAGTAAGACTTATGTTTTGTGTTCGTTAAACTACACATCACACATGATAATCCTTAGTGAAATAAAGGTATAAAATTAATTTGTTTGATTTTGTTTTAGTCGTTTTTATGAATCTTAATGCTATCATTAATTTTATCTAATGACAAATTTTAATTTAAATACTTGTTGTGGTGTTCCCTCGAGTAGACTAATCAAATAAAAAAAAGAGAATAATTGTTTGTTGTGAATGTTCGGTAAGATTAATTTTTGTTAATTTTAGTACTAAGCTTTTAGTTATTTTTATTTTCAGACTTTAATTATTTTCTTTGATTTTAGTTTGATGCATCAAAACCCCCCAATTTTATTTTATTGTTTTAATATTAATATTCTAATTTCAGCTCTCTTGAATTCGAGCTCATTTAACTATTATTACAAGTTAGTTTAGTTAATCATTTTTTATTTTACATGACTTCGGCCACATTTTGTAATACAAGAGAGGTGAAGGTAAGATGATAGAATCCTTGACATCCGAATTTTGTAATACACCAAAACCCCCAATTTTTTTTTTGTATTCCTTGACATCTGACATCGCCATAGGCAAAAAATATGAATTGGAGACTTTAACCAAAAACAAAGCCCAACCCTATTAAACCTTTTTTCCCTTATAATAAGTCAATAAAATATATAGTATTACGTTTTGTTATAAATTTTAGATTTTTGAATACTAAACATTACAAAATAAGTGTATTACCTTCAGTATAGTAAGAAAAATAAGTATCAAAATTATATTATTTTTTATTTTTAAACAATCTATACTTAATTCTTACGACAAATGCTAACGTTTGTTTTAGGAGTAATAACGAATTAAGCTGAGCCTGAATCTGGTCAGACTCAACTCGAAAATAATATTATTAGACTCGGTTCAGGCTCGAGGCTTGACGAGCTTGAATTTTTAGGCTAACATCCAATTTTCAGTATTTCGTTATTATTAGAGAAATCTGTCGTTTTTTACTTTTTTTCTTTGAAAATATATATTTTAGGACAAATTCGAAACAAGTCGGATAAAATTTAGGATAAATTCATGACAGGTTAGAATCAAATAAAATTTTTTAAGTTTTGAATCGAAATCGGACAACCAAAAATCCGACTACTCCCTTGCCATATCTAATTCAAATAGTAAATGAGTAATAAAAGAAAATCAAGTGGCAACTACGTACCTAACGTTAAATTCAAGTACCCAATATGTAATTAACCCAAAACTATTTTGTCTTTATATTCCGTTAGGGGTCGTTTGGTTCGTGGAAAAGATCATTACCTGGGGGAATGATCTTTTTCGGAATGACATACCCACGTTTGGTTGGAGAGCATTCCCTCCAAGGGGTAATTTTACATTCCCAACACTAGCAGTTTTTTATTAAAGGGTGGGAATGTGATTCCCTTAGATTTCTTAGGTATTTGTTAATTCCCTCCTCTTTGGACCATATTACCCCTATGTTAATAGATTTTGTCCATATATATCCTTTGTAAAATTTAATTAGTTGATTAAATGTGTGTGGTGTAAATTAATTAAATATTTTTATTTAATATTAATTTAATATTTAAATGGTGTTACAAATATTTAATGTATTTTTATTAATATTATATTTATGATGTTTAGAAGTTATATGTTGCGATAGCATATTGCTTAAAAATTAATAAGTTTAGAGTTGATGTTTTTAATTTTATTTTTATGTTTATGACCTTGTAAAATATTTTAGTAGGTTAAACTTATTATATAAATTCTTATCAGTGTTATACAACTTTTAGATTTATTTTATTATTTATTTTAATTTGCTTGACATGTCACAAGTAATAAAAAAATTAAAATTTTGAACATATTAAATTTCTAGCATTTAAAAATTTACAAAATATTTTAATAGAGGATAACTAGGGTAAGTAAATATAAAATAGTTTTTTTAATAGTCTAAAGGTGATTACAAGGTAGTATATACAAAGTGATTGAACCTAGGTCTTCTAGGACGAATTCATCTATTTTTCCACTGAGACCACTTGTTGGGTTCTTTTAAAGAATAGTTAATATAATAATTATATTAAATATGATAAATATATAATTTTTACAAATTTTAGATAGTGTAACAAAAATAATTCTATTAATTTTTGTGCATGTATTTTTAAGTTAATATTGTAAGTTTAACATGTTAAAAAGAAAATATAACATATGGACAATTTAGTAAATTTTACTTCCAGATAACTTTATATACCTCCAGTCAAACACAGTAATCTTACATTCCTACACAATAACTGTGAATCAAGTAATGTTAAATTTCGGGAATCTTATTCCCAAAGGTAATCTTACATTCCGTGAACCAAACGCAACCTTCATTTCAGATAACATTACGGATTATATATGATAAAGTAAAATTTTTAAAAGAAAAAAAAATAAATTCCCAACAGAGCTTCATTGACAGAGATAACATAATTGAAAAAAAAGTGAAGCTTAACTCTCCAAGTTTGAAACTTTGATCCTTCTCCTCTTGACCTGAAGATTGTTTCTTTTGTCTTGTTCTGGCAAATTTATTTGTTCTTCCAATCGTTTTTTTTCTTTCTGGTAAGTAAATTTCCCTCTTTTTAATTGAACAAATAAAGTCAAAATCACATTTTGATTTCTGGGTTATTGTTATTTTCTGAAGTTTTGATTTGGGTATCGATTGGAATTCCTTTTTTTAATCTTTTGTCTCGTTAGTTCAATGGGTTGTTTTTGTTTTGGTTAAATTGCAGATTTTTGTGCTTGTTTATTTGGTTTTTGTCTTCTTTTACTACGGAATTAAACCCTAGAATTCATTGAATTATCATGGAAATATTATGTGGAAATGATTTGGTATAAGTTGAAGGTATGTTCATAAAGTGAGAAGCCTTAGGAGCTTAGTGATAGGCCTTTTGAGAAATCAAATTCTGCACTTTCTGGTTAAAATTAGGTTTGGGGATTAGGGTTCTTGGATAGATTTTTATTTTTACCTCTTGCAGCCATGAATAAGAGTAAGGTGTGTGTGGTGATGATTATTGTGCATATTGGGGATCGATTTCGTTGTAATTGTTTCTTACATCACTTTCTTGTGGATTGTAGTTGAAATTAAGAAGATACCAGAATTGGTTCATTGATTGTAGAAAAGAACTTTGCCATTTAGCTTTTTGTTATTTGAATTTGGATGTGTGCGTCAAATATGGTATATATCCGATACGATTTAAGTTTTTCCAAGTTTCGTCATTTAGAGGACCGTACTCATATATATGCGTTGGATATCGATATTAGACATGATCAAATGGCTTAGTTTTTCTCTTTTTAAACATCCCTTTCTTGACATGCATTTCAATTTTTGATTTTCGACAAACTTCAGTGATGAACCGCCATTCACCTTTACAAGATGAATGGGTTCTCCGCTGTGGACGGCTTTGTGGAGATAACTGAATCCCTAGCAGAGATGATCAAGTTCGTGGCGAATGAACCCTCGGTTGGACTATTTTACATTCAACAGCACACCGAGAATGCTATCCCGAATGTAGTTAATCTCCGTGATCATGTTGTAGAAAAGTCTCATGAAGTAACTTTACACACTGAGGACTTGGAAGATTCTATGACCATGGTGAGATCGATGAAGGAATGCGGTTTCCCGATTGCAGATGAGATGATTAAAGACATTAAGAGTTCGTTAACATTAATGTCCGCAAAACAACCAAAGAGAGGCTTGATTCACAGTTCTGCTTCAAGCTTTCAGATGGGAAGAACCAACTCTTGGGGACCAACGTCATGGGGTCCTGGTTCTGGAAATGCCCAGTTCGATGGCAGTAATTATTTTTCAACAGTAATCAAGTCCGCGAGACAAAAAGCAAGCAATTTTAAGTGGCCGCAACTTGATTCCAAGGAACAGATGGAAACCGAACCCCAGAAGCCGCCTCTGCAACCAACTCCACCGTTATCGGTGGCATCTGCCAGCACCAGTTCAACTCCTGATACAGAAGCTGATGAGCTACCTGTATCGAGTCAAATGGCTGATGAAGTCAACGGAGAAGACAAAGAGGAAGAAACCAAAGACGACGTCGAACTTCCGCATCACAAATTACCATTCTTGTCCAAAAACTATGAAGATTTCAAGGCTGACAAAGAGGCTAATTTAGAACAATGGTTGCAAGGGACTGAAGGCAAAAATGGATGAAAGCAAGGGAGATAGTGACACAAGTAAGCTTTGAAAATACTGTTTTTCTATTTTATACACATGAATTGGTGTGATTTATCCGTCAGGTCCGAATTTTATTTTTCTTGAAATACCGGTGTTTAACGCATATTCGAACAAAAGGTAGATAGATATGGCCATGTAGATCTTTAAAAATACATATACCCTTGGCAGACATGTATTATTTATTAACACTTACACTCGAGTTCGATGTTTGAGGTGATTTATTTAGTAAAACTTGAGTTCAATTTTCGTACTTGAGTTGTTTGGTGGAGTTTAATCTCTGATGTTGCTTCCACTTTTATTGCAGTTATTTTTGCATTCTTTTTGGTGATTATATGTTTTGACTTTAAACTGACCAATTCATATCGCTGAAAAAATCGAACCTCTGGACAAAATGTTAAAATTTTGAATTACTATCAGAATATTCAAACATGGGTGTGGTGGTACAACATTTTAAAGATCCTCAAAACTATACATGCATCGAGACATTTATACCATGAACCCTATTAAAGAACATATGCCTGTTCTGCTTCTCACACTGGATCTAACTGGAAAATCTCAGCCATGGCAGAAAGATTTTCTCCTTTGGGCCTGTTCACAACTGGCTTCATGAATATTAAACAGTTTGTCATCATTGCTAAAGTGCGACCGCAAGCTTCGTCATTGATGTTGCAGAGAAGTGATTCGGAAGATCAAGTTGGTGATACAGAGAGTGTCAGGGATGTCTTCAATGGGGAATGATCGATAAATGCATCCCAAGACCGTTTCCGAGACAACAGGTTCTTGCTCCATGTCATTGATAATCTTCCGAGGATATAGGCCAAATGGAAAAGACAACTTTACGGTAATGCCGATTGAGTTGAGAGCATAACCAAATAATACAGTTCTATAATGGTGGAGATAGAATATTTGGTAGCAGCTGATACAACAACCTTTTTAAAGAACTCGGCACAAGCTCTATGGATTTAAGGAGAGGGCTGAGCCGCTGAGGCTTGTCACTGCATCGAGAACTCTCAATATCTTTGAAACCAATAAAGAATACACCTACATGCCCGACTCATTGCTTCAGAATCTCACCTTGGTTTTGCCCTGTCCAAATGTAACTTCTTATATTCAGATTTCCCATTCCAAAAATATTAACCCATTTCAACAGACAGATGACATAAGTATATTTGCCATCACATTCACAAGTCGCATCAAATCAAGAATAAACACTGCAAACAACACCGATTCCCCCATAACTTCTATAAGGAGAGGACACACCAAGTGAAGAATTACAGAACGGAACAAAGGCACACATAGAACGATTAAGAGATACGACACCAAATTAGCAACAGATTGACAATGAAAAACAGATCATAATTACTTTGAAGGTAGAAAATAAAAGAAAGAAAACATAACGAGAATCATTAACCGCATGGCATAGAATGCACCAAAAAATATGAGGCCACAGAAGGAAACTAGAAGCCTCCAGACATACCCGAAGCAGAGGAGTCAGGCGGGGGCTGCTTTATCACTTTTATGTCCTCTGTTATACTGCTATTTGCTACATTTGGAATTGAAGCAGGAATCAACCCTTTAGTGTTGCGGATAATTTTAGCCCTTCTGTGAAAATAAGAATGACAAATGCAAAGAAGGGATCAGGTAATGTTCCTTCATTTTGTCATATGGAGATCTTTCACATACATATGAAGAATGAAATTAAAAATTTGGCTCTTACCGGATGAATTTTTGCTTTAAAGTGCCGGGCTTCATCTTCAATGCCCCTTTACAAAACCATATAAATGTTAATTCAAGTTCATATTTTGGAAAAAAGTATAAATCAAGGAACATACAGGGATTCTCACCTGATTTTTGAACCAAAGGAGTTGAAGAGGGTTTCCGGACTCCCCTCTGTGCTTTTATAGATGCAATGACCGAATCAGCATTAGGTCCCAAACCCTTCCGACCCACCAACTTAATTCCAAGATTTCCACACAGGTAATTCATCCTCATCTCATCACCGCCTCTGACTTCTCTCAGCTCAAGTGCCTGTTGCTTTGATAACAATGTGTAAACATGCAGCTGGTGTTGCTGATTAAAATGTGACTGGAGCTGCTGAAAAAGCACCTTATTAGAATGTTGCTGATCTATCTTTGAACCTTCCTGGTTCTTCTTTCGGGGCTCATTAAATGTTATCCTCAAAATTGCTGGTGACTTCGGATCAGCATTCTTTTGACCAAAAATAACAGAAAAGCTCCCGAATTCCAAATCAGGCTCTCTGAACAAATCCATAAGGAGGGAAGCACAAGAATGGGCATTATTTGAGGGGCTCCTGTCAATCTTCTTCTTTGCAGTCCGAGCGTTGGCATATTGAGCCATATTTGCAGCTTCCCTGAGCCCAGTAAGAAAAGCTCCATGCATGGTGGCAGGGTATCGCCTTGTAGTGGCCTCCCCGGCAAAGAAAAGTCTTCCATCCCCCACACTTTCCGCTAATATATCATAGTCATCTCCAGACGCTCCTACGGCAACGTTAGAGTATGAACCAAAACTGAAAGGATCACCACCCCATCTGGTACAGACGGTTTGGAGGGGTTCAGGGACAGTGATTCCTTGCGGTTCATATATACCTGCACACAATTATACACGAATCTCAGAACCCACAGAACCAAGAACAATAAATTTTTTTACACAAGATAAAATCATTTCTGTTAACATCATATACACCACAACAGAAATATGTTAAAAATGAAAAAGGAAAAAAAGATGCACTAGTATTAATTAAGTTCACTTGATTGATTGAAACCACATGACACTTTGCCCTTTCTTTATAGAATACACACATAAGACAATGAGATACCCAACAAAGTTGCAAATTGCAATTAAAATGATCCACACAGAAAACCAGTCCATACAAAAGTTTTTTAAAATTGTATCAATAATGTTAATGCTTCCTTTGAAGGACATGCACATAAAATAAATGAGAAACTGCTCACAGTTATTCAAATATTCAAAGAAATCGCAGAAGATCTAAATCATATGAGCAACCATACATAAAGAAGATAAGATAGCACCATAACATTAAATATATGTTTTGCGGGTAATGTATGTGTTTTAGTATTTCATACTTCAAGCTTAGAGAAAAAAAAGAAGCTGCGACAAATAAAGCATTTAACACAGGAAATTGAATACCCTTGAGAATTCGGAGAACTTGAGTCACAGCATCTGTAGGAGGCAGAGTCTCAAACCTATGTGCAGCTTCTCCTGCTACTAAAGCAAGCAAGAGAGGACCACCAGCAACTGTTGCATAGCTATAAAACAGAAAAAACTCCCCTCGACGATTTGGATCTTCGGTGAGATGCCCAAAGGTATCAAGATCTGTACCCCAAAACACATTAGGGAAAAGCATAGCAACCTTATTTAACAACCCAAATCCAAGCCTCTTTATCCCATCAAGCTTCCTTTGAGGCAACTCCGGAACAAACTTTATTGACCCACTCTTTAAAACTCCGAGAGGAACAGTACATAGTGCCATATCACCTTCAAACACCTGATTTCCTGCCATAACCTGCACTCCATCACTGCCATACCTAATAGCATGCACAGTCTTCTCGTATAAAATGGTCACATTTTCTGCTAAGGCCTGAATCAACCTGCCATTCCCTCCAGGCAAGAAACAATGATCCCCTCCCATGTCATACGGATCATCTTGGTCCCAAAATGCAAGTGAAAGCTTCGAAACCAATCCTGCATTTGCATATTCTAAATTTGCAAGATGCCAATTGAACAAATTAATCTCCTCTTCAGTCACTGCATCCCTATACACCTGTCTAAATGTCTCTAGTGCTGCCCCGAGTGAAACATCCATGGCAACCTCCCCCATCAACTGCCTAAGCCTACTAGCCTTGTCCAAAAGCCGATTGAAAGCCGTTTCCACCTTCATATCCATATCTGGATCCACCGGACTTCCATCCATCCGATAAAGTGGACACTTATCCCTCACCTTAAAAAGCGAAGCACCCAATTGTTTTGCCACAATTCCTAAGGGATTCCCCAGCGTACCAGTTAAAACACTCCCGCCTAAATCCGCAGCGGCACTCACCCTATTCCCGCCTTCCATCTTCTTCGTATAAACCCTCCCACCAGCTCTCTTCCTCCCTTCCAAAACTGTCACCTTAAATCCGAACCTCATTAACTGTCTAGCCGCAGCCAGCCCCGCCAATCCAGCACCAACTATAACCACATTACCTTTACTAGGATCAGCAGGAATTTTCTCCTTGATTGCTGGGGCAACCCCAAAATTTATATATCCATGTGTAACCAAATAATCATAAGCAGAATCTAAAAGCGTTCTACAATGTTGAGGTATAGAATCAACAAACATTTCTTTAGTCACCCAATTAGATATATTTTCCCGCCACCTTGCAATAATGTGATTTCGAATGAGAATGTAATTTACCTGCTCAATGCCACCAACAGAGGAAACAACGCCGAAGTCAATTTCTTCCTCAGTGAGAGAATCAGCAGGGAATCCAGCGGAAAGAGCGGTTAGAGCCTCCGCTGTCGATTCCTTATTGATCACGATGATCTCGTCAGCTGTTTTCGGTGGTGAAGTCTGCGTTGTCGCCGCTACTGATGAGGAAATCGAATTAGGGTTAGGGTTAGAGTTGAAGAAACCGTAGGGAAAGGTATGGACTTGAAACGACAATGCAGAGGCACTGCGTCGAGGCCTCCCACGTCGTCGTTTCTTGGGAACGGGGAAGGGTAGGAGGTGGTCATCGAGGGGAGGCGTAGCATTGGGGTTAGCATTTGGGGCTGGGACCGGGGGGAAATTAGGGTTAGGGATTGGTAAAGGTGGAGTGAGAGTGAAATGGGGAAGGGGGAATTGGGAGAATTGATCAGGGGTTTCAGTTTCAGTTGGTGAGTTCATCGAGCTTGACGGGAGAAGAATGTGTTTGTTTCCTGAGAATTTTTTTTTACCAGAACAGTAGTATTTGAGAATTGAGCCGCAACTCAAAAACGACTTGCCGTTTTGTACAAGAAGAAATCACTTGTTACTGAGTAGTTAGTACGTCATGGTTAAAAACAAAGGAATAACCGAAGAAATATGAAAATCATGCCGATTTTAAAAACCATCAATTAATTTTTAAAATTTTTGAATTATTCTAATTAACGAGCGTTATTTTGTCATTTATTTTTTTAAAATTTTTCTTGAATTAAATAAAAAAAATTTAAATTTGTTAGTATCACGATGCGAAAACAAGTATTAAAATTCAGATAGTTTTTTAATCTAGATTAATTATAAAATTACCGTCCGCTAGAAATTCAAAAACATTTTCATAGGATTCTTGTTCGAATATTATCAAATATTCAACGAATTTGAACATTTGATGTATCTAACCTAAATCGGATATAGATTGGAATAATAAGTAGATGATAAACAAGTTTACATATAATCATATAAATTAAACAAATTCGAATTCGGATATTCGAAAAGATCTACTATATTTTTATTAGAAATAATCAGAATAACACTTGTGTTAAGAAGAAAAAGCAGTTAACCATATTCTCCAGTTGCTTTATTATGAGGTAAAGCGAACTCAATAAAATCAAGTGCCTTCAAAGTATGTTAACGCAACGACATACTATTCGAATCCGCTTGCGCTGTCGAACGAAGTAGAAGATAAACATACCTCTATAAACATTGGAAACCCGACGTGAAAACTGTTAACGGTGAGTCTTTGAGCTTCAAAGTTCTGGTCCGTTGATGTCGAAAACCTTAAAGAAGAAATTAACAGCAACATATTGTAAATTTGGCATGAAAACAAACGGATTAATGGATAGAAATCGTACTCACCAGTCACTACTGGTGTTTCCCATCATGGAACTGTGCATTCTTCGAAGACTTGAAAGTTTCCAAAAACTCTCTAGCCTTCTGCATTTCTTGCTTTTCCCTCGACTTGTTCCAATTGTGCTCCGTAGCAAGTATTTCGATGATGCGCGGCAATGCACGGCGTGCTGCATCGGTGTCAAGGAAAGCAAGGCGAGATCTTCTAGCAATGAAATCAACAGCAGATTCACAATACTCGTTTCGAGCACAGTATGCAACCTCGGCCTCCAGATATGGGTAACCATGGGCAAGCCTTTTACCCAGTGTTTCATTCTAGAAATTGGAAGGCAGATTTGAAATTGTTAAACCAACTAAAAGGAAAAATAAGATTTCTGGATATTGAAATGATATCATATTTGATTGTTCCAAATATGCGAGATTGTTAGAATTTGAAGGATGGATTCGAACTCTGCTGTTTGAGAAGAAGATCACACACCAACTACCGAGCCAAATAATTAACACCTATGACTTACAAGAGCACAGCGAACCAACCTGAGCTATGGTGGCTACTCGTTCTGCCAAGGTCCCATACGCATGAGACAAATGCTTTGCAGCAGCCGTGTCCATTACTCCAGGAACAACTTTCCCACCTTTTGACTTCTTCATTCGTACGTACTGCTGAGCAAGAACAGTAAAAGATGAGCGCTCCCATCCATCTCCACCGACCAACCGTAGGTTGCCCGTTATACATTCATTTCTAGGGCTCAGTTTACCAGACTTGATAGCTGCATTAACAGCATCTTCTGCCATGCTGAAAATAATTCTAGTAAGTGCACAATTCATACCGAAAAGCAAGCAGAGAGAGAAAAAGAGGAGATCAAAAGAACAAGACGCCAGGATCCAATATCAAGGGAATGCGGAAGTATGTTAATATGTAGTTCAACAATTTAACCTCCAAACTCTCACTTGATGTTGAGTTCAGCAGTAATAGTCAATAAAGATAAATTCAGTTATTGATGAACCACTGTAAACTAGAGTTGATGATTTGTGTATCTGGATCATTTTTGTGTACTTTACAGTCATAATCGTACTTCAGGTATTCTATATTTATATAAATTTAGACATGCTAATAATTTTTACTATTTAAATCTTGAGCCATCCGTGTATTCCTATCATGTTCGTGATGTTCTTCTCATGTAATTTTGCGTTTTAGGTATTTCTCTGTATCATGTACATTATTATCAAATCTACTATAAACCACCAATGTAAAAGGAAGTTTTGCTAAAACCAGAGTAAATATTACCCTCTATAAGTAGTCCACTTTCCACCAGTGATTGTGACCAAACCGGGATAATCCTCAGAAACAACATGATCTCGAGAGACGCTCTCAGTGTTCTTTGCATTAGGATCCACTGCCAATGGACGAATACCACTCCAAGCAGAAAGAACATCTGTGCGTCGTACCTAGAGTTTTGCCATTGTCATTTTAATAGGAAACTGGACTAATCACTTACTCAAAAAAGAGACTGAATTAGAAATAAACTAGAAAGACAAAAGTCAGCATATAATACATTGATATATCCATGTTATACCTTAACATTAAGATAATCACAGATGGCATCAAGTATAAATTGAATTTCATCCTCGTGTGGTTCTGGAAGTGGAGTGATGGGAGTATTAGAATCGGTAGTGCCAGCTACAGTCCTCCCCAACCATGGAAGCATGAAAACAACACGTCCATCCTTAGTTTTAGGTACAATCAAGCCCATTCCTTCCGGAGAATAGTAATCAGGGAGAACAATGTGTACACCACTGCTAGGACAAATCATAGGATGTGCATCTTTGTTAGCCATTTTCCTTATAGAGTCACAAAATGGTCCAGCTGCATTCACAACAACTTTTGCGTAGGTTTCAAACTCTTGGCCTGTTTATATAGTAATAAACAAAAGATAAAAACAAATTATCACTTAAGCTACCTGATTAAACCAATAATATATGCAGAAATAAGCTTAACACTGAAGAAAGAAGATTTTGAAGTACATGTCACATATGCAAAAAACATTTTCCCTGCAAGGGAACAACAAACATTTCCTCCTCTCCATCTTAAGTATTAACAAAACCCTTTTTTTAAAAAAAAGTATTAACAATAAGTTAAATAAGCTTTTAAAAAATGTTTAACCAGGAAATCAACTATTTGGAATGTAAAGGTTAAATAATGAATGGGGAAAACTGGAATAAACACTTATTAGTTCCAACAACAGAGCAGCAGTATCTTAAGAATGTCTTGACATCTTTAAGATTTTAATATTATTCACAATCATTGACAAACAAGAAATTAATTACTCTAAATAATTTGGATGAAAAGCTTTTACGTTTGACGAAAACTTGAATTCTTCCACTGTAGCACCACTGCATCATTATTGGCTGTCAATTCTAAGAAATTAGGATAAGTTGAACACTAAAATTTTACAATTTTCTCTCATTGTTGGCATATATCAAAATTCAAAATCCAATATGATGTATCATCATATGAAGTGTTTAAAAGGTGATACTGATAAGGGAAAGCTGATTGATGTGTTCAAGTCATAAATCATTAGAGCAAGTCAACTACCCAATTCAAATGGGAACATCTCAATCAACTGCTTGGACAGATAAGTTACCAGTGAATGTCAAAAAAATAAAACTCAAATGCTCACTCCACTGCTTTCACTGAAAGACATCAAAGAGTAACAGTACGTATTGTGGCTTTATGCTCTTAGCAATCAATTGCCTACATGGTTATTAGCAAGTAACTATTTAATCAAATAGTGATTTGACTTTTACCCCATTGCAAACTTGAGGTGTTTGATGAAGAGCTAGAGAACAGAAACAAACTAATAAAGACAGGTATGTGAAGTGTCATATTCTTGAATCACTAATCATTTAGGTGAAAATTGTATAGTTCAAAGGACAATGCTTGTTATACCTGACAGATTGTCACGAATTTTTGCACCAATTACTCGCCCGGTACCTTCATCTTTAAGAAATGATACAACTTCTGCATGGTTAAGCACTGCTGCTCCAGCAAGTGCAGCACTACACGCTAATCCAACATTTAGGCGAGAGTCATTCATTTGCCCATCATAATACACAACTGTGCCCCTCAAGTTCTTATCTTTACCCTTTCTTGCAAGAGTAGGGAAGAGCTCAATAGATTCTTGTGCTGAATAATATCTGGATAAATGTAACAGATGTCTTCCTGCGACCAAATCGTACATTTTCAAGCCCATCCAGTAGTATACTGCCTCAAACCAGTCAAAACAAGGTGTCATGCATGGCAAGGCATGGCAGAGATGAGGAGCATTCTCAATAACTTGTTTACGCTCTTCAAGTGCATGGAAAACCAGCTTCAATTGCCCATAGTCAAGGTTGAACACAGCTTTCTCCAAGTACCGGACCCCTAACATAATTTAACAAAAGAATCAGCTTAAAAGCTAAAATAAGCATATAGAAAAACGAATTAGACTTTTGGACTCAGAACTTTTAACATTAATCGAAAGACAATCAGCAAAAAGCACTTCAAAATTCCAAAGAAAATCTGGATATCAATAATTTAGTATAATTATGCTTGATATGCAATCCGGAATAATAAGTGACACCAAATTATTGAAAATAAAATTTAAAAGGAATATTTGATGTCCTTATATATTTAAGCTCTCTCAGCTCTCTAAGCAATAAATAAATCAACAGCTACAATCTACATTGCAATAACCAAAAGCGGTACAAGCTAATTCATACTTGAATATCATCTACAAATTGAGTGAGTTGCTAAAAGTTTAGCCTTTCTCTTTTCAGAATTTTAGGCGCTAATCATCTGGATTTGGCCTCTTCAAAACAAAAACCAATGTTGAAATTATCAATATATGTATCCATCTTTCTAAATTAGTTGTTAACGTATATTTCCACAGAAACAAGTGAAACTAGATATCAAACAGACAAATTTAAAAGTAACCGATATGAAAACTAGATGAAAAATTTATGCTTACCTCCATGAATTAGCTTCGTTGACCGGGAAGACGTTCCGGAGGAGAAATCCTCTCGCTCCACGAGGCCGACACGGAGGCCTCTAGTGGCAGCGTCCAGAGCAACGCCGCATCCGGTGGCACCGCCGCCTACGACTAGGATGTCGAGTGGATTAACCGAGCTGGTACCGATCAGATTCGATTCCTGGACATTTCGTGAAGGAACGATGGCGCTCGGATCACTGATCGTCCGCCTCATTGACTCTACGACTGAGCCAACCCCGCGGTCATTGGAAGATACAGAGGGAGGGAAGATGATGGCGCCACCGCAGGCGGTAACTGCTGCTGCTGCTGTGGCAACGGCGGCGACGCGGCGGAGGCGGGCGGCGGTTGCTGACATTGCGGAAGGTCGAGTAAGAGCGAAGAGTGAGGAAAGGGGAGAGTCGTTGGGAAATTATTTTTTTAATAATTTTGGGTTTCAATTTCGGACTTCTAGTGTAGGGAATTTACCGTGTGGCAATGAGAAGAAAAAACGCGAAGACCGTTAGATTTAAAGAAAAAAGAGAGAGTGATTGTTAGCCATTGGATGGAAGAACCTGTTATAGCACGTAACCGGTTGCTGTTCTTCTTGCGTCTATATAGTGTTAGAAAACACCTGTTTTATTTCTTGCTTTTTTCTTTTCTTTTCAATTTATGTATATTTTAAGGGTAAAGTACACCAATGGTAACCAAACTTTTAGGGTGCATTCATTTTAGTCACCAAACTTTTAAAAATTTTATTGGGGTCACTTAACTTTTATTTTGGTTTCATTTTGGTCCCTTCCGTTACCTTCCGTTAAAAGGCCCGTTAAATTTCCTTTTCTTCAAGGGTAAACTATATAAATGGTCACCAAACTTTTAAAACGCTTTAATTTTGGTTACCAAAATTTTAAAACTTTTATTAAAATCACCCAACTTTTGTTTTGCTTTAAAGCAACCCCTTGGTTTAAGATGTCCAAAATCTTCCCCTCAATATCTGCCATTCAGCCTTCTCATATCAAGTTGAACCAATTCGTCAATACCTAATTTTATTTTCAAAATCACTTTTTTACGGTTCTTGAAGTTCGAAGCCAATCGTCATTTTGATCGAATTTCTTTACTAGAGTAATAAATGCCAATGATCTCGAGTTTTATTTCGAAAAACAATGAAAAAAGAATCTCCTTTTTTTTGTTCTCTCTCGCCACTTCTTCATAGCCTCCTCCTCTTCCAATTTCTTCCTTCATTTCACAACTTCCTCATCTTCAAATTTGTATCTTTTTTTATTTTATTTTTCCAATTTCGTCATTTGATAGGGAATTATTCTTCTATTTTCAGTTAGTTTATCATTATCTCAATCGTTTAATCAGACAGTTAACATTCATTCGTAGTCTTTTACTTTTGTTATACCTCTGCCCTCCAGGTCATTTGGTAGGGAGTAATATGGATGAGTTTGAGGGGATTAAATTGTGTTTCTTTGATTTCTTTATTTGACAAAAATGTTATGTTTTTAGTTTTTAATTAAAATGTCTATATCTAATATTATTTTTTATGATGGGTAGTAGATTTTATTTAAGAATTAGTTGGACAATTGTTGGTTATAATTTAAGTATGGCATAAGGTCAAAAATAGCTTCCAAAGTTTGATCTTTTTGCCACTTTAATTTCTATTTTTTTATGCAAACAATTAACGTCTTATTTTTGTTCAAATTTTACTATTGTTGAACGGAAATCGTTCGTCAACTAACGATCAACGCCAGAGGCTGACGTGGCATGTCCATATGGCATGGAGAGATGACATGGCGATGTCACGTGGTACTTTACTGACATGATATTTTAAAACATTGAAAAATTAATTAATTATTTTTAATTTTTTTTAATTTTTTTAACTAATTAGATGATGCCACATGACATTTTGCTGACATGACATCATTCGATTGGTTAAAAATATTTTTTTAAAAAATAGTTATTATATATATATTTTTTTAAAATAAAATATCCTGAAATTTTCAAATATTTTTAAAATAGCCCCCAAATCTCTAAAGCTCCAAATTCAGTCACTCCTGTCGGTGTTAGCCACGTTGCCGACAACAGAATGAAGCGCCCTCCCCTCGCCGAACGACCCATACATCGTTCATCGTATGTTCTGCCATCGTTCGTCGCGAATCGTTCAGATAAATCATTCGACGATTTCGCCTTCGTCCGACGTTTTGCATGACATTGGTCGATTTCCGGTGACATGATGGTGGGGTAAATGATCGTGATGGTCCGACGACCGATGTGGTGGGCGACAGTGTGATAATAGACGGCAAAATCGGCTCAAATCAGGATTTGCGTTTGGGAGAGTTAAAGATTTCGAAATTTGGGGGATCTTTTGTGAAATTTGGAAATTTTGGGGCTTTTTTTTAAAAAAAATTAAATAATTATTTTTTATTTATTTTTAAATGTGATGCCACATCAGTAAAGTGCCACGTGGCATCACCATGTCATCTCCCAATGCCATGCAAACATGCCACGTCAGCCTTAGGCGTTGACCGTTAGTTGATTAACGATTTCCATCCAACGAGGGTGAAATTTGAACGAAAATGAAACGTTAGATGGTTGTTTGCAAAAAAAAATCTAGACTAAAGTGACTAGAAGGTCAAACATTAAGGGCTACTTTTAACTTTATGTCTTTAAGTATTAGGTGACAAGTATTATTATTTTAACTTTGAAAAAAAAAATTCTTTTATAATAATTTGGATTCAAAATCTGAATATTTTTTAAATAACATTTTGAATGTCAATAATTTGAGCCTTCCAACTCTTTAAACGAGTTGGAAATATTCTCATTAAAAATAGCAACATTTACAATATAGATGGACATAGAATCCAACAAGTGATCTCAGTCGAAAAGCGGATGATAATCATCTTAGGAGACTTGAGTTTAATCGCTCTGTCTATAAGGTATGTGCATATTGTCAAAGGGTGAAGAATATGTATGAACAGATACTATCTTGTAATCACCTTTAAACACATCTAGTTATTAATATATTCTAATTAAAAGCGAACGATGATCATCTTAAGAGATCTGGATTCAATCGCTTTGTCTACGAGTCATGAACTTCTCGTGGTCCAAAAAGGCAAGAGATTAAACAATTGATCTTCGTATCTATACTAAATATATAATTTTTTATTAAATAATCTTAAAATTGTGTAGATAGAGTAAACACATTTAGCCGGTTGGTCAAACTGTGTAAATTATGGTTGAAACTTTATAAAATAAGTGGAAACCAATAAATAAGTTTTATTAAAATGTTATTTGCCCGAGCCTTGGATGAACGCCATGCACCAATTTTTTTTTGTTAAGCCGATTGAAATTTTTATAAAATTATAGAAAATCTTTAAGGAATACAAAATTGGAGAGTTAGACACCGAAGACATAGAAACAAAATCTAAATTTGCCTAAGAAAAAGTAACTTTAAACTTCCAAAACTTACAATTTACTTCTCAAAGTCTATTATATTATCCATTAAACCCCTAAGTTCTATTTTAATCCTAATAAAGGAACCATGAAAAGATAGTATGTATGAGGAAATAAGGATTGAACATGGGACCTTAGGAAAAAAAACCTTAACACTCAACCACCAGGCTAAGCATGAGATTTTATTACATTTTGACAAAATATTATATTTAGGTTATATTGTGATAAGAAAAATAAGTAAAAAGTACATAAAACAGTTAATAGGGATCAAACCTAAAACCATAGGGAGAGAATATGCAACACCTAAGTATAGAACGGGCGACACACACCGTTGAACACTACTAATGCAATACACTGCTAAACACCATTAACTTTTGAATAATTATTAAAAATTTTAAGAGCTCGACATGCAATTAATCATATTTCAAAACAAAATTAGAAGAAATTATTCCATGAATCATTCTCATCAGCTCATTCATGGTCATACCCAATTAAATAAAACTACATAATCTTTATTTTTCATATAATATTTTTTATAAATTAAAATTTACAAACCATCATTTTCTTCCTTGTGCCTCATATATTAATTATAATATATTAATGAATAAAATCCTTAAAATAAATGAGGTATGAGGAAGAAGATGATATTTGTAAGTTTTATTTTAAATATTTTATTCATTAACATATTAAAATTAATATATGAGGTATGAGGAAGAAGATGGTATTTGTAAATTTTAGTTTATAAGAAAATATTATGTGAAAAATAAAGATGTGATTTTATTTAACTAGATAGGACTATGAATGAGGTGGTGAGAATGATTCATGAAATAATTTCTTATAATTTTGTTCTCAAATGTGATTAATTACATTTAGAGCCTTTGAGATTTTTTATAATTATTTAAAAATCATTAAAAATTAATAATATTCAGCGGTGTATTGCGTTAGTGATGTTCAACGGTGTACGTCACTCCTTCCAAAGTTTTTCTACTACATTTTATTTAAGAATTAGGTGAGCAATTATCAGTTATAATTTAAGTATTAGGTTAACGAGGCTCACTTTAGTACTTTGTATCATCAATAGCATCATAGTTGAGCAAAAAATATTAAGTATTGGGCGACAATTATTAGCCTTCCAGAGTTGAAAATAGTCACCATAAAAAGGTTTATATTACAAATAAATACCTAAAATATGCTAATTTTTTTATTTAGGTATAAAAAAATACTTTAAGTACCTATTTGACGAAAAAAAAATTTTAACTACTTATTTTGACCAAAAAAAATATTTTAAATACTTATTTTAACCAATCTCATGACATGGTATTAATATGAAATCTTAACAACAGATAAGATTTATTACATAAATTGTTATTTATAACCAATCCCCAATTGTTATTTAATAAGGCACATGTTAATCGTTTCACATATATAAAGGAGCATTATTGACTGAGAATATGGACTCCTTCGTACTCTATAGACTATACTATAAGTAACCAATTTAATTAATCAATTTCAATTTTATATTAGATATAAGTTTTTGGAGAAAATATAATGAATCTGGGCAGATCTTCAAACAAGATTACATTTTGTTTCTTTCATTTCCTTATTTGACAATTTTTATGGTTTTAGTTTTTAAATTAAAATATATGTATCTGATATTATTTTTGTACGATGGGCACTAGATTTTATTTAAGAATTAGTTGGGCAATTATTAGTTTTAAATTAAGTATTATGTGACAATTATTATCATTATTACTATTACTATTATAACTTTGAAAAAAATGTAATTTACAATAATTTGGATTCAATATCCAAATATTTTTTAAATAACATTTTGAATATCAATAATTTGAGCCTTCCAACTCTTTAAACGAGTTGAGTAAAATCTCATTAAAAAATAGTAACATTTAAAATACGAGTAAAATACGTAAATTAACACTGAACTTTGTTCTCTGATCTAGTCACTGAAGTTTTAAAACGTTCAATTTACTCAATGAACTTTATATATTGATTTTTTCATCACTCCTCTATTAACCCTTTAAGACCATTATGATGTGGGTCATAACATGTGAAACTTTATACATTGATTTTTTTATTCCACGTCATAACGGTGTTAGAAATTTAACGAAAGAGTGATGAAAAAAATCAATATTTCTTTAATTCAGTGATGAAAAAAACGGGTTTGGAGCAAATAAAATATCACCATAACATGTTGCCATCCCATTTAACTTTCCGAATTTAAATAACTTTTCAAATATTCAAACAAAATCACATTTTGTTTCTTTTGATTTTTTTATATAATTATTATACATGGTGTACGAAACCCAATAAGTGGTCCCAGTGGAAAATCCCATTTATCTTTAATGTTCGTAATTTCGTATTGTATTTTTAATGTTATGATACACAGCTTCCGGGTTTTGCTTGGTTTGACTGAAGAAATGATTTTGAACTTTGGGGACTTGGTAATTTGATTGGTTGAATTGAGAAGTTTTGGAACTATACTGCTATTATATCATGTCATGCCACCATTTTCTTTAAATTTTAAATTTAACGACCAATATCAAAATATAAATAAAATGTAACATTAGATATGATTATATCAAAAAATAAATGAATGACTAGGGACAAATCATAGAAATAAGTGGCTACTAAATAAATAATTTACCTTGATTTTACTATTAATGATAAGTCTTTAGATTCAAATGGCACTTAGCCAATTAGTCGCGGAACTTGACATTTGATTCTGAAAGGGTCAACTGAATTTTTTTTCATAGATTATATATATATATATATATATAATACAAAATTTATGCTTCGTTCCCTTTGTCTTCTTGTTGTGGTTTATGTTGGTTTACTTTCACGCTTAATTTCGAATAATAAAAAGTACATCGATGCATACAAGATCAAATTTAACTACAAAAGATTTGAAGTTATATATATATATATATATATATATATATATATATATATATATATATTATATGATTCAAGTAAATATGTTTCACATCGAAGAGAGAAGCTATGTCAAGGGATTTCTTAAGACAAATGTTTACAATTAAACCTATAATGGAATCTGAGTTGTTAGTTCTAGACAAGCCTGGAGAAGAAGTCCAATGACTTTAAAATGTTTTGGAGGATACTCTTGAATGACCAAAATCAATGTTCACAATATGCATATATTGTGATAACCAAGCAACAATCGGTAGAACACAAAACTTTATGTATAATCAGTGGCGGAGCCAGAATTTTTATGTATAATCAGTGGCGGAGCCAGAATTTTTATATAGTGAGGACATAACAAACTATGAGTATGGAGGATTCTTACATCACTACAAAATTATTGTTGACCCCATACTTTAATAAATTAAGTGTGGTCAATTCTAATATTTTTTATAAAAAAAATTATAAAAATTTTATATTAACTCCTCAAAAACCCCATACCCCAACAAATTAAGTGGGGTCAATTGACATCTCTAAAGCTAATGTAGATCCGCCCATGTGTATAATGGTAAGTCGAGATATATGCGTCGTCGACACAAAACCGTTAGACAACTGATCTCAAATGAAGTTATCTCTATTGATTTTGTAAAATCAAATGATAACGTCGCGGATCTGCTAACCAAAGGGTTAAATCCATATCAAGTTGAGAAAACATTGAAAGGAATGAAACTAAAGCCCAGAAAATTTAAGGCGCTGTGTGAAGAAAAACCCTACCTAGTTGACTAGAGATCCTAATATCTAAGTTTAAAGGGACAACCTAATTACATAGACTTGTGTGGTGGAGGTTCTTCTCCCAAGTTTGTTCATATGATGTAAACAATAATCAAAAGTGGTATATGCTAAGCAAAGCTTTTAATGACCATTGTGTGCTTCGGTGAGCCGAACAACATAAGTTACCTATGTGAGAGTGAAGTGGGGCCGCTTCAAGGAGACTATTGGGCATAGTTCTTTCAAATTCTTGCAGAATAAGACGATGTTCACGGCCATATGGACATACCATAAGTACTAGTACACTTTTCAGAGAGGTAGTTGTGTGAAATATATCATCGTTTACAAAAATGATATAACAATTCAAGGACATCGCGTCTACTGGTCAGCCAGTAAAGTAAGTATACTTTCACAAGGGAAGGTTTAAAGGAGGAAACCTACCTAACCTATGCAGCTATCAATCGTAGATTCTATTACCACATCGAGTCAAAATATTTTCGATTAAATGATTAATTTCATTCATTTGAGGGATTGTTGGAAATAATTCGATAATTTTAGAGCTTTGGATGATAAATTGATCCAAACGTTGTTGAGGAAAATGTGGAAACCAATTGTTAGTTCGTAAATGTGCAGACATGCACGGCGTAGGTAACACAAATGTTTGAACCGGTCTGGTCCTCTGTGGGCCTGCGAATATTTTGACCCAAATTTAAAATAATTTTTCCTCAATTAAGAGCATATATTTGTCAAATTTTGTTTTGGAATTAAAATGATAAATATTGAAGTTTCCTTTAATTCAAACAGTAAAATTGTGAACTACTCTTTAAAAGCTCATTAATTCTCAAAATCATAAATGCTCCATTAGGTCAAAAGTTTTCACTTATACCCTCGTGAAACTGTTATAAATAGGGTGTAAGCCTTCTAGGTTTTACACAACTCAAAAACACACAGATAATTTTCTTTTGTTTTATTCTGTGATTTTCAAAAGTAGTTTTTGGTGATAGAAGAAGAAAATGTTATAGTTTGTGATCTCTACAGTTGTGCTACTGTAATTGATCATCTAGTTGTTGTATTATGGGAGATAGACGACCGAAAATCTCAAGCACCAAGGAGTGGCCGAAAATCTGTCTTAAGATAACTGTGTAGCTACAGGTCTCAACTCGTTTCCAAATGGTTTTGTTTTAGATATGTTGTATTTATCTTATTTTGTTCGATTTAATATTTTAATATAATATTTATATTTTATTGATTATATTATGTCTTGGATTAATGATTTTTTAATGCTCGTTACCTTTTTGTTTTCTTTTCATCATAATAATACGCACCAATAATTGTTGCTTTTGTTCTGGTGCTGGTGTTTGTTTTTTTATTCTGGTGTGGTTTGTATGTCCCGACCCCGTTTGATATTTTACAACAAAACGAACTCCAAGTTCCTCACAACAACCTATACATATAACTATAATGACAAGTTTGTTTTATCAAAACAGTATGTAATTCGAATGAATGCGAAGTAGTAGTTTGCAGATTTATTATGATCATCAGTATGATAGTCCATTGTAATGATTGATTATGATTGTAGTTATTCGGATTATATGGATTGTAATGGTAACTTCCTCAAATCGAACACTGGTAATTTGAGAGATTCATCGATTATTTCTTTGTCGTGACCGTCCGCCGCTCGAAGACCTAATTCCGGAGCCTCACTTGCTTCTCTTAAAATCGCTTTTACACTATTCTTGAAGTCCGAAGCCGATAGCCGAATTTCTTTACGGGAGTAATAAATGCCGGTGATCTAGAATTTCAATTTGTTCCTTCAATCACGAATTCCTCATTTTTTTTGGATAGATAGGAGGCTAAAAGCCATTACAATTAGAAACCTCTCACACGAAGATATGCAGGACAATGAACATCTCTATGAAGTAGCGCCTCTAAATCCGCCTGTGGTGAAGCAAATTTGAGCATTTCCGTAGTGGAGTCAGTGGAACATTTCGCCATAAAATCTGCAGCCATGTTAGCTTCCCGACGAACACTAACGAATTGGACACTCCAAGGATTATCAAGCAAAATTGCAATGGATCTTACAAGAGAATGTGGGCTAGAGTCTGAGAGGGTAGAGAGCAAGTCAATAACATCACCAGTTTGAGGGCTAGAATCTGAACTATCAATTTATTGAATCCATGATTCTATGCTAGGCGCAGCCCCTCATATACAATCCACAGTTCAGTTTGAAGGACATTAGAAGAGCCGATGGCTTTGGCGAAGGAAAGAATGTACTGACCAGCATGATCCCTAAACACACCACCTATAGAAGCAGAAGCCGATCTCATCGAAACAGCCCCATCAGTGTTTAGGCACACCCATCCCAAAGGAGGCGCCTGCCATTGCACCATCGATGGCTTTTAACCGAAAAAACACGCTGTGGATTGCCTGGCCAATGGCAAGTATCAAGGCCAAGAAGAGGGCTCGGAGGACAGGTACTTCGAAAATGTGCCAAGACGTGCTCATCGAAAAGAAGATTCAATTGAGGAAACGAAATCACATACCTTTGCTTCTGGCTGTTGAAGCTACGCCGTTAAATGATGATCGGAGATGAACCGTAGATGAGAAACCGATGAAGTGAACAAAACCAATGAGGAAATTAAGCCCTAGAATTTGGGTATAGAAATTGGGCTACTTGTTTTATTAAATTTGAGAAAATATCAACAAATTACAATAATTGCTCTCTTGGGCTTGAGACCCAATAACCTATTTATACTAGAAGCCTATGAGCTAAACTCAAGCCAAAACAAGTTAACAGAAATCTGTTATTTGGGAACAATCTGGAGAGAACCGGCCAGCTGTGATTATCTAGAGAATTCTTGGGCCAGCTGCTACTTTCTCTAGAGAATTCTGGGTCAGCTGTGGATCAGCTGTCAAGGCCTGGAAGTTTCTGGGCTCAATATTGTTAACATTCACCCCACTTCTTTCTTCTTCCAAATTTGAAGATGAAACCACATTTAATTTCTTCCGCAATTCGGCAAATTGATGAGTTGATAAAGGCTTAGTCATCAAATCTGCAACTTGAGAAATAGTAGGCACATACGAGACTTGTAAAACACCATTCAGCACTTTTTCCCGAACAAAATGCAGATCTAAATCGACATGCTTAGTCTTGGCATGCATCATTGGATTTGCTGCCATTGCAATGGTGCTAGTGTTGTCACACCACACCATTGGCAAGTGATGTTGCTCAACATTCATATCCTTCATCAAATTCTGAACCCACATAAGATCAGCATATGCATCAGCAAGGCTTCTATATTCTGCTTCTGCCGTGGACCGAGACACGGAGCGTTATTTTTTCGAACTCCAAGAAAGAAGGTGGCTGCCATAGTACACACAATGACCTGAGATAGATCGCCGATCATCTTCATCACTCCCCCAGTCTGCATCAGAAAAAGCAACAACACGAAGACTCGAAGTATGTTGAGCAGAGAACCACAAACCATAGCTGATTGTCCCTTTTAAATATCGCAAAATTCTTTTGACAGCATTCCAATGAGAACATGTAGGAGTTTGCATATATTGTGCAACTTTATTCACCGCATATGCAATGTCAGGACGAGTATGACAAATGTATAATAAAGCTCCTACTATACTGCGATATTTAGTAGCATCAGGAAATAATTCATCATCGCCTTTGCTCAACTTGGGTGAAACAACCATAGGAGTACTAGCATGATTTGCATCATTCATTTGTGTTCTCTGCAACAGCTCTGAAATATACTTTTGCTGGTTTAAAAATATTCCACATGGAGAAGTCAGTGCCTCAATACCTAAAAAATATTGTAAGACGCCAAGATCCTTGAGCGAAAATCTATCATGTAGTTGCTGCTTGACACGTTGCATGTGAGAGTCTGAATTGCTGGTGAGCAAGATGTCGTCAACATAGACGATAAGGTAGACAATAATATTCTGCTCTTTGTAGATGAAGAGAGAAGAATCAGCAAGTGAGCAACGAAATTATAGTGAAAGAAGGAAAGTTTTGAGCTTAACAAACCACTGTCGAGGTGCTTGACGGAGACCGTATAAAGATTTCACAAGCTTGCACACAAGCGGTGAACCATCAACACTCTTTTGTTCAAAACCCGGTGGTTGATGCATGAATACTTCATCTTGAAGATCACCTTTCAAGAAGGCGTTGTTGATGTCAACATGATAAATTTTCCATTGGTTCGTCACAGCAAGGGATATCAAAACATTAACCATGAGAGATTTAACCACTGGGCTAAACGTATCCGTAAAATCATGGCCGGGAATTTGGGAAAATCCTTTCGCTACAAGTCTAGCCTTACAGCGATTCAAAGATCCATCCGCATTCCTCTTCACTTTAAACAACCACTTGCAGCTGATGACTTTACGTTCTTTTGGTGTAGCAACTAATTCCCGTGTTCCGTTAGCAATCAACGCTGAATATTCTGCCATCACAGCCTCCCTCCAGTCTGCATTTTCCAGAGCTTCATATATTGATCGAGGGACTTCATCACAAGCAGCTAACAATATCTTGGGCTTAAAAATGCCTCGTTTGCTGCGAGTCAACATTGAGTGTGTATTACCAGTAGCAGCAACTGTATTTGGAGGATGTAGCAGCCCATAGTCCATGGTCGAAGCATCTAAAGGAGCAGCAGAATCAGGAGGTGCTGAAGATGGAGCATCAATGTTGTGCAAATTGGAACTTGAAGGTTCATAGTTGAAGGATGAGTGTGTGGGACTTTCGGATGAACAATGAGCATCAGAAGCTAGATTTTCAGCTGAGCAGTGACTATTAGAATGTGATGTTGAAACTGCAGGAACTGGAGCTGGTGGCTCATTTCGAGATGTTGGTGATTGCATTATAGGACAATTTGTAGATTCTGAATGTGATGAGTGATGCTGCAAATCAGCTGCTGTTTGAGGTGTTGATGAATTAATATGCTCAGCTTCAGTTTGGACAGTAGGATGCTGAAATTCAGCAGTTTCATTTCGAAGAACTTCATCAGGAGAAACATGAGGACGGGCATCCTGTGTAGGTGCTGAAGTTGAAAGAATAGGGTGTGCTGAATGTGAGCATTCCTGTTGGGAACCGTGAGCAGCAACCAATGGAATAAGTGGAACTGAACTAGATTGAAATCTGACCCGAGGTGTTGTATTTCCCATCGAAGAAGAGGCTGCAAACGGAAATAGAGATTCGTCAAATTTCACATGTCTAGTGATGTAAACACACCCATTTGAATCTAAGCATTTATAGCCATGATGTCGCGTAGAGTAGCCCAGAAAAACACATTGACGAGAACAGAAATCCAATTTATGCTTATTATATGGCCGCAAATAGGGGTAGCAAGCACATCCAAACACACGTAGAAAATCATAAGCAGGCTTTTTATCAGTCAGCTTTTCGTAAGGAGAGATGTTACCCAATATACGGGATGGAAGCCGATTGATGATATACGTTGCACTTAAGATAGCATGTGACCAAAACTTAAGCGGTACTGATGCTTGAGCTAACAAACAAAGAGCAGTTTCCACAATATGCCGGTGCTTCCTTTCGACAACATCGTTCTGCTGAGATGTATATGGACAAGTTACACGATGCTGAATACCCAATGTTGACAGCTTACTACGCAAAGCTTGAAACTCACCACCACCGTCGGTTTGAACTGCTTTAACAACAGAAGAAAACTGAGTATGCACCATAGCAATAAATGAGTCAAAAACAGAAGCAACTTCACTTTTATTCCGAATGAGGTAAGTCCAACAATTACGCGTACACATATCGACAAATGACAGATAATAGGAAAAACCATCAGATACTAACGGTGCAGGACCCCAAACATCCAATTCAACCAACTCAAAAGGTACACTGTAAACAGTTTCAGAAGAATGAAAAGGCAAAGAGTGAGCCTTCCCCATTTGACAGGCTTCACATACACTAGATGTAGAACTAATCTTTTTATTCACAGCTAAACGTAGAACTTCTGAAGACGGATGACCAAGTCTTTGATGCCACAACGAGGAGTTGAAATTCTCATTATGCAGAACATTATTATGAACAGCTACGGAAGACTGAACAGGAAAAACTATACAATCCACCCTCTTGTTTGCCACGCAAAAGAACTGCCCATGTACTCTCATCCTTCACATAACAGTCAGAGGAGTGAAACTCAAAATATACCTTGTTATCACAGGCAAATTTAGACACAGACAATAAGTTACGAGAAATATCAGGCACATGTAACAACCTATCAGCAACCAAAGTTCTACTAGATGCAGAAATATCAGCATGACCAATATGCGCAATCAAAATAGCAGTGTTATCTCCCAAATGAACTCTACCCTGACCTTTGTAAGGAATAGCAGACCACATAAGCGACTTACAATTGGTTACGTGATGCGTGGCGCCGGAATCCGGAAACCACCAGGTCGAATCAAAAGCAGCAGTGGGAACCGTAAGAGAATTAACCTGAGCAGATTCAGTGGCCTGTGTGACATCAGGAGTATCAGATGAACCACCAGCAGTGTGCACAAATGGTTCGTAACCTTGCTCAAATGTATCAGCATAAAACTGGTAAGTATTGGCATGAGGAGTATCATTTGGACGTGAGTGCTGAGAGGTAATACCCTTGAATTTCTCGTCGAACCGATGCCAACAGGTATCGACCATATGGCCAAGCTTGCCACAAAGCTGGCATTGTGGTCGTGACCGGCCACGAAACCTACCACCACGGAAGCTACCATTGCGACCGCCTCTGCCACGATCAGAGTAAGCCCGGAAAGATTCAGTACGAGCAGGTTGAAGTGAAGACTCACCAGGCCGGTAGGCTGTTGTATCAGGCTGCTGATAATGTGACAGGTTAATGCCAATAGGAACATCAAGGGGATCCATCAACCGTGATTCGGCATCAACAAGAATAGAAATAGCACCATCGAGAGAGAAAGGATCACGGCTAGCTGTAATCACAGCCACAAACGGAGCAAATTCCGGATGAAGTCCGTTGAGTATAGTGGCGATGTGCTCCATCTCGGTAATTTTGTGACCAGACAAGGAGAGGAGATCACAAATCTCCTTTATTTTAACCGTATACTCACGCATACACATCATCCCTTTCCGCATCGATCGCAACTTGCAGAGAAGATGCATTACCCTTGTGGCTGAGAGTTTGGAAAACAAGCCAGAGATAACACACCAGATTTCCGCAGAGGATTCTGCTCCAACCAGTTGAGGGAGAAGGTCAGAACTGACCGTTGATAGAAGCCAAGAAGCAAGACTACTATCTTGCTTGATGAACTGAGTATATTCTGGATTAACAACACGATCTCCAGAAGGTCGTTGAATATACTTAGAGGGCTTCACAGTGTCAGGATCGAGGAATTCCTCCAAGCCGAGGCCACGAATGGTGAGAATCACCTGTTGCTTCCAAAGAAGGAAGTTCGAATCGTCCAAACAAACGTTAATTCGTTTGTTGGAGAACATTTGGGCAGTGGCATCATCAGTACCACGAGGAGACGCCGTAATGGTGCCAGTGGACGTTTCGCCGGCAATATCAACATTCATCACCATGATTGGAAGAAGAACCAGACAATCACACAAGAAACAACGAAGCCGAAAGAGAGAGGAGATCACAAATCGCACAGATCCGCAACAAACAAGAAACAGAGAAAACTACTGGAGCAAGGAAAACAGAAGAAATCGCAGGGAAGAAGAGTACATAGGAGCACGAACAAGACTTACAGCAGAGAAGAAGATGAGGCCGCAGGACCACCGACGAATGATACCATGTTGAAGCTACGCCGTTAAATGATGATCGGAGATGAACCGGAGATGAGAAACCGATGAAGTGAACAAAACCAATGAGGAAATTAAGCCCTAGAATTTGGGAATAGAAATTGGGCTACTTGTTTTATTAAATTTGAGAAAATATCAACAGATTACAATAATTGCTCTCTTGGGCTTGAGACCCAATAACCTATTTATACTAGAAGCCTATGAGCTAAACTCAAGCCAAAACAAGTTAACAGAAATCTGTTATTTGGGAACAATCTGGAGAGAACCGGCCAGCTGTGATTATCTAGAGAATTCTTGGGCCAGCTGCTACTTTCTCTAGAGAATTCTGGGCCAGCTGTGGATCAGCTGTCAAGGCCTGGAAGTTTCTGGGCTCAATATTGTTAACACTGGCTCGATCATAGTGCTAGATAAAACCAAATGCTGGAGGGGACCAATTTCCTGAAGCCAATTGTCTCTCCAAAAGCTAATGGACGTACCATTTCCCACTGACCATGCTAACTTAGAGCGAAAATCAGGCCAAACATTTGCCAATGAACGCCAGAAAGTCGAGAAATTGGACTTGGAAATCGATTCTGGACAGTATTCACGAACTCTATATTTCTCCCTTAAGATGCGAATCCAAAGAGCAGAGCAGATTTTCATGAAAAATGCAGCGTTGTTGTCTTTTATACGTCTAAAACCCAGTCCCCCATATTCAAGAGGTTGACAAAGTGTCTCCCAATTCACAAGGGAAATAAGATTAGATGTGTAACACTCTGTTTTTTTAGCTTGTGATGAGTTTGAAAAAAAAAGGAAATGAAAAGGGTTTGTGGTTGTGGGGGTTTGAACCCACAACCTCTTGATAGCCAAGCTTTTGACCCAGCCAACCAAGCTAGACAGCTCTTAGTGTTTAGGTTTCCTCCCTTTTAACTTAAACCATTCGTGGCTGGTATAGGCTACTTAAAGCCTATGAGCTTTTCACCTACCACAGTTAATACCCATTTTTTTTCCATTCGAGAACCGTTCATGACGCTCCAACCAACTCCGTCCAGCCACCGCCCTGGCTCCGTCACCGCCGCTCCGTGGCGTTCACCGCCACCACCGTTGGCTTCCTCGTCGAGCCTCGACCAAAACCTCCATAACCACGCGCTGTTCTGTTGCACCCATCGCCGTGAAATCGCGATTCTAGCTGCCGAAAATCGCACCTATTTTCGTCTGATTCCGGGCGCATACGCCGTCCGTTCAAGAAGCGAACGCCGGATCTGTGCTCACGGCGTTGAGGCAAGCAAAACCCAACCGTCCGACAACTCATCCGACTCCGGTAAGGGCTTCATCGGTGTTACGCGACAATCCGACCCTTATTGAACTTTTGGGGTAATTTCCGACCAAATTTCGACATGTTTGAGTGAGTTTGAGGGTAAATATGATTTTGGGTTTGATAATATCTTTATTTTTGGCAGAATCGGCACTGAAGGGCATCTCCGACGACTTTTTCGACGGTCGTCCGGTGACCGGAAATTTCGGGTGAGTGAACCGGTCTGAACCGGTCCAACCCGGTCTGAACCCAACCCGAGTCTGACCCAAACCGTACCCGAACCCGACCCGTTAACCCAACCCGTCTACCAGATCCAAAAATCCGAACTGAGTCAACTAATCCGAGTCAACCTGTAACCCCCTCGTCCCGGTCTGGTAGGATGACCGGTCCGAGTGGGCCACACGGGGAAAACCGAAGCGAAACCCGTTAAGGTTTCCCCTCGGTTAACAACCCGAAAAATTTCTTTTAACATTAGTCTTATCTAGATGCAATTATAATTCCTATGTGAAGCACAGCAGCGGAAGAATCAAACAACGCATCAATCACCGACCAAACAAACATAAACAGTCCATTTTTACTTCATTCCAGCAGGCCGTTTCGAAACACCTATAGGGTGTTCCGAAACGCCCTGACCTGGTCAAAGGGCCTGGGTCGACCACAAGGTGACCGTTCCGAAACAGGGGTGACCCGTATCGGAACGCCCTTGATGGTCAATATCTCGTGGTCAACGAGATTTGACCGTTTCGGAACTTCAAAGGCCCGTTTCGGAACGGCTTCATCTCGCCAATTTCTCAAAATTCCAGAGGCGAAAACGTTCCGGAACGACCCTCATCCGTTTCGAAACGGAAAGCCATTTACACAGGGGCCGTTTCGGAACACGGGGACCCGTTCCGAAACACCCCCTGTCTGCAGATTTTCTGGGCTGTTTTGAGGCACAAGGATGCCCCAAAACACCAACAAACCAACAAGCAACTTCAAGGCAATACATCCTAAGGTATGACACTTATACTAGCATGCTTCAACAATAATTAGACATGTCTAAAACCAAAGTCACAACCCAAATACATGCATTTGATCAACCATCATTCAAGCACAAGTTCATGCACTTAAAGCATAGTCCACAACTCAAGCAAGCAAAAGACGTAAGTTAACAACCACCATGGCAACACAACCATGCAAGAGCCCTACATGTAAAGGAGTCTACACATGCTCCTAACAACCAACAACAACTAACAAGTCTTACACATCCCATTGCTACAATTATTACATAACTTAGCATAAAACCATACTTGATGAACCTAAGTCCAAAACCACACTTGAAGGCCCTCCTCTTGCCGAGCAACCCACGAACTAAGGATCTGCAATGTTGAACAAGGAGAGCGTAAGCAATGATGCTTAGTGAGGGTAAGCTCTAAAAACAAACCTCAACATCGCAGGGTCCGAGCACAATCTAGCCAAGGCAACATACATAATTCAAGAGTCCCCAAGATATAGATGCATGAGCAATTATATCACATATATGCCATAATCATGAGCTCAACACTACCATACATGCAATCACATACAACATCCAAGCAGCTCATAATCTCAACACATTGATACATATATCAAACAACATTGGCACCTAGTTATCGCTCAAATACACGGATAGACTCGTTGGAAACTCATATCCAACAACCACATTACCTCGGTGGGATTCCACTCATCACCGGCCTCGCGGAGGGGATTCCACTCATCCTCACGCCCCGTCGATGGGATTCCACTCATCACCGACTATATTTAAATACCATTTCCGGGCGTACCCGTACTCCTCCTTGGTGACTCAACGCCACCAAGGCCACGCGCGACTTTCGACTCATGTGTACACACTAACATCCTAATGATCGATCATTTGTATTTAAGTATACTAGTGCCAATATTTTACTCATTCCACAACACACATTTCAACCATTTCCGTGCTTAGCACGTACTCACCATGGACACAACCATGAACCATCACCATGCATGCTTTAAGCCATACGATCCATGCCTCAATTCACATGTATAAAACAATATCCATACACAATCATATGACATAGCATACAAGGCATATACAATCATCCAAATGAGTTCATCCAAAGGCTTAGACCAAGTTTAGGATTAGGCTACCACCCTAATCCTAACTCTAGGTGGGTCTACCAAGCCCGACCTAGTCCGTATACTCGAACCAACTAATTTAAAATCATTCAAGGAAATCAACCACTCACCTAAACTTCCAAGCACAAGACCAAGCAAGCCACAATCCTTCAACTCTCCGGATTCACTTCCGATGCTTCACCGATGCCCAAACTTGACTCTAATCAATCCCAAACACAAACAAAACATTCATAATCAATACCTCATCAACGGAAACAACCCGGATCAACACTTCAAGCACTCAATACCCAAAACAAGTCCCAAAAACAGAATTTCCGAGCTGCCCTTAAAGCCCACCAATATCTTCCATTTCAAGCATTCAAATAACCATCAAACACACCCAAAGCAGCCCTCATATATCATACTAACATCAGCTCTCGAAAACTAACATTGAAACACCCGAAAAACCATTTTAAAACCCTCCCAAAACCCCCTTGGTACCCAATTCCGAAAATTGATTAAATTCACTTGAAATTCACATATATCATGCTATTTGACTTCTACATAACTTATCTAAACATATTAAATCAACCCATTTACTTTAATAACATAAAGCTTCCATTTTTAATCCCACTCCCAAAAATTCCATTTTCTCAAACTCTTATGAAAATGAAAATAGAAGGTACTTTTAAAGAGGGGAGAATGAGGGGAAGTCAAAAACATCCTTACCTTTCGATTTGGAGCTGAAATGGATGAGGAATAAGATGAAATAGTGAACTTGGGTAGAGAACCCTATTTCACGTTGGAAAATCTGATGAAGAAGATGAATAATGGAAATGTGATAGGGAAAAAGGGGTTTAAATTTGAAGTGGGGTAAATTACCCAAAAGGTCATTAATGAAAAGTTTTCCTTGTTTTTAAATTAGCTCTTCAACTTAGAGTCTAAAACATTTAGGTCCCATTTAAATGGTAAATTTTGTAACCCAAAATTTTTAAAGGATTATTTCATAAACCAACCCGAGCCCAAATATTATTAAAATATTATTTCCACCTAACCCCTAAACCCGGGTGTTACAACTCTCCCCCACTAAGGAAATTTCGTCCCCGAAATTACCTGGCGGAAACAGATACGGAAACTGCTCAACCATATCCGCTTTCCTCTCCCACGTGGCCTCTTCCACACCCCTATGTCTCCACAACACCTTGACCAACTCTATGGTCTTGCCACGCAACACCTTGCTATCAGAAGCAAGTATCTCAATGGGCTCTTCATTATAGGACAAATCCGGATTCAACTCTATCTCCTCAACGGGCATCACATGAGAAGGATCTGACCTATATCTCCTAAGCATAGACACATGAAAGACATCATGGATCTTTTCTAACTCAGAAGGTAACCTCAATCGATAAGCTACGGGCCCAATCCCCTCAACTATCTCATACGGACCAATGAACCTCGGACTCAACTTGCCCTTTCGGCCAAATCTCATCACCTTCTTCCACGGAGATACCTTCAGAAACACTTTCTCACCCACTGCGTACTCAATCTCTTTCCTCTTCAAATCTGCATAAGACTTCTGACGATCCGAAGCCGCTTTCAAACGGTCACAAATCAACTTCACCTTTTCTGTGGTTCCCTTAAGCAAATCTGGCATAGGTAACAATCTCTGACCTGTCTCAGCCCAACAAATCGGAGTCCTACACCGTCTACCATACAAAGCCTCATAAGGAGCCATCTGAATACTAGACTGATAACTGTTGTTGTAAGCAAACTCAACCAACGGTAAGTGTTTCTCCCAAGAACCCTGAAAATCAATCACACAACAACGAAGCATGTCCTCTAGAATCTGTATCACTCGCTCTGACTGCCCATCGGACTGCGGATGATAAGATGTGCTGAAGTGCAGACGACTACCCAAAGCACTATGCAAACAACTCCAGAACCTCGAAGTAAATCTAGGATCCCGATCTGAAACTATAGACTTCGGAACTCCATGAAGTCTCACAATCTCACGAATGTACAAGTTTGCCAACTTGTCTAAGGAATCCGTAGTGTTCACTGCTAAGAAGTGAGCACACTTAGTGAATCTATCAACAATCACCCAAACTGAATTCTTCTTCGAAGGAGACAAGGGCAACCCCGATACAAAATCCATGGTGATTCTCTCCCACTTCCATTCCGGAATCTTCAAAGGCTGTAGCAAACCTGAAGGAACTTGATGTTCTGCCTTCACTCTCTGACAAACCATGCAACGGCTCACATACTCGGCTACATCTCTCTTCAAACCAACCCAGAAATAATCATTCTTTAAATCTCGGTACATCTTGGTACTGCCCGGATGCATAGAAAAGGGACTCGAATGTGCTTCGCTCAAAATCTGACGTCTCAGCTCAACATCTTCCGGTACCACAATTCTATCTCTAAAGCACAACAAGCTCTCGCCACTGAAACTATACTCAGTCGGTCTTCCTTCGGCTATGTCTTGAACATGAGAAACTAAGCTCGCATCTTGCAACTGCTTCTCTCTAATCAACTGAATCAAAGGAGGCTTCACTTGCAACTCGGTGATCAAACCACCATCATCGGACACACTCAATCTAGCGAACATAGCTCTCAGCTCAACGGCCACTTTTCTACTCAAAGCATCGGCCACTACGTTTGCTTTACCCGGATGGTACTCAATAGTCAAATCATAATCTTTTAACAGCTCTAACCATCTCCTCTGTCTCAAATTCAACTCTTTTTGTGTCATCAAGTACTTCAAGCTCTTGTGATCGGTGTAAACTATACACTTCTCACCATACAAATAGTGACGCCAAATCTTCAGTGCAAACACAACTGCGGCTAGCTCTATGTCATGAGTAGGATAATTCTTCTCATGGATCTTCAACTGTCTAGAGGCATAAGCAACAACTCTCCTATCTTGCATCAAAACACATCCTAAGCCTACGTAGGAAGCATCACTGTAAATCACAAACTCCTTACCTGAAACAGGTTGTACTAGCACTGGAGCATTTGTCAAAGCTTCTTTCAATCTCTCAAAGGCCTTTTGTCTTGCATCTGACCATTCAAACTTGACTCCCTTTTGCAACAACTTGGTCAAGGGAGCAGCTACTCTAGAGAAGCCATCAACGAACCTCCTATAGTAACCAGCTAATCCTAGGAAACTCCTAATCTCGGTCACAGACTTAGGTTGTTTCCACTCAACAATAGCCTCAATCTTCGATGGATCAACTCGGATGCCTTCGGCCGAAACAACATGGCCAAGAAATACAACCTCTCGAATCCAGAACTCACACTTACTGAGCTTCGCATACAACTGATCACTCAACAATCTCTGTAAGACAAATCTCAAGTGCTCATCGTGCTCTTCTTCTGTCTTCGAGTACACAAGTATATCATCAATGAAGACAACCACAAACCGGTCTAGATAGTCTCTAAAAATTCTGTTCATCATGTCCATGAATGCTGCTGGTGCATTCGTGAGCCCAAATGGCATCACAAGAAACTCATAGTGACCATATCTAGTTCTAAAAGCTGTCTTCGGAACATCACACTCTTTCACTTTCAGCTGATAGTATCCGGATCTCAAATCTATCTTCGAGAACACTGAAGCACCTCTCAACTGATCAAACAAATCATCTATACGAGGCAACGGATACTTGTTCTTCACAGTCAACTGATTCAACTGCCTATAGTCAATACACATGCGCATGCTACCATCTTTCTTTTTCACAAACAGCACTGGAGCACCCCACGGAGAACTACTAGGCCTAATGAAACCACGGTCTAATAATTCTTGCAACTGACTCTTCAATTCCTTCAACTCTTTCGGAGCCATACGATACGGAGCTATCGAAACTGGGTTAGACCCTGAAACTGTCTCAATCACAAACTCAACATCTCTGTCAGGAGGCAAACCCGGCAACTCTTCCGGAAACACGTCTGGAAAGTCACACACTGTTCTGATATCTTTCGGCCTAGCTTCACTCATATCCGGATTCATAACATAAGCCAAATAGGCCCCACATCCAGAGTCCATCAGCCTATGGGCCTCTAAAGCTGACACCACATTAGACAAGAACTTAATGTTCTCGCCCACTACCACTACCTCGTAGTCATCAGAAAGCTTCAAGGAAATTCTCTTTGTCTCAAAATCCACACTAGCCCGATGCTCAACCAACCAGTCCATACCCAATATAATATCAAAACCGTAGAAAGGAAGTTCCATCATATCAACTGAGAACACATGACCCTGAATCTTCAGTGGACATCTCCTATACATACGTCTAACTACAACTGTCTCACCAAAAGAGCTAGTAACATGCATACCTACATCTAAGATCTCAACGGGAATATCTAACTTCTGTGCATGCTCACTCAGAATGTAGGAATGCGTAGAACCCGAATCAACCAAAGAAAGCAAAGACATAGACTGTAACTCAAAATTACCTGCTATCACATCGGTGTCGTTCCCGGCCCCTCTCTGAGCATAGACCCTCGCTGGTCCTCCCGCCTCTGGTTGCACAGCCACAACATGAGCAAGGTTCCTCTGAGCATCTACCCTAGGTGCATCAGCCCTCGGCTGGAAGTAGCCACGACCGCGCCCACGGCCTCTCTGAAAATCATTACCTCTCGCAGGAGCCTGAGCAACGTTCGGTGCCTGAGCTGCCTGACGCGGACAGTCCCTCCTAAAGTGGTCCCTCGAACCACAGTTCCAACAAGCATGAAAGTTACCCCAGCACTCTCCAGTGTGCTGTCTCCCACACTGTGCACACTCGGGCAAGCGCCCTCCTCCTCTATGGCCCTGATGGCCCCTACCATGGTGGCCACCGCCACGCCTCTGATCAAACTGGTGTCCGCCACCCTTGTGTTTCTTAGCATCTCTACCATCAAAGTGGTTATGCCTCTTTCCAGAACCAGAACCACCAGCTCGTTTGGCTGCACTCAAACTATGCTCCAAATCCTTGGCCCTCGCGACCAACACATCAAAGTCCGAGTAGTCAGAAGCCAACGTGTACCTCTTAACCTCTTCATTCAATCCGTATCGGAAACGGTTGCAGCGTTCCACTTCAGTAGGAATCAACTCTGGGGCATACTGACTCAAGCGAACAAAGCGGATCTCATAATCAGTCACAGAAGCATCATCCTGAGTAAGAGCCATAAACTCTCTCTTTTTCTCATCTAAGTACCTCGGTCCTAAGTACCTCTTTCTGAAAGCAAACTCAAAGAACTCCCAATCTATCTCGGCCTCTGGAATCCCGATAGTGATGGTGACCCACCAGGTGTAGGCATCACCCTGAAGTAGTGAAATCACACAGCCCAATCTACGTGCACCCGCACAACCCATCTGAGCCAAGATACGAACTGTCTTCTCCAACCATAACTCCGACCTCTCCGGAGTAGATCCTCTAAACTCCTCGGCCCCTAAGCTACGGAGCCTCTCCAAAGGTAAGCTAGCATCATCACATCTAGGCTGAGCTGCAGCCTGAGCTCCCGCAACTGCGGCCTGGAATGCTCCCGCTATCGCTTGCACTAGCGGAGTCATATCAATTCCAGCTGGACCTTGGCCACCTTGGCCACCTTGAGGTCCCTCTCTCCCAGCTCCAGGTGGAGGAGGTGGTGGTGGTGGAGGTGGTGGAGGAGCGCCAACTCTCGCGGCTCCCGGTCCCTCTATGTGAGCTCCCGCACCAACTACCGGCTCAACAGGAGCTACAACTCGTGGTTCCTGACGAACCAACCTCGGTCTACCTCTCGGTCTAGACATTGCCCTCTTAGATATTAACTACAACCACAACAACAACACAAAAAATGGGTTAGCAAGGCGAGGCTTCCAAGTGTCCAAGTATGTTTCCTCACTTAAAATCATTTTTTTTTCTAATGTAATAGTAGCAATGGGACCCACACACACGTGCTTTAAAATGAAACAATCAGCATACTTGTCACATAAGCAACCATTCTTGCAGAATAAGCAAACACCGTGCAATTCAACTTAAAAACTTAAACTTACCTCACTTACTTGCCCAAGGTCTCGGTAACCTGGCTCTGATACCAACAAGTATAACCCCCTCGTCCCGGTCTGGTAGGATGACCGGTCCGAGTGGGCCACACGGGGAAAACCGAAGCGAAACCCGTTAAGGTTTCCCCTCGGTTAACAACCCGGAAAATTTCTTTTAACATTAGTCTTATCTAGATGCAATTATAATTCCTATGTGAAGCACAGCAGCGGAAGAATCAAACAACGCATCAATCACCGACCAAACAAACATAAACAGTCCATTTTTACTTCATTCCAGCAGGCCGTTTCGAAACACCTATAGGGTGTTCCGAAATGCCCTGACCTGGTCAAAGGGCCTGGGTCGACCACAAGGTGACCGTTCTGAAACAGGGGTGACCCGTATCGGAATGCCCTTGACGGTCAATATCTCGTGGTCAACGAGATTTGACCGTTTCGGAACTTCAAAGGCCCGTTTCGGAACGGCTTCATCTCGCCAATTTCTCAAAATTCCAGAGGCGAAAACGTTCCGGAACGACCCTCATCCGTTTCGAAACGGAAGGCCATTTACACAGGGGCCGTTTCGGAACACGGGGACCCGTTCCGAAACACCCCCTGTCTGCAGATTTTCTGGGCTGTTTTGAGGCACAAGGATGCCCCAAAACACCAACAAACCAACAAGCAACTTCAAGGCAATACATCCTAAGGTATGACACTTATACTAGCATGCTTCAACAATAATTAGACATGTCTAAAACCAAAGTCACAACCCAAATACATGCATTTGATCAACCATCATTCAAGCACAAGTTCATGCACTTAAAGCATAGTCCACAACTCAAGCAAGCAAAAGACGTAAGTTAACAACCACCATGGCAACACAACCATGCAAGAGCCCTACATGTAAAGGAGTCTACACATGCTCCTAACAACCAACAACAACTAACAAGTCTTACACATCCCATTGCTACAATTATTACATAACTTAGCATAAAACCATACTTGATGAACCTAAGTCCAAAACCACACTTGAAGGCCCTCCTCTTGCCGAGCAACCCACGAACTAAGGATCTGCAATGTTGAACAAGGAGAGCGTAAGCAATGATGCTTAGTGAGGGTAAGCTCTAAAAACAAACCTCAACATCGCAGGGTCCGAGCACGATCTAGCCAAGGCAACATACATAATTCAAGAGTCCCCAAGATATAGATGCATGAGCAATTATATCACATATATGCCATAATCATGAGCTCAACACTACCATACATGCAATCACATACAACATCCAAGCAGCTCATAATCTCAACACATTGATACATATATCAAACAACATTGGCACCTAGTTATCGCTCAAATACACGGATAGACTCGTTGGAAACTCATATCCAACAACCACATTACCTCGGTGGGATTCCACTCATCACCGGCCTCGCGGAGGGGATTCCACTCATCCTCACGCCCCGTCGATGGGATTCCACTCATCACCGACTATATTTAAATACCATTTCCGGGCGTACCCGTACTCCTCCTTGGTGACTCAACGCCACCAAGGCCACGCGCGACTTTAGACTCATGTGTACACACTAACATCCTAATGATCGATCATTTGTATTTAAGTATACTAGTGCCAATATTTTACTCATTCCACAACACACATTTCAACCATTTCCGTGCTTAGCACGTACTCACCATGGACACAACCATGAACCATCACCATGCATGCTTTAAGCCATACGATCCATGCCTCAATTCACATGTATAAAACAATATCCATACACAATCATATGACATAGCATACAAGGCATATACAATCATCCAAATGAGTTCATCCAAAGGCTTAGACCAAGTTTAGGATTAGGCTACCACCCTAATCCTAACTCTAGGTGGGTCTACCAAGCCCGACCTAGTCCGTATACTCGAACCAACTAATTTAAAATCATTCAAGGAAATCAACCACTCACCTAAACTTCCAAGCACAAGACCAAGCAAGCCACAATCCTTCAACTCTCCGGATTCACTTCCGATGCTTCACCGATGCCCAAACTTGACTCTAATCAATCCCAAACACAAACAAAACATTCATAATCAATACCTCATCAACGGAAACAACCCGGATCAACACTTCAAGCACTCAATACCCAAAACAAGTCCCAAAAACAGAATTTCCGAGCTGCCCTTAAAGCCCACCAATATCTTCCATTTCAAGCATTCAAATAACCATCAAACACACCCAAAGCAGCCCTCATATATCATACTAACATCAGCTCTCGAAAACTAACATTGAAACACCCGAAAAACCATTTTAAAACCCTCCCAAAACCCCCTTGGTACCCAATTCCGAAAATTGATTAAATTCACTTGAAATTCACATATATCATGCTATTTGACTTCTACATAACTTATCTAAACATATTAAATCAACCCATTTACTTTAATAACATAAAGCTTCCATTTTTAATCCCACTCCCAAAAATTCCATTTTCTCAAACTCTTATGAAAATGAAAATAGAAGGTACTTTTAAAGAGGGGAGAATGAGGGGAAGTCAAAAACATCCTTACCTTTCGATTTGGAGCTGAAATGGATGAGGAATAAGATGAAATAGTGAACTTGGGTAGAGAACCCTATTTCACGTTGGAAAATCTGATGAAGAAGATGAATAATGGAAATGTGATAGGGAAAAAGGGGTTTAAATTTGAAGTGGGGTAAATTACCCAAAAGGTCATTAATGAAAAGTTTTCCTTGTTTTTAAATTAGCTCTTCAACTTAGAGTCTAAAACATTTAGGTCCCATTTAAATGGTAAATTTTGTAACCCAAAATTTTTAAAGGATTATTTCATAAACCAACCCGAGCCCAAATATTATTAAAATATTATTTCCACCTAACCCCTAAACCCGGGTGTTACAACTCTCCCCCACTAAGGAAATTTCGTCCCCGAAATTACCTGGCGGAAACAGATACGGAAACTGCTCAACCATATCCGCTTTCCTCTCCCACGTGGCCTCTTCCACACCCCTATGTCTCCACAACACCTTGACCAACTCTATGGTCTTGCCACGCAACACCTTGCTATCAGAAGCAAGTATCTCAATGGGCTCTTCATTATAGGACAAATCCGGATTCAACTCTATCTCCTCAACGGGCATCACATGAGAAGGATCTGACCTATATCTCCTAAGCATAGACACATGAAAGACATCATGGATCTTTTCTAACTCAGAAGGTAACCTCAATCGATAAGCTACGGGCCCAATCCCCTCAACTATCTCATACGGACCAATGAACCTCGGACTCAACTTGCCCTTTCGGCCAAATCTCATCACCTTCTTCCACGGAGATACCTTCAGAAACACTTTCTCACCCACTGCGTACTCAATCTCTTTCCTCTTCAAATCTGCATAAGACTTCTGACGATCCGAAGCCGCTTTCAAACGGTCACAAATCAACTTCACCTTTTCTGTGGTTCCCTTAAGCAAATCTGGCATAGGTAACAATCTCTGACCTGTCTCAGCCCAACAAATCGGAGTCCTACACCGTCTACCATACAAAGCCTCATAAGGAGCCATCTGAATACTAGACTGATAACTGTTGTTGTAAGCAAACTCAACCAACGGTAAGTGTTTCTCCCAAGAACCCTGAAAATCAATCACACAACAACGAAGCATGTCCTCTAGAATCTGTATCACTCGCTCTGACTGCCCATCGGACTGCGGATGATAAGATGTGCTGAAGTGCAGACGACTACCCAAAGCACTATGCAAACAACTCCAGAACCTCGAAGTAAATCTAGGATCCCGATCTGAAACTATAGACTTCGGAACTCCATGAAGTCTCACAATCTCACGAATGTACAAGTTTGCCAACTTGTCTAAGGAATCCGTAGTGTTCACTGCTAAGAAGTGAGCACACTTAGTGAATCTATCAACAATCACCCAAACTGAATTCTTCTTCGAAGGAGACAAGGGCAACCCCGATACAAAATCCATGGTGATTCTCTCCCACTTCCATTCCGGAATCTTCAAAGGCTGTAGCAAACCTGAAGGAACTTGATGTTCTGCCTTCACTCTCTGACAAACCATGCAACGGCTCACATACTCGGCTACATCTCTCTTCAAACCAACCCAGAAATAATCATTCTTTAAATCTCGGTACATCTTGGTACTGCCCGGATGCATAGAAAAGGGACTCGAATGTGCTTCGCTCAAAATCTGACGTCTCAGCTCAACATCTTCCGGTACCACAATTCTATCTCTAAAGCACAACAAGCTCTCGCCACTGAAACTATACTCAGTCGGTCTTCCTTCGGCTATGTCTTGAACATGAGAAACTAAGCTCGCATCTTGCAACTGCTTCTCTCTAATCAACTGAATCAAAGGAGGCTTCACTTGCAACTCGGTGATCAAACCACCATCATCGGACACACTCAATCTAGCGAACATAGCTCTCAGCTCAACGGCCACTTTTCTACTCAAAGCATCGGCCACTACGTTTGCTTTACCCGGATGGTACTCAATAGTCAAATCATAATCTTTTAACAGCTCTAACCATCTCCTCTGTCTCAAATTCAACTCTTTTTGTGTCATCAAGTACTTCAAGCTCTTGTGATCGGTGTAAACTATACACTTCTCACCATACAAATAGTGACGCCAAATCTTCAGTGCAAACACAACTGCGGCTAGCTCTATGTCATGAGTAGGATAATTCTTCTCATGGATCTTCAACTGTCTAGAGGCATAAGCAACAACTCTCCTATCTTGCATCAAAACACATCCTAAGCCTACGTAGGAAGCATCACTGTAAATCACAAACTCCTTACCTGAAACAGGTTGTACTAGCACTGGAGCATTTGTCAAAGCTTCTTTCAATCTCTCAAAGGCCTTTTGTCTTGCATCTGACCATTCAAACTTGACTCCCTTTTGCAACAACTTGGTCAAGGGAGCAGCTACTCTAGAGAAGCCATCAACGAACCTCCTATAGTAACCAGCTAATCCTAGGAAACTCCTAATCTCGGTCACAGACTTAGGTTGTTTCCACTCAACAATAGCCTCAATCTTCGATGGATCAACTCGGATGCCTTCGGCCGAAACAACATGGCCAAGAAATACAACCTCTCGAATCCAGAACTCACACTTACTGAGCTTCGCATACAACTGATCACTCAACAATCTCTGTAAGACAAATCTCAAGTGCTCATCGTGCTCTTCTTCTGTCTTCGAGTACACAAGTATATCATCAATGAAGACAACCACAAACCGGTCTAGATAGTCTCTAAAAATTCTGTTCATCATGTCCATGAATGCTGCTGGTGCATTCGTGAGCCCAAATGGCATCACAAGAAACTCATAGTGACCATATCTAGTTCTAAAAGCTGTCTTCGGAACATCACACTCTTTCACTTTCAGCTGATAGTATCCGGATCTCAAATCTATCTTCGAGAACACTGAAGCACCTCTCAACTGATCAAACAAATCATCTATACGAGGCAACGGATACTTGTTCTTCACAGTCAACTGATTCAACTGCCTATAGTCAATACACATGCGCATGCTACCATCTTTCTTTTTCACAAACAGCACTGGAGCACCCCACGGAGAACTACTAGGCCTAATGAAACCACGGTCTAATAATTCTTGCAACTGACTCTTCAATTCCTTCAACTCTTTCGGAGCCATACGATACGGAGCTATCGAAACTGGGTTAGACCCTGAAACTGTCTCAATCACAAACTCAACATCTCTGTCAGGAGGCAAACCCGGCAACTCTTCCGGAAACACGTCTGGAAAGTCACACACTGTTCTGATATCTTTCGGCCTAGCTTCACTCATATCCGGATTCATAACATAAGCCAAATAGGCCCCACATCCAGAGTCCATCAGCCTATGGGCCTCTAAAGCTGACACCACATTAGACAAGAACTTAATGTTCTCGCCCACTACCACTACCTCGTAGTCATCAGAAAGCTTCAAGGAAATTCTCTTTGTCTCAAAATCCACACTAGCCCGATGCTCAACCAACCAGTCCATACCCAATATAATATCAAAACCGTAGAAAGGAAGTTCCATCATATCAACTGAGAACACATGACCCTGAATCTTCAGTGGACATCTCCTATACATACGTCTAACTACAACTGTCTCACCAAAAGAGCTAGTAACATGCATACCTACATCTAAGATCTCAACGGGAATATCTAACTTCTGTGCATGCTCACTCAGAATGTAGGAATGCGTAGAACCCGAATCAACCAAAGAAAGCAAAGACATAGACTGTAACTCAAAATTACCTGCTATCACATCGGTGTCGTTCCCGGCCCCTCTCTGAGCATAGACCCTAAACCCCTAAACCCGGGTGTTACACAACCGAGTCAATTCGTCCGAGTTAGCCGACTCAACTCGTCCGAGTCAGCCCGAGTCAACTCAGTTGACCCATGTTGACTGCTGACGTCATGCTTACGTCAGCATTGACCTTGACCAGTTGACTCTGACCCCGTTGACCGTTGACCGTTGACCTGCTGACGTCAGCGTTGACCCGCTGACGTCAGCGTTGACTTTGACTGTTGACCAGAAAGTCAAATTTTCCGAAAACTCTTATTTTATGTTTTTCGACGTCCTGAGTCCGTTTTTGAAGCCCGTTTCATAAAATTCCAACTCGAAAGCCTCTGAAGCTGACTTCGAACCCGAACTTGTATATGTATTTAATTAATTGGTTAAGTGCTTTGTGAATGAGGTCTGATCTTGGGATTTGTGTAATTGAAGGTACTCATAATTCCTGCAATATGAATTGTTGAGGGATGTCAAATCTGGGTTTAAGGGTGTTCGAAGGTCGTTCGCAGATCGATCGTTGTAGCTCGGAGCCAAGGTAATACATTACTACCTTCTGCATACTTTTGCAACATGTTGGTATTCGGTTAAATTTTTACAAGACCATGTTTGAGCATATGATTATTTCCGATTGTGTCGATCATGTATGAAATAAAAATAATAATGGATAAGGCAATTATTCGAATAAGTGGTTTGATAAATCGAAAGGACTCCCGAGCTCAGTAAACGATTAATAAAAACGTTTGATCTCTATGTCTGATTATTTTGGCTAATGAATTACAAAAGTGCCCTTGATGTATGAAAACGACTAAAATACCTATATTAAAGGAAGTGGTCCGAGAATCTACACCAGATCCGGTAAAACCATCTAATCCTGCTAAAGATCTTGAATTTTGCTTGGGAAGTTATAGTAGTGAGGCTTCACGTTTGAGTCTGTAAATTGCTCAGTTTCATTTTTGAGATTGAATATTCTCTGAAGACATTTGCGAGAAAACAATTGTGTGTTTGGATTAGACAAAGTCGCCTAAATTGCTGAATTGATCGAGATGACTGGAATGTTTGGAAATACTGATAAAGCTAAATCGGTCGAAATATCCATAATGATTAAAAAGAATAATGTACCCTCGGCACCAATTGCCAAATTAATCGAAATGATGAATATACCCTCGATATCGGAAATGATTGAATAGTTGAAACGACCGAAAGGCTCAGAATTTGTTTTGGAACACCTTCAGATATGAAGCATCTGAAATACCTGCGAATGTTGAAATGACTGAATCTACCTCAAAGACTAGAATAAGGAATACCAATAAAGCTAGACAATATAACAACTCTAAAGTGGTAATTCACAGTTCGTGTTTGTTGGCCATTTCTGATACTATCTTAATTTTGGAAAGATAACGTGTGGCGACATGTTCGGGTTATTTGGAGAAAGTACTCAGCAATTGGTAATAGTAACATGTTTCCTCAAAAAGATAAATTCAATGCTATGGAACGAGTTCGGGTGTTATATGCATGTTCAGGAATTTGGAAAATTACTGCTTGTATACATGTTTGATCTCTTGTAGTAAGTTCAGTGGATATAGGGCGAAGACGAACTGCTTTGTTGTTGCGCTGTAATCAGTTCTGGAAATGAATGCTTAAGATATACTTATCTGATTATATTTCAGACTTTGTGTTAATGGTTTCAATTAGTTCAGAGAGACTCGAAAGCTTGATGGGCAGCTAGAATTCATGAATTCGGTACATCGCCATTATTACCTTGTTGGTTCAGTTTACCAAATTACCCCCGAAGGTCAGAATGACCAACAATACCCTTGAAAGCTTTAACGGTCGAATCACTCTCGATATATCTGAAATCCCAATGATTCTGATGCATCAACTTTCGATGTTGATTCGACCCGTTTTATCGAACTCCCCTATTCGTAGGGACCTCGTTCTAAAATCAGTCCAAAATTGTCAAACGGCACCTTTCTGATATCTATCAAGTATCTCTAAGAAATGATTTGGGCCATAAAATGTCTACCATGTATTTGTAAATACTTTCTGTTCTAAACCAAGACCATATGCTTAAAATTTAAAGGTATGATACTGTAACGCGAAAGAAAAGCAATTCTCTGATTTCTGACCTCTGATATGAAAAATATATCTGATATATGACATTGAATACAAAATAATAAAAATGATAATAAAATAAATTTGTTATCTGTCTTCTAGTATAAAAATAGATTTGATATCTATTTTCTGTAATGTTGTCTTCTTAATATAAACTGAAATCATTTGGGTATAGTGTCTGGGATATGAATGAAGATCTATAGGCTCAACGCTGGTAAGTCCTTCTGGACCTAAGCTCCTACGCCCACGGGCCTAGGGTAAGTCTTTCTGGACATAAGGCATTCCCTTAGGTAGGCTCCTACGCCTCAGGCCTAGGGTAAGACCTTCTGTATGCAGTTCAGGGGGAATTGCATTCTGGAGTTCGGTTGGAGGATAGTTAAGTAAATAATAAAACTTTTTGCACTCTTCTGAAGCATACCATATTATTAATGCATCAAAGTTGAACTCTTCGTAAACTTACAATTTGTGCTTAATGAACCACTCTGAACTCCTTGATTAAACTTCTGAAATCTGAATCTCTTCTGAATCTCTGGCTTTAGACTCATCTCTTAAGATTCGAGTAAGCAAATAAAGAACAACTCTGTCACCTTCTAGTATACTTCTCCATTAAAATATCGAATCTTAATTTGAGCTTACTATTACCTAGTTCATCGTGACAGTGTTAAGCTTACCATATACCTGCTTGTGCTTTTAGCATCTCCTGGTAGTTTGTATTATTGAGCTTTTCGAAGCTCACGTTGTTTTTACCATCACAGGTTAAAGGATCGACCAGGTTGCAACTACCAATGTTGATACGTGAGTTTCTTCGGCTTTCTCGCGGAGTATGGTATCTGTGTAATTAGGGGGCATGTATGTCACGTCTTGTGTTATATGAGTCTGAAATATGTTTTCGTAACTTGTATCACGATTTTGTTTTATTGTCTGAAAGATTTATGAAATTGTATTTTAATTTAAAGCTTAATTTATGATTTTAATAGTTTAACAATCTGTTTTATTTAAAATTTTAACATGGGTCGCTCCGGTGGCCCTAATGTAACTTTCTAGGACCCGTGGTAGCGCATAGGCGGGTCTAGGGGGTTACATTTAGTGGTATCAGAGCTTAGAGTTGCGTCTTTTTGGGTAGATCGGCCGATCGTCTGTCATAGGGTGTCTGGTCTGTGCATGCCCTTAGCATAACCGTACTCCTCTGAGTCGGAACTCCGATGTTGAATCCTTTTCTGAAATAAGTTATTCGAAGTTTTCTGTCCGCTGTAGCTCGAATTGTACTGGCAAGGAATGTCTGTAACATTCGTCTGTGAATTGAATCTACTTAATAGACTTGAACCTGGAGTGAGAACCCGAGATGGTTCGTGCATGTGAAATTGAATATCTGATTTAGTGAAGAATAATTGTCTGGTTTTGTGAGGTAACCGATATAAGATTTTATGAAGGGCTATTCGGTGATAATGATTATTTTTAATACCCTAATAGAAATCTGATAAAGACTTTATGAACTTACAAGAAAAGTGTTTGTGATTGTGCTGAAAGTGTATATTTTGTGGTGCCTTTGTTATACACAAGGGTAACAGTTGCCTGAATACTATGCTGAAGGTATGAGATATCCATTCAATACCCAGTTATGTTTGGTTGATATAAAGAAATACATATCTTTGAAATTTGAGGCATGGTAGACCGTTATGTAGCATTTCTGACTGAAATTTAATATTTACATCTTGATTCTATAAAGCCTTACGAGAGGCTTTGGTTACTTGTTTGAATTACAGTTAAAGTTTTTCGTCCGTAAATTGATGGTCAACTTGAAAGAGTAATTCGGATTCTAGAAGATATTGTAACACCTTATACCTGCCTATGTGTTATACCTAAGTTACCAAAGATTATCATAACATATATATGTGACATGTATTCAGTTTTCATAAAAATCAGACATCACTATAGAGCGATCACGATAACGATAGATAAAAACATATCCATTCTAAAGTCTTGTAACGATGATACTCACATACCATCGAATCATCTGTCAAGTACATAATCTAAAACCATTTCAAAGTTTAAGTTACAAAATAACGCCATCATGGCTAACTAGTAATGTATATCATAGCAAAATATAGGCTCATGTCACCCAAAATAGACAGTATGGTGGATAAGAACATTACAACAAAAGTATAATAGGAATGTGCCGATCCTCCAAGTGCCAGGTCCACGGGTAGCCTATCAAAAAATATCTGAAAGGGGAAAGTTTGGGGGTCTGAGCTAGGAAGCTCAGTGTGTTCCAATAAGTGCAAAGAAACATATATATATAGTTCAGATATGCATCAGACAATACAAGCATGCCATAAGAGCAACCAATGTTCCATTTTAACCTATCTACCCTCCAACCGAACACCAAAATGCAATTCCCCATGAACTGCATACCGAAGGACTTATCCTAGGCCCGAAGGCGTAGGAGCCTACCAGAAAGTCTTACCCTATGCCCATTGGGCGTAGGAGCTTAACCGAAGGTTTTACCAGCTGGATCAGGGCTGTACCTGCAGACACTTCAATCATATCCCAAAAGTATACCCCAAGCAGAGCAATTCAGTTCAATATACTATCAACAGAGCTCAGACAATAGACATATAACATTTCTATCATTTAGAGATCAGATATTTCTATTTCAGATCAGACATGAGGCATACCTTCTAACATATCACAATAAAAGACTTTCATCACTTTATAATCATGCTTTCCAGTAGTCATGCATTTCAAGTACAAGTACAATTTATAACATTCAGTGAATCATGACGGTACCCATGTATACATATATGTATATATATATATAACAGAAATGTAGCACACATGGAACACACCTCAAAAGCTGGTCAGTGAATCTATCGGGCTCCTGTCTCGCTACGGTCTGCTGCTGTGCTAGATCCTAAATCAATAAAGGACCATGGTTACTACAAGGTATAAGTGTTAACTCTAATAGCTTACAAAGTTCACAGATTCATACTAGTAACTATCGGAACGCGCGTAGAAGCAGATCGGGAGGAACTAGGCTGAGCAGACGAACGGTCAGGGGAGTCTTGATTACCTTCAAATAGATAAAAGCGTATATTAGTCATCTATTCGATTTACTGATATCTGAATGGAATAGTTAAGTACATATGCATGATTTGGGTTTAAGGTCAAATTCGGAGGTCTTAGAGTCGGAATTTCGCAAAACGGGCTTCAAAAACGGACTCAGGACGTCGAAAAACATAAAATAGGGCTTTTTCAGAAATTTTGACTTTTTGGTCAAAGTCAACGCTGACGTCAGCAAGTCAACGCTGACGTCAGCAGGTCAAAGTCAACGGGGCCAGGTCAACCGATGACGTCAGCAACCAACGGGGTCAACTGTGTTGACTCGGTGAGTCAACTCACTGAGTCAACTCGGGCGAGTTGACTCACTGAGTTAACTTAACGAGTTGACTCGGACACGGGTCGGTTCGGGTTAGAGATGGGTCGGGCCGGACTCGGGCGATAGGCTCGGGTTAACAGGGTTTGGGTTTTTGGGCCATCAGGGTTTTTGGGCTCGGGTTTGGGTGATGGGCCGACCGCTCCAGCCGGTTCAGGCCGACTCACTTACCCCAACGGAAACAATGCCGGACGGCCACCGGAAACTCACCGGAGAGCTCGTAACAGATCGGTTTCACCTGAAAAAAAATGGCAGAAACGATTATTGATCTAACCCAACCCACATAAGCCTGAAATACCATCGAATTTAAACGGAAAGCGTTGCGGAAAACCTAAGGGTCGTCGGAACTTACGTAGCTCCGACGAACGACTTCCTGACGGCGAATGGACGACGGGCCAGCTGGGTTTTGCTTGGCTCGACGCGGGGAGCACGGTGGTGGCAACAACACACCGAACGGACGACTGACGGAGGCTGAAACGGCGAGCAAAGCTAACGGAAAATGGGATAGGGTTCGCCGAACCTTCTGCCCTCGAATCACGACGATGGTGGCGGGGGAAAGGCGAGTGACTACCGGGGATGGGCTCAGGGAAACACGGTGCACACGCCGACGGCGGCGGTGTTGCGCACGGACCGACGGTGGAGGGGGAAGCAACGGCGGCCGGTTGGGGTAGGTAGGAGTGTTGGGTTAGTTGATATTTTCTCGAACTTGGAAGAAAATGGTATCCGATTGGGTAGGTGAGACGTCAATATCATATTAAATCTAATTCAAATAACTCACTGATTAACAAACAAATATTACCCTTAGTAATACTTGACATAAGAGAGCACTTGGCTCAATTGGTTAGTATGCGGTGTGGTGATGGTTGAGGTCTCGGGTTCGAGCCTCCACACCCTCACCTTCTTTTCTTCTTTCCTTTATTTATTTATTTATTTTTTTAACCGAGTGTTACAGATATACCTTTGGGTTGTATGATTGACTTCTGTGGTAGTTCGCTTGGCACCTTATGAAGTATAGTATGGTTTAGAATACCATATTCAGATAAGTTGGTATGGGGTGTAAAACGAGATGGGTTTTGGCCATGACGGTCTAAGTGATTGAGGGCGCTACCAGATTGACATGCGACCGTTTGAGAGTCTCAAGAAATAAGGATACTCTGATGGAAAAGTTTCAGTACAAAAATAGATGAGAGTGTAGTCTCTCTATTTCTTTAACACTGGTAAATTTCGAGGACAAAATTTCTTTTAAGGTGGGGAGAGTTGTAACACTCTGTTTTCTTAGCTTGTGATGAGTTTGAAAAAAAAAAGAAAATGAAAAGGGTTTGTGGTTGTGGGGGTTTAAACCCACAACCTCTTGATAGCCAAGCTTTTGACCCAGCCAACCGAGCTAGACAGCTCTTAGTGTTTAGGTTTCCTCCCTTTTAACTTGAACCATTCGTGGCTGATATAGGCTACTTAAAGCCTATGAGCTTTTCACCTACCAGAGTTAATACCCATTTTTTTTCCATTCGAGAACCGTTCATGACGCTCCAACCAACTCCGTCCAGCCACCGCCCTGGCTCCGTCACCGCCGCTCCGTGGCGTTCACCGCCACCACCGTTGGCTTCATCGTCGAGCCCCGACCAAAACCTCCATAACCACGCGCCGTTCCGTTGCACCCATCACCGTGAAATCGCGATTCTAGCTGCTGAAAATCGCACCTATTTTCGTCTGATTCCGGGCGCATACGCCGTCCGTTCAAGAAGCGAACGCCGGATCTGTGCTCACGGCATGGAGGCAAGCAAAACCCAACCGTCCGACAACTCATCCGACACCGGTAAGGGCTTCATCGGCGTTACGCGACAATCCGACCCTTATTGAACTTTTGGGGTAATTTCCGACCAAATTCCGACATGTATGAGTGAGTTTGAGGGTAAATATGATTTTGGGTTTGATAATCTCTTTATTTTTGGCAGAATCGGCACTGAAGGGCATCTCCAACGACTTTTCCGACGGTCGTCCGGTGACCGGAAATTTCGGGTGAGTGAACCGGTCTGAACCGGTCCAACCCGGTCTGAACCCAACCCGAGTCTGACCCAAACCGTACCCGAACCCGACCCGTTAACCCGACCCGTCTGCCCGATCCAAAAATCTAAACCGAGTCAACTAATCCGAGTCAACCGAGTCAACTCGTCCGAGTCAGCCGACTCAACTCGTCCGAGTCAGCCCAAGTCAACTCAGTTGACCCATGTTGACTGCTGACGTCATGCTTATGTCAGCATTGACCTTGACCAGTTGACTCTGACCCCGTTGACGGTTGACCTGCTGACGTCAGCGTTGACCTGCTGACGTCAGCGTTGACTTTGACTGTTGACCAAAAAGTCAAATTTTCCGAAAACTCTTATTTTATGTTTTTCGACGTCCTGAGTCCGTTTTTGAAGCCCGTTTCATAAAATTCCAACTCGAAAGCCTCTGAAGCTGACCTCGAACCCGAACTTGTATATGTATTTAATTAATTGGTTAAGTGCTTTGTGAATGAGGTCTGATCTTGGGATTTGTGTAATTGAAGGTACTCATAATTCCTGGAATATGAATTGTTGAGGGATGTCAAATCCGGTTTTAAGGGTGTTCGAAGGTCGTTCGCAGATCGATCGTTGTAGCTCGGAGCCAAGGTAATACATTACTACCTTCTGCATACTTTTGCAACATGTTGGTATTCGGTTAAATTTTTATAAGACCATGTTTGAGCATATGATTATTTCTGATTGTGTCGATCATGTATGAAATAAAAATAATAATGGCTAAGGCAATTATTCGAATAAGTGGTTTGATAAATCGAAAGGACTCCCGAGCTTAGTAAACGATTAATAAAAACGTTTGATCTCTATGTCTGATTATTTTGGCTAATGAATTACAAAAGTGCCCTTGATGTATGAAAACGACTAAAATACCTATATTAAAGGAAGTGGTCCGAGAATCTACACCAGATCCGGTAAAACCATCTAATCCTGCTAAAGATCTTGAATTTTGCTTGGGAAGTTATAGTAGTGAGGCTTCACGTTTGAGTCTGTAAATTGCTCAGTTTCATTTTTGAGATTGAATATTCTCTGAAGACATTTGCGAGAAAACAATTGTGTGTTTGGATTAGACAAAGTCGCCTAAATTGCTGAATTGATCGAGATGACTGGAATGTTTGGAAATACTGATAAAGCTGAATCGGTCGAAATATCCATAATGATTAAAAAGAATAATGTACCCTCGACACCAATTGCCAAATTAATCGAAATGGCGAATATACCCTCGATATCGGAAATGATTGAATAGTTGAAACGACCGAAAGGCTCAGAATTTGTTTTGGAACACCTTCAGATATGAAGCATCTGAAATACCTGCGAATGTTGAAATGACTGAATCTACCTCAAAGACTAGAATAAGGAATACCAATAAAGCTAGACAATATAACAACTCTAAAGTGGTAATTCACAGTCCGTGTTTGTTGGCCATTTCTGATACTATCTTAATTTTGGAAAGATAACGTGTGGCGACATGTTCGGGTTATTTGGAGAAAGTACTCAGCAATTGGTAATAGTAACATGTTTCCTCAAAAAGATAAATTCAATGCTATGGAACGAGTTCGGGTGTTATATGCATGTTCAGGAATTTGGAAAATTACTGCTTGTATACATGTTTGATCTCTTGTAGTAAGTTCAGTGGATATAGGGCGAAGACGAACTGCTTTGTTGTTGCCCTGTAATCAGTTCTGGAAATGAATGCTTAAGATATACTTATCTGATTATATTTCAGACTTTGTGTTAATGGTTTCAATTAGTTCAGAGAGACTCGAAAGCTTGATGGGCAGCTAGAATTCATGAATTCGGTACATCGCCATTATTACCTTGTTGGTTCAGTTTACCAAACTACCCCCGAAGGTCAGAATGACCAACAATACCCTTGAAAGCTTTAACGGTCGAATCGCTCTCGATATATCTGAAATCCCCATGATTCTGATGCATCAACTTTCGATGTTGATTCGACCCGTCTTATCGAACTCCCCTATTCGTAGGGACCTCGTTCTAAAATCAGTCCAAAATTGTCAAACGTCACCTTTCTGATATCTATCAAGTATCTCTAAGAAATGATTTGGGCCATAAAATGTCTACCATGTATTTGTAAATACTTTCTGTCTAAACCAAGACCATATGCTTAAAATTTAAAGGTATGATACTGTAACGCGAAAGAAAAGCAATTCTCTGATTTCTGACCTCTGATATGAAAAATATATCTGATATATGACATTGAATACGAAATAATAAAAATGATAATAAAATAAATTTGTTATCTGTCTTCTGGTATAAAAATAGATTTGATATCTATTTTCTGTAATGTTGTCTTCTTAATATAAACTGAAATCATTTGGGTATAGTGTCTGGGATATGAATGAAGATCTGTAGGCTCAGCGCTGGTAAGTCCTTCTGGACCTAAGCTCCTACGCCCACGGGCCTAGGGTAAGTCTTTCTGGACCTAAGGCATTCCCTTAGGTAGGCTCCTACGCCTCAGGCCTAGGGTAAGACCTTCTGTATGCAGTTCAGGGGGAATTGCATTCTGGAGTTCGGTTGGAGGATAGTTAAGTAAATAATAAAACTTTTTGCACTCTTCTGAAGCATACCATATTATTAATGCATCAAAGTTGAACTCTTCGTAAACTTACAATTTGTGCTTAATGAACCACTCTGAACTCCTTGATTAAACTTCTGAAATCTGAATCTCTTCTGAATCTCTGGCTTTAGACTCATCTCTTAAGATTCGAGTAAGCAAATAAAGAACAACTCTGTCACCTTCTAGTATACTTCTCCATTAAAATATCGAATCGTAATTTGAGCTTACTATTACCTAGTTCATCGTGACAGTGTTAAGCTTACCATATACTTGCTTGTGCTTTTAGCATCTCCTGGTAGTTTGTATTATTGAGCTTTTCGAAGCTCACGTTGTTTTTACCATCACAGGTTAAAGGATCGACCAGGTTGCAACTACCAATGTTGATACGTGAGTTTCTTCGACTTTCTCGCGGAGTATGGTATCTGTGTAATTAGGGGGCATGTATGTCACGTCTTGTGTTATATGAGTCTAAAATATGTTTTCGTAACTTGTATCACGATTTTGTTTTATTGTCTGAAAGATTTATGAAATTGTATTTTAATTTAAAGCTTAATTTATGATTTTAATAGTTTAACAATCTGTTTTATTTAAAATTTTAACATGGGTCGCTCCGGTGGCCCTAATGTAACTTCCTAGGACCCGTGGTAGCGCATAGGCGGGTCTAGGGGGTTACAAGATGTCCCGCTTGAACTCCAAATGAAATGTATACATAAAAATATATTAATTCTTTGTATAAGTCGGATCTAAATTCTGTGTTTGACTACATCTAGTTATCAGTATATTTTAAACTTGATATATGTTTTGCCCCGCGCTATAATCATTGAAGGAAATTAAAAATAATTGAAAATTTCACTATAATATAAACGCTAAACATGTTTAAATCTATATGTCATTACAAAATATAATCGATGAGGTGACATATTAATAATAAATAAATAAATTTCAAGTTAAACCTTAAACTTCTAAACTTTTTTTTCACCATCTTCAAACAAAAAATCTAAAAACTTCTCCCAAAATTTATCTTCTCCGACCCTAACTCTCACTTCAATCTCCAATTTGCTCCGACTTCTTCTCCACCGACTGTTACATCAAAAATTTATCCACCGGCTGCAGTTCCTGTGAGCACTCCTCTAGCCAAATCCCCCCGCTGTTGCACCGACATCAACTCCTCCTCCTGCTCCTGTAGCAGCATCAAAAATTTCTGCTCTTGTAATACACTTTCTTCTGTCTTTGTGACACTTTTTCTCTGTCATTTGACATGGTTTTCACATATTGTAGCCCTCGCTTGGTGCTCGTACGGTGATTTTCACGACGCTTGTTCTCTAATTTGGGGTTGTCGGTGGTCATAGAAAGATTGACTTTTGAAAAAAAAAATCAATTAAACTCTTAAACTTTTTTGCACTCATTTAAACTCTTGAATCTTGAAATTGAATTAATTAAGTCTTTAAATCAATTTTGATCATCAAATCTTAATAATTGTTTTCTTTAGATATTACTGGCACATGATACACTACAGTTCTGTCATGTTGCATTTACAATTTTCTTGAAAAATGTTTTTTTAATATTTTATACGTTTTTAGAATTTTTAGAACGTTTAAATAATTTTTTAAATAAAATAAAATATCAAAAATTTCAAGTCGAGACACTGTGACATAACGCACTGCACCAATAGATCCAAAAAAGACTATTGAGATTTAATGGTAAAGGGCTTAATTAATTTTTTTTTCAAAAGTTCAAGGGATTTTTATACCTTTAATTTTTTTTCCCGCCTCTCTTAACTTTTAATTCATGGCTTCGCCCTAAGCGAAGCTAATCTTCCTAATAGTTTAGTTTGATCATCACTCCTTTTTCACATCGTAAAACATCTCGTTTAGTTAGAGACAAAGATTCATGAAGGTTTCTGGGTTCTTTGAGGATGTACGTCAATCTCAAGGGAAGTGTTGCTTTTCTTTGAACCTTTGAGTTTCATATTTTATTTTTGTACGAACTCTTTAATGGATATAGTCTCCAATTTTCTCTCTTTGAGTGCGATGTATTTGTGATACCTATCATTGTTATTTAATAAAATACAATTCTCTCTGTTCAAAAAAAAAATCTCAAGTCTTTTTGTTCTTCTAATTTTTTCTTTGAGAGTGCTACCTCCGACGACAGTCTTAGTTTTGTCGTTTGGTCTTTTCTTTCTTTTGTTTTTGTTTCAAATAAGAATTCTTCTTATTTTGAATACCTTCTTTTCACACCTCCGTTGCGTTTGTTCGTCGGTCTTTGTGGAACGCTTTTCGCCGGTCTTGTGACACAATTTTGTCTATCATTGTGACAGTCTGGTGTTCGTGCAGCAGCCATCACGACGCGTCATCTGATCCTGAAAGGTCAACAGTCTAATATAATTAGATACCATTTTGCGTTAGTTTGTCGATGCAACCGCTAGCAGAAAAATCTACAAGATTGATTTTATTGATTTTCAGTCCACTCATACAACAATATGGCGTCTAGTTGAAAGAGACATAAATTTTCATGATTTGTTGAGTTTTCAATACAACATATAGAAGGAAAGGTGAGTGCCTTTGATGCATAAAATGGATATGCTTATGTAAACTAAAGTTTACACTAACATAATATCGAATGAAATAGTTATAATGTTGCTCCGTTTAATTAATAACCGAAGGAAGGGTGAGTGGCTTGGATGCATGTACAGGTTGGCTCCACCCCCTAGAATTGAGTTATTATGGGTTTGATTGGACTTTGTTGCAATTGATTTGGCAACCTAAGTGTTCTAGTTTAAGGTTGGTGTAACACCCCTAAAGTTAAAAAATGAAATGAAAAAAATAAAAAAATAAAAAGGAAGAGATTGCATCTATAAGGGTTTGAACATGTGACCTTTGGATGTTCATGTTTGTGCCTTGACTGTTCAAGCCAAATGCTCATCCCTATTAAGTGTTGAAGTGAAAAATACCTTGAATTAAAATTTTGGGGGTCTAACCCCATATTAAAATATCAACAGACTTTTCACCTACCGAGAGGAATGTATCGGATCTGAACTTTCAAGATCTAAAATTTCAGAAGAGTCTCCTACCAACTCCCACCGGTCACCCTTCGATCTCCCTCACCGTCAGCCCGTGGCTGTCATCGCCCACACTGACGCAACCGTCGCTTTGCCCCTATCAAAACCTTAGCTGCCACTCGCACTGTTGAGTCACCGATCGCTGTGGAGAATAGTTTTGAAGTTCGACGAGGAAGCAAAGTGTTGCTCCTCAGTTTTTCAGCGATTCTGATCGTTTCCGCCGGTAGTTCGTCGCACGACAACCACCACCGGGCTACTCATGCAAACGCGAGCAAAACCCTTCTCACATTTCGTGGTTCTGATCACTAATTCAAGGTCGCCAGAGTTCGTCCGATAAGGGTAAGTTAGGTAAGGATTTTTAGTTCGGTTTGGGTTTAATGAGCAATAGTTGGTGGAATTTCCAGTGTTTGGTGGTTTCTGATTATCGTAGAAATTTTCTGGTGAGTTTTCAAACGTTTTGGGATGCGCATCACGACCACGCGCCGTCATGGAAGAATTTCGGCCACCATGTACAGTGGCCGATGAACCAAGCTGACCAGACTGGCCATGGACCCGGTCTAGCCTTTAATCGAGTCATCAAACCGGCCCAAGCCCCAACCGATCCAATAACAAATTTAGGTCTGTTATTTTGTGTAGGTCGGCCTGCTTAAGGCCCAAGTCCCAAACCTAACCCAAATCGAACCGACCCGACCCGTTTGACCCCCTGACCGAGTCAACATAGTGAGTCAACTCGACCGAGTCAGCATAGTGAGTCAACTCATCCGAGTCAACCTGTTTGACCAGTTGACCGATGAAGCCAGCGTTGGCCGCGGACGTCATCATTGACCGCTCACTTTTGACCAATTGCCCGCTGGCATCATCACTGACCGCTGACCTTTGACCAGTTAATCGCTGACGTCAGTGTTGATTTTGACCGTTGACCGATGATGTCAGCGTTGACCGTTGACTTTGACCAAAAGTCAACTTTTTCCGAAAACTCCTATTTTGGGTTTTTCGATGTCATGGGTCCGTTTTTTAAGTCTGTTTCGCCAAATTTGAACCCGATAAGCTTTTATTCAACATTTGACTTTCTAGATAAATCTGATTATCGTGTTTAAGTTTTGTTTCTAATGTAAATTGTTTTGCCACATATCCAAGATAATGAGGGACATCAAATTGAGCTCGATAGTGATCAATTGGATCTTTGAAGGCTGACCTACGTAGCTCAGAGTCGAGGTAATACCCAATACTTCTTGTGTACTATAACGAACATGTTAATTAATAGTTAATGCATGAGATATTAAATGTAGCAGAATAAAGTATAAGAATATTGATAAGGACTCTTGTGACATGATTAAGAATTATATGACACATATAAATTTCTGAGATCTGTAAATTAAACGATAAGCCGGTTATCTCTGAATACTTGTTAAAACCTTAGTTAATGAAACTATATATATAAGAGATTTGATTCAAAAGTGAAATCGATGGCTGACAAATTGCGTGGCGTTATTGATGATGTGGTAAGAAATTAAAGCATGAAGAATGACCCCTATTCGATTGGTACCCGCAATCAAGGTTGTGGACATGACTCTAATGAGATGAGAAAAAAATATATACTTAAGTTAATTCCTACTTTACTAATTTAAAACCGGTAATCCCGCCCGTATTCGGTTCCTCTACTTCGGTGAGGGTAATCCCACCCATATTCGATTCCTCTACTTTGGTGAGGGTAATTCTGCCCGTATAAGGTTCCTATGCTTTGGCTAGGGTAATTCCTTATCGTTATTGTTACAGGTTCCTATGCTTCAGCTAGGGTAATTCCTTATCGTTACCGTTACAAGTTCATATGCTTCGACTAGTGTAATTCTTCCCGGGACCTAAGGTAATCCCTTAGGATGGTACTCACGCCCAAGGGGCTTGTGTTAATGTCTTTATAGACGTAGCTCGGAATTTCATACTAGAGTATAGTCGGAGGGTAAATAAGAATTAAAAATGAACCTTATTGTTGCTTGAATTATGTGCCCGTGAAATAAAATGTTTACATTAATACAGTTTAGCATTGTTGGAACTTGTTACACTAAACTCCCTAGTTTAATTTAATCATTCACTCTTTTGATTCTCCGATTTATGGACTTCTCGCCTGATACTTGGTGATCAAATAATGAGCCGTAATTTGGAACTTGTTATTTCCCGGAACATCATAATAGAGTTATGCTTGTTATATACCTGCATGTACTTACAACATCCATTGGTAGTTTTGTATCACTAAGCTTTCCAAAGCTCATGTTGTTTTTTTATCGTAGGTTAGAAGAAATCTATCATGGTTTAGTGATCGACATATGCGGTTGGAGTTCTCTCGACGTTGCTTTTGGAGTACTGTATTGTATAGTTAGTGGGCATGTACGTTATGTATAGTTTTATGATAGTGTCTGTAAAACGTTTTCTGAAACTACTGTTCTATGTTTAAATGATTTTCAGAAAGGGCATTTTTAAACATAAGTTAACATTACAATTTAATAAATGTTTTAAAGAACAAAAAAATTTTATGTGAATTTTTACTGTGGGTCGGTCTTGTGACCATAATGTGACTTCCTAGAATCCGTGGTAACGCATAGGCGGGTCTAGAGGGTTACAATTGATTTTTTTCTTCTTTTTGCAACCTAAGTGTTCTAGTTTAAGATTGGTGGAGTGTCGGCATGTTGTATTCCAAGATTGGTTGAGTGTCGGCATCTTGTATTCATAATTGGACCTGGTTGTAATTTTCTTGTAAATGCAAATAAGTCTCTCTATCATAGTTATTACATTTGGACCAGTTCTCACTGTCTTAGTTTTTACATTTGGACCAGTTCTTACTGTAAATAAATATTAGTTTTACATGGCATGTTTAGGTACTAGGGACACGAACTGAAGATCCGTATAATTTGGTGTGATTTTAATTTCCTTTTCTGTCTTCTTTATTACATGACCACACCAAAAGTAGATGAATTAGGAAAAATAAAATAGTAATTAACTTTTGAACCTATCTTTAATAAAAAGTATATTAAATTTCAACTTTTTTTCTATTAAAAAATATTAAATCTCAAGGAGACATATTGCAGAAGAGAGGTGGGCCTGTAAATGTAGGTAAGACTTAATTAAATATGTGTGGTTGTAGTTTCTTGTATATTTGTCATGTTTAAAAAGCACGTGTCGTAATTGAATATCTGTAATTCTTTGTATCTTTTTCAGTTTGTCATTGTTTTTTAAAAATATTTTTAAAAGTGTTGTTAGAAAGTAATTGTAACACCCTGAGTTTTGAAAAAAAAATGAAAATGAAATGAATTGAAAATGATATATGTGCTACCATGGGGTATTGAACCTCTAACCTTGGGTATGTAAACCAAACGCCTTAACCAACTGAGTTAAGCCGTCTTTTAGTCCTTGTTTCACCAGTTTTTATTTAGGTTGTGATTAAGTGGGTATACAAAATAATAAAATAAACAAAATATCCTACCTGCCCCCATTTATGACTACTATTTCAGATCTATTTCTTCTAAAAGTGGATCTGCCAACCAATCATCTCCCACGAACCCAAGCCCTCCCCACCGTTCATGTTCCCCGATCTGCCCTCACCGTCGCACCGTGGCTGACACCGCCGATGTCACCTTGTCCGCCGTTGCACCCTAACCCCAGCCTGTGCTCCACTCTCAAAGAACGGCTGCCGTCCGCCGTGGAGAGTCGGTTGAAGGTTCAGCGAGAAACCTAAAGGTCGCGCCACCCATCTCTGCCGATTCCGGCCATCCTCGCCGCCTGTTCGTGTCACGGTCACCAGATCTGGGTTCCCCGTGTCGAACCGTGCAAAACCCAGTCGACCGTTTGTTCGTCTGACGCCGGCAAGCCCTTCATCGGAGCCTCGTCGTTTTCCGGCCGTTCGAGTACGTGATAGGTAATTTCCGTTCGATTTCTGGGTAATAGACTTGTTGGTGGGATGAATCGAATCAAAATATGCATTTTGGTGCATTTTCCGGCCATTTTAGGCCGCGCGTGGGCCTCACGCACCGTCCGCGGTGATTTCCGACTGCCCTGGACGGTGGCCGTTGACCGACCCGACCCGTTGACCGATCCGACCCGACCCGTGGACCCGTACCCGACCCGTTGACCGAGTCAACTCGCCCGAGTTAACCCAGTGAGTCAACTCGCTGAGTCAACCCGGTCAACCAGTGACGTCAGCATGACGTCAGTGTTAACTTTGACTGCTGACGTTAGCGTTGACGTTGACCTGCCCGTTGACCGTTGACTTTGACCAAAAAGTCAAATTTTCCGAAAACTCATATTTTATGTTTTTCGACGTCCTGAGTTCGTTTTTGAAGCCCGTTTTGCAAAATTCTGACCCTAAGGCCTCCGAATCTGACCTTGAACCCGAAAGTGTTTGTGTGTTTAATTTTGTTAAGAGCTCTTTGGATAAGGACTGAAATGTGAATCTATGTTGTTGAAGGTATCAAAGTATCCTTGAATTTGAGATGTTGGGAGCCGTCAAATCTTGGGATCGAGTACGATCGAATGAGGTGTCATGAATCAACCGTTGTAGCTCGGAACTAAGGTAATACACTACTACCTCTTGTATGCTTTATGTATATGTCGATATCCGGTTAACGCATGCATGCTTATGATGAAGTGTTTTGTGAACTCTGCTTAAGCCGAATTCGATACAAAAAATAAGTATGAGAGTCAATAAGATCAAAATACTCGGATAAGAATATTGATAGACCATGAGTGTCGAAAGTGCTAATAATAATAATACAGTTAAATCTGAAACTCTATCAATGGTGTCTAAGAACCAATGTTCAGAATGTGGGGTATGAGATGTTGTATATGAAATTACGAAAATTTCCTTAGGTTATAAAAATGACTAAACTACCCCCCTCTGGTAAAGAAAATGACATGAAACCTGCATTCGACCTAATGGTGTATTTTACTCTACCTAAGATGTATGTTTTATTGGAAAGACTCCGACATCATTATACAATACGTGTGTTATAAAACTTAGATTTTCCCCTCAAACTCTGTATAACACATGAATGAGAATTCTCTGAAAATATTGTTGAAATCCTAAGTCGATCCTTATGATAGTAATGCGTGAATTAAATAAGAATGATCGTAATGACCAAAAAGACGGTAATGCCCTCGAGCACCGAAATGTCTGATTAATTTGAATGGCGTTATACCCTCAAGTTTTGTAATGAATGAATCGTCTGTAAATGGGCAGAGAGTTATGACGACTTAATCTCGTTTGAGTACGTGAATGATGGAGGTACCAAATGGTAATTCAAAAAGAAATGGTGGATTTATCCCAATTTCCAAAATGACTGAAAAGCCCTCTTGAGTCAAATATGCAGTTATGCATTTGATGAAATTCTAAGATTTCTAATAAAACCTTAAGGGCTAAAGCGCCTCTAAGTGTTAGGAAGCACACTCATGTATGATAATCACTCCTGATATTAAATTAAGGTTGGAAGTTTTTCCGCACAAAATATAAGTTCGACTACTCCGCGGCAAGTCTGGTGGTGAAATATGAAAGCAACCATTCAGATATACGATACAGCTGGATACATTAGAAGGGTTGGTTAGTAATGCAAGGTTGGGACATGTTAGTTCGAATGGTTTTGGAGGCTCGGTAAACTTATGGAAATCTTAAATATTGTAAGTCATAATTTTCTCTTGATGGGGCTAAATTACAAAATCACCCATGATTGTTAAAAGACCAAAATGCCCTCGTTGGCCAAAGTAATCAAAATAGCCCCGAATGTATCTGATATCGTGAAAGATCTTGACGTAGAAACCTCTAAATGCCTGGTTGGATACCTGATGAGCAAATAGAATTTCTGAGCCACCATTTACGCCTTGTTGGTATAAATTATCAAAATGTCTGTGTATGATAAAATGACCATAATGCCCTTGTAAGCTTAAATGGCTGAATCACTCAGGATATGCCAAAGCTCTCAAAGATCTTGATGTATCATCTCCTGAATATCTGGGTTAAACCGTTAGTATGAACCCCTTTTAATAGGGGCTACGTTTCAGAAATCCGTTCAAATCGTCAAAAGTTTAATATGTCTCATTCCGTAAATGCCAAGTATCTCCAAGAAATGATCTGTCCCACCTAGTGTGTTCCATGTGTGATATATTCTGTTGAATGGATTGTATAATTATTTAATTATGAATAATATTATGTTTGATGAACTTGATATATGATGACATTCTTTGCCTACCTGATATATGTCTGCTCAATCTGTATACTCGGTATGTGATCGTTTGATCTATGATGGTACAATCTGTGTACATGATGAATGCTGAAAATGTCTGCTCTGCTTAATAGTATGCCCATTTATCTGTCAAAAGCATGAACTTCTGTTTCTGATACTCTGAATAGAATATGTCTGTTACATGTATTATGTTACTCATGTTTGAAATCTGATTACCGATTGTTATCTGGGGTATACTGTTGGGTTATGATATGAAGTCTCTATCGGTACAGCCCTGATCAAGCTGGTAAATCCTTATGGACTCAAGGTCTCCCCTTGAGTGGCACCTACGCTCATCGGGCTTAGGGTAAGTTCTTATGGACCTAAGGCATCCCCTTAGGTGGCACCTATGCCCATCAGGCCTAGGGTAAGTCCTTATGGACTCAAGGTCTCCCCTTGAGTGGCACCTATGCCCATCGGGCCTATGGTAAGTCCTTATGGACCTAAGGCATCCCCTTAGGTGGCACCTATGCCCATCGGGCCTAGGGTAAGTCCTTATGGATGCAGTTCTGGGGGACTGCATTTTGGTGTAAGGTTGGAGGGTAGTTCTTGTAAACTTCTGTATGAACATTGAACATTTGCATTTAATCTGTTATGTGCTCATATGATATGATGTTAAGTACTTATGTATGTTGATCTGCACTTATTGGAACACACTAGACGCCAAACTCTCTGATTCCTACCTCGTATGTTACCAGCCTATATAATTTCCGTCTAATTCTTAAGGTCTGATTAAAGAACAAATACCATTATTCTTGAGTATGATGAAACCTCGAAATAGTAGAACAGAAATAGAGGTCTATCACTGCTTGAAACATCATGAAAATGTTATGCCTACCATATATCTGCATGAGCTTATAGCATCTTCTGGTAGTTTTGTATTACTGAGCTTTCCCAAGCTCATGTTGTTTTTACCATCTCAGGATAAAGGATCAGACAAGTTGCACCTATCAACGTCGGTATGGGAGTTTCTTCGGCTCGTTAGGGAGTATGGTATCTGTGTAACTAAGGGGCATGTGTGTCGTGTTTGTATTATACAAATGAGTCTGAAACTTATTTCCGCAACTTGTATCATTGTTTTATCATTTTGAACGATTTCTGAAATTGTATTTTAAATCATATATTTGATTTATGGTTTTAAAGGTTTAACTATATGTTTATTTGAAATCTTATTGTGGGTCGCTCTAGTGACCCTAATGTGACTTCCTAGGATCCGTTGTAACGCATAGGCGGGTCTAGGGGGTTACAGTAATTTTTAAAATTAATTTTGAAAAGTTATTTGTAAGATTTTAATGTTTGATATTGTTGTTAAAAAATACTTTAAAAAATAAAATATCTATTTCAGATGTCAAAATCAAAAATACTTTTGAAAAGATAAATTTTATTAATTTAATTATTTTTCTGATACCGCCAAACCAAACGAGTCGAATCGAAGTAACAGTTAGATAGCTGCATTCTACTATAAAACAACATTATTATTGTTGGTTTAACTACTTAAATTCAACCTAATGATTGACTAATTTGAATCGAGTACTATAGATTGTTGGTTTAAATAATGTTATTTAATTTAAATTAGTTTTCATATGTTTAGTAAATAAATAAATTGAAAAATAAAAATCAAATCACTGGCCGAAAATCCCTACTAATAAATATTAGTTTTACGTAACATGTTCAGGTAGTAGGGGCACGAACTGAATATCCGTATAATTTGGTGTGATTTTAATTTCTTTATCTTTTTTATTACATGCCCACACCAAAAGTACACGAATTAGGAAAAATAAAATAATTAAAACCTGAACCTATCTGTAATAAGAAAATATTAAATTTCAAGTAGACATATTGTAGAAGGGAGGTGGGCCTGTAAATGTAGGTAAGACTTAATTAAATGTGTGGTTGTAAATTGCAATTCCTTGTAAATTGTAATATCACATAAATGCATAATTTATCATTTCAAAGGACACCCATTCCATAAATGCACAATTTAGTCCAAAACCATGATTTTTTTTGAATATATAGTCTAAAGATGATTATAAGGTAATATCTGTTCATACATATTTTTAATTCTTTGAGTAGACAAAACAATTTGAACCAGTATTTTTTAAAATGAATATCATCGATTTTTCACTAAAATATTTGTTGGTTTCAAAGTCATGAATTGTTTAACAACACGTGATTAATTTAGCATCACATAAAGCATAATTTAGCATTCCAAATGACATACATTCCATAAATGCATAATTTAGCATTCCAAGATCATCAATATATTTGTTGAGAAAAAATATATTGTACGCTTGTCCAACATCTTGCACCATTGGGAAATTTTGATGGAAGAAAAAAGACGAAATATTCATTGAAACACGGTAAATTCCTCCTCAATACCTACAAAATTAGTATACGAGTAAATTAAAAATATCTTCACTCAACTTTACTCTTACTCTTATTTTAATCATTAAAGTTATCATTTGAATTTTTACATCACATTTCTTATATTTTTTTTTCTAAAACTATATGAAAAATTAATAAAATAATTTATTCGGGGCACGCGAGTAACTAATTTTATATATACATGATGATAATAAAATCAAGTAAATAAGTGCTTAATATAAATTTTTAAAAATTATGAGGGGTCAAATTAAAAGTTTTAGGGATAAAATTCAAATTTTCCATAATTTTGGGGATGTGGCCCCCACCGGTCCTTCAAGCTTTCCGCGCCTGGTTCAAGTCTTTCAAGTACCAAGTTTTATATTTTTTTTTCTTCATACAAAACGATATCGTTTTGGTTCAGCATCAACATCAGTTATCGTTAACGAGTCACCATTAATAGTTTGGGGGTATCTGGTGTAATTTAACTTAATTTAAAATACACATTTTATTCAAATTTAAATTTATAAATATTAATATAAAATTATATTTTTACTATTTTAAATAGAAACGTTGATAATTTGAACATGTAAAGCTAGACTAGACTCGGGCCCAAGCCTAGATTTTTTAAAATTGGGCCTCAATCGACCCATAATTCACGTTGTTACCAGTAAAACAAACGGATTATACCGATAAAACTACTTTTGCTGACAAAATAAACCTTGTGTTAAACAAAAAGGTTTGATTTTGTTTCCAGTCCCTGTACTCGACAAACTTTTAAAATTAAATTCCTTTATCAGACGCACCCAATTTTCGATTTGCAGAATCAGTTTCGAATATGAAGTTCTAGCGACTAAACCCAGTTTCAGGACCACTTCTTCTACTCCTACTTGCTGTCATAGGCATTGAATTTGGGCACTTTGAGTCCTTAAAACCAACCCTCCTCCCCTCTGTTAGGACATTGTAACAAATGCCCCATTATTGGGACAATAATCCTCTTGTTGGTTGTTCTGATAAACACCAGTTGCAGGGCCAGAAAGAATTCATTTACTATAAGTTATTTGATTTGATTAAGACTCGAGTTCAAACAAGTATTTCGGTAATCGATTCGAATCATTTGCGGAAAAAAGATGTACAAGGAAGGAACCTGACAAAAACCAAAGCTTGAATGGAAGTCTTTGTTTCAATAGTATACTAATGCGCGTGCTTCTTTGAAGAATTATGACATGATTATGATTAAGACATTGTTTTTATAGCTTAATATTAGTGTCTTTTGAACATTGAATTCATGTTTAGAACTCAAAGTCTTGTCATTTTTCGTGCTGGGAAAGTGATTAAGACGAGCAAACAATTAATGTAATAATGTCGAAATTCTACAAATAAGAGATTTGATTGAAGAACAAGGATTATGGCATTGGATTTGTTTCTTGGAATGTAAATAAAAAGGCATGATTGAAGAAGAAAGATTAGGTTGAGTTGCAGAACATAAAAGACAAAAACAGACCATAACTGTTGCTCCATGTTGTAATTAGGTAAGGACCCGACCAAACCATCCCTCTCCTGCCGACGTTTTAACTTAATTGTGATGGTCTACTCTAGACTCTGAGAATCTAATTTCATTAGTAGCAGAAATGGAAGGCAACAAGTTTGCGTTACTTTTGCGTGCAATGGCAGTCCTGATTTGAGCTGCAGGGCCTCCAACTGTTACGGCTGCTCGCAATGGATTTCTGCCCTTCGATGCCAACGTTAGGAATCCTTTGCTCAACATTTTCTTCAATGACAAACCAGCTGCAAACTGTTCTCCAACAGGTGCCCTGTGTGTTTTACAAAGTGAATGTTGCAGTGGCAAGTGTGCACCCCTTGTAGTTTCTGGTTTTGGTGTGTGCAAATAAAAGATAAGACCGAGTGAGTTAAATAGATGGATAACTCGTCTACTGGTTCGCCTTTTCATTTAGTTGATATTGTTTTGTATGTTATGGTGTCCCTTGCATATGTGACAGGGGATTATGTATTTGCTACTTTCTTGTTTTTGTTATAAATAAACCATCTATTAACAGCGGTTTAGCTATAATAAAATGTAGGGTAAACTACATAAATGACCACCATACTATTGTAAAAGTCGCGATTTGACCACCTTACTCTTTTTCGAAGCAATTAAACCATCATACTATTAAATTGGGTGCAATTTGACTACCAGCCGTTAAAGATTAACGGCGGGGTGATGTGTCAGTTAAAAAAATAAGGGTATAATTACATATTTAGTCCTTACTACTTATACATTCTTTCAATTTAGTCCTAATTTTAATTTAATAAAATAAATTAATTATTTAATTAGGTGGTGACACGTGTCACTGCCTTATTGGAGGGATTTAATTAAATATAAATAATTATATCCCTCCAATAAGGCAGTGACACATGTCACCACCTAATTAAATAATTAATTTATTTTATTAAATTAAAATTATGACTAAATTGAAAGAATGTATAAGTAGTAAGGACCAAATGTGTAATTATACCCTTATTTTTTTAACTGACACGTCACCCTGCCGTTAATCTTTAACGGCTGGTGGTCAAATTGCACCCAATTTAATAGTATTATGGTTTAATTGCTTCGAAAAAAAGTGAGATGGTCAAATCGCGACTTTTACAATAGTATGGTGGTCATTTGTGTAGTTTACCCTAAAATGTACTATGAATCTTCTTTTATTTCGATGGTTATTCAACTGATGAAAAGTCCTTTTGATGTTTTAACCTACCAAAAATAGATGGCTTAAGTTATTTTTGTTACACGGCTTCAGTTAAGAGTATAATGATACTCATTTCTAGGTTCAGTTAAGAGTATAATGATACTCAAATAATTTAAAATCTAGATTAATAATTTTTTAAAGATCTTAAAATTGTGTAGATAAGTTGTGGTTGTTATTTCTTGTCTTTTCTCTTTGCTCTCATTTCTAGGTTGAGTTGACTTTTGTAAAAATTTAATACATTCTCATGACATGGTATTAACATGAAAACCATTAGATTTTGCCGTCGCCGCCACTTCCGTCGCCGTTGACTATTGTTTGCCGCCGATCTTGCACAATAATTTAATACCCATACCTCTTCTATGAAAACCAATTTTGAAGAAATTACGAATATAAATTTAAATTTATTAAATATTAGGTGACAATTATTATTTTAATAACATTTTAAGTATCAATAATTTGAGCTTTCCAACTCTTAAAAAACGAGTTGAAATAATCTCATTATATTAATATTAATCCCACTAATATAACCATAACCTTCAATAATTTCATTAATATAACATATACAAAGTTTCCATGTCATTCTCGGCATTTTAATACAAAATCCATGGAGATTAAGTGACCATCCAATGACACAAGAGTCATGAACTTCTCTTTGTCCCCAAACAGTTGTTTCTTCATATATTTTTTTATAATAGTTGGTGTCTGATTCTTTAGTTAACTAATTTAAATAATTTTTTTATTTATAATATCAGAATTTGTATTTTTACCCTTACTTAAGGGATCTACATATTTATACTGCACTTAAACTCTAAAAAAATAATTTAAAATCTAGATTAATAATTTTTTAAAGATCTTAAAATTGTGTAGATAAGTTGTGGTTGTTATTTCTTGTCTGTTCTCTTTGCTCTCATTTTTAAGTTGAGTTGACTTTTGTAAAAATTTAATACATTCTCATGACATGGTATTAACATGAAAACCATTGGATTTTGCCGCCGCCACCACCTCTGTCGCCGTTGACCATTGTTTGCCGCCGATCTTGCACAGTAATTTAATACCCATACCTCTTCTATGAAAACCAGTTTCGAAGAAATTACGAATATAAATTTAAATTTATTAAATATTTCGTTTAAATTATGTTAGATATGGGGCATATTTTTCATGTTTTCCCTTTGCTAACTGGAAACCTGTAGCAGCCGACCATTGCTTTTTAAGCAATTGTTTTGATTTTGTATATCGCATGAATTAAAATCCACCCACAAACAATATAAAATTCTAAAGTAAAATATTTCTTAAATAGTACACAACAATAAATCAGTCGTGTAGAAATAGACACTTGATTCCAAAAAAGGGAATCAAGCAATATTTAATTATATTAAAGAAAATGCCCAACTTAATCTAAACACTCCTCGATAACCTACTAACAATTTTCATCAGCCAACAATGCTGAAACCTATACACTACCAATACACTCAAGCCCTCCTTGCCTCACTTAAAATGAATAGAAAAGAGAGATTGTTGATACTTCACAAGCCTCCTCGTCCCTCTGTTTCAATCTATTGAAATTCCTATACGACTTAGAAAATTTTAAAAAATTTTCTATGTATTTTCTATTGAAAATCTATTTTTGACCCCTAACAAATTATAAATTTGCCGCCTAACCTAAAATTCCGCGTCCGTCCCTGATTAGAATTACCAACACCTCTCGATATTCCATACACTTTTCATAATTCTCCTTTTCCATGTCACAAAATTCCATTGAATCCACAACCATAATAGGTTTTTTTTTGAAGAGAAATTAGGCCTCATTAAAAACCCCCACTAATCCTAAATTGAGGGAAAAGAGTGCCTAGTTGGTATTATTAATCAAATGTTCAACCGATGTATGTTACACATGGATCCGAACTGTATGCATGATCAGTTCCTAGACTTACACAAAACATGACTGCTTACTTTTACAACATGGAGCCTTCCAAAACCACTGTCAATTTTGACTTGTATATTAAAAACTACACTGGCATTTGCTCCACCTAGTGCCTTAGGCTTCTTACCCATCATCTACTGCATTTCAAAGCGAAGTCAATCTAATTTTCTTGGCCAACTTGGATCATATCAGATTTCCTCTCTATGCCCTCCTTTGCTAACAGATCAGCTTCTCTATTTTGGCCTCTATCAATTTTGCAAAAAATCCACTGCTCCGAATTGCACCATTTCCACACTTCTCGTGTTGCTGTTGTAAAGTGTGAAGGAGCAATTTGTGGTCGTTGGAACCAAGAGACTGCGATGGAGCTGTCAGAACAGAAAGCAATTCTCCTACCTGCAAAACTTTTGTTAGATTTGCATAGCAGGCATGCTTCTTTGATCGCCATTACTTCTGCAGCTATTACATCAAGATGCCCCACAGACTTTGAGAATTTTATCAACAATTTACCATTCGAATCACGCATCACCCCTCCAATACCCGCTTCCCCTATCGCTCCTTTAACCGCCCCATCGACCATGAAAGAGAGTATATCTGTCTTCTCTTTGGTGTTGATAGGGGGCCTTTTTCTCTCCGGAACATGAATACTTATATTTGTCGGATCCGCTAGAAAGAGATTTTCTGAAGTAAAAATCTCAGGCCAATTGTTGCGACACCAATGGAAAGTCCTAATTTGGGCCATATCAAATAAACCGTCTTCGCCCTTTCGGTTATTGAAAATTATATCGTTTCGCAGCATCTATATCGACCAACAGAAGCTGAAAAAAGATATACACCAGATTACCTTTAAATTTCTGTTGATGGAACTCTCACACCAAGCCGTTAAAGCTCCATCGATGGTTCCGGGGAAGATGAAGTTTGTGTTCCACTTCTCACACCATTTCATCCAGCACTTCCAGCTTGTAAAGCATGAGAAAAATAGGTGATGTTCGGTTTCATTTTCTTTGTTACAAAAGGGGCATAGCTGATCCGTAACTAACTTCGATCCCCTTTTTAGAAGGTTCACTTTAGTCGCTAATCTGCCACGTACCATTTTCCAAGTGAAAAATTGAATTTTTGGAGGAATATGCTTGTCCCAAACGAATTTCCACACTGCTGTGTTTGGTATATCCGATGAGGAGGCTAATTCGCAGAAGTTCTTTGAATTATAGCTCCCACTTGAATCTCCTATCCACCTTAGCATGTCGTGATCAATTGGGGCTGAAGAGTATTTATGTAAAGTAGTAATGAATTGATCCCAAACTGCCAGTTCCCAATCAAACATTCTTCTGCGAAGAGGAATCTGCCAGTTCCATCCGCTTTCCAATTTCACCCCAAAATCTTTGACTTTTCCATTTTTTCTTATTGATAGTGCAAAAATCCTGGGAAATTGTTGTGCTAGAGGGGTATCGCCAGCCCAGCATTCATACCAGAATTCAATCAATAAACCATCTCCAAGAACAGGTCGGAGATTAACTAATAAAACGTCATTTGGACAGTAAATCGGCTTTGTGATGTCCCTCCAGAACCATGACAGTTTCTTCTGTTCGATTGGCGGTGGAAGCAACGTTCTACTTGTGCCATAATATTTCCCATCCAGCACCCTCCGCCATAGTCCGTTTTGCTCGGTATTGTATCGCTAGCGTCAACTTTTCCCAGTATTGAGATCTCGAGTTAAACTTAGCTATGGAGACTTCTAAACAGCTCCCCAACATGAAAAATTCATTTAAACTGGATATAATCCTTTGTGCATCCACCGAATTGAAAAATTCTTTCTTGAGCTCAGATTTTTTAAGGCTTGATTCTTTTCACCGAGCTCTTATATTTTTTAGATTTTACATTTTTAGGACTGAACTCTTTCAAATTCAGTTTGCTAGGTTTGCACTTGAAAATTTTGCACCGACACAAATATTCTAAAGAAAAATAGGTGTAGGTGTGCTCAATTATTAAATAATCATTTAATCAATACTTATCCGTGTAGTAATTTATTTAATTTAATTTTTATTAGACCCAAGGTGTTCATGTTTTTTTAACTTTTTGATAAGGAATAAACACTATACAGACAAAATTTTTTGAATTCGAATCTCTTAATTGAACATCATATTTTAAAATTATAAAAAAGTTTATAAAATAAGAATAATCTAATCAATACATTTATTTTAAAGCTATCATAACGCACAATTTAGTCCTTAAAAATTAAAGAGGACCAAACAAGAAATGGTTACTAAACAACTTGGACAAATGATGCAAACACACGTCAAGATTAACGGGTAAAAGATAAATACCTTAAACACGAATATAAAGATGTTATATATTAAATAAGTTCCCATCTCTTGGCGATGCTCTTGAAATAATTAATAATAATCTTTTTTTTATTTTTATTTTTCAGGTTACCATATAATTGAAAATATATTTTGAATTTGTCTATTAATGGGGATGTTTTAGCTATCGTGAATTATGGAGGCGAGTTGGTTGATGTTGTGAAAAGAAAAAACATTAACATATACCGTTTTATAATTATCTTTATATTATTTAATAAAATTTATATGTGTAATTAATTTTTATTTTAATATTTTTAATATAACGACGTGATTACGTGGTAGTAGAGATGGAGCAAAGATTTGAGGTTGGAAGAACAAATAATAAATGTTTGAAATTGAGGGCAAATTCATAAATAACCCAAATTTTAGAAAATTTTATATATAAGAACAAAGGTAAAAAAAAATTGGGGAGTGGGCGGACAATTGCCCCACCCTATCCCATCTCCATATTTTAATCTTTTTAAACTTTTTGACAAGGCGCACACACCGTGCACGTACATATATTTTGATCTATATTTCTAAAATGAAAAGATTTAATAAATCGAATTTAATTTATCTTATGATATAATCGTTTTGCTTTTAATTAAGCATTAACTAATTTGGTTGCTTTTGAAAATTTTGATAAATAAAATAAAGCATTATTCATATCACGTTTAGAGGATTAAAAGAATCAAGAAGATGATGAAATGAAATATTTTTATTAAAGATGATAAGATGAAAAAATTATAAACTTAAAACTAATACAAGATACTTATAAGGAAAGTTTATCATCTTAAATTATCCTGAAACCCTAATAACTAACCGGAAACTTAGTAACTAACTTGGGCTTGGGGTCAGATATCCAGGGGCTCGGGTTATTTGGCCTTATCAGACCAGGTCAATTATCGGGTTTGAGCCCAACCGCCTCGGTTCAAGGTCAGACCGATCCATAACTGGTTGGGCCGGTTCAAGTCGGAGGGTAACCAGCACGACGTTCGAAAATCGCATCCAGCGACACGTGAGTGCCACACGCGGCCTAAATGGCCGAAAAAATTGTGGCAAACGACGCGAAACCTAAAAAAAAGATTATCAAGGCTTACCGCGGCGAAAAGCAGAAGAAATCTTGACGGAAATATAAAGAAACCTTTGCATCTATTTATGGGGTGGGAGACTTGTTTACAGAGGAAACTTGCATAGAAACAAATTTTTCTTAAACTAAATTTTCTAACTTTAATTAATGTAATTTTAACAAAATCTACTAAAAAGTAGAATTTTAACTTTTACCAAATCCTAAAAGAATTTGGATCACAACTCTAACATATTAAATAGAGAGTATTACGTTATCAAATAAATGTCTAGATGAGACAACACGAACATCCTTGACCACTCAACCAATAAGTGAACCTCTTGCATTTTGTTTCTTTGACTTCTTTATTAGACAAAAAATGTTATGTTTTTAAACTAAAATGTCTATATGTTTCATTATATTTTAATGATAGATAATATATGTTTTTAAATAAAATGTCAAAATCAGATATTATTTTTTTAGGATATATACTACAATAGATTTTATTTAAGGATTGGTTGGGCAATTATTGATTATAATTTAAGTATTAGGTGACAATTATTATTATTCTACCTTTAAAAAATGCTGTTCACTTGTATGAATCACATATCATTCTTGTTCATCTTCATCTATATAAAGGAGTGTTGGGTGAGAACAAAGACTCATCACTACTCTAGACTCTGAGAATCTAAGTTCATTAGTAGCAGAAATGGAAGGCAACAAGTTTGGTTTTCTTTTGGGTGCAATGGCAGTCTTACTTTTAGTTGCAGGGCCTCCAACTGTTACGGCTGCTCGCAATGGATTTCTGCCCTTCGAAGCCAACATTAAGAATCCTTTGCTCAACATTTTCTTCGTTGACAAACCAGCTGCAAACTGTTCTCCAAGAGGTGCCCTGTGTATTTTTCATAGTGAATGTTGCAGTGGCACCTGTGCACCCTTTGCACTTCCTTCTGCTGGTCAGTGCACCTAAAAGATAAGACCGAGTGAGTTAAACTCGTCTACTTGTTCGCCTTTTCATTTAGTTGATGTTGTTTTGTACGTTGTGGTGTCCCTTGCATATGTGACAGGGGATTATGTATTTGCTACTTTCTTGTCTTTGTTATAAATAAACCATCTATTTAATAGCGGTTTAGCTAAAATAAAATGTACTATGAATCTTCTTTTATTTCGATGGTTATTCAACTGATGAAAAGTCCTTTTGATGTTTTTACCTACCAAAAATAGATGGCTTAAGTTGTTTTTGTTACACGGCTTCAGTTGAGAGTATAATGATACTAACCTTTACGGCTTTACCATGAAAGACGACAATATTCTCATGATTTCCATCATCCTGAAACTCTACTCTCTTATATGGAGATTAATTTGTGGAGTTCGAAGACCAAGGCGAAGCCAGCAGGACAAAAATACAGTGAAGTAGCTTCTTTTTATGGAACAGAACCATGACAAGGTAATCTTTCTCTTAAGACGAGAAGGGCAAACACCTTTCTTTGAGGTAATTTTTGTATGAGTTTTGAGGACTTTATTCACCGTAAAATAGTCACACGTATATTTGACTAGTCTTTTTAATTTTTACCCTGTAAAGTCAACTTCTTGTTAAAGTTTAACGATAACAAGCGTTCGGGTGACCACAAGTTTAGAAAACAAAAACACAAGTGATTAAGACGTTAGTTTTTTTAAAATCATTGACCAAAAGTGAACAAAGCTGAAACGAAAGTGACCATTATTGTAGTTTACCATTTTTTTCCGCTGCCAAATCAAGCCCCCGTCAACATTTAAGAGCAACAAACATCCCAGTTACCATAAGTTTACATATAAAAAACGTAAGTGACCGTAACGGTAAATTTTAAAAATTTGTGACCAAAAGTGTACATTTACTAAATATAAGTGACCATTTCAGTAGTTTACCCTATTTTATTTGACAAAGAAAATTCATGCTTTTAGTTTTTAAAATCAAAATTTCAAATTGTTTAATCTTGGCGTTTTTTGTTGGAGGAAGTATTGTTACGGCTTTGGTTGGAAAACGTTGTATGTCGAGAGTTGAGTTTTTGTGTGTTGTACTCTTTTTCTCTAATTAATTATAAAAAAGTTTTTAACGAGGCACACATGTAAGTATTGGTTATTTTAATAAAGTATATTTATTGTCGAGGAAAAAATTAAATATTAGGTGACATTTATTATTTTAATAACATTTTAAGTATCAATAATTTGAGCTTTCCAACTCTTAAAAAACAAGTTGAAATAATCTCATTATATTAATATTGATCCCACTAATATAACCATAGCCTTCAATAATTTCATTATATAACATATACAAAGTTTCCAATGTCATGCTCGGTATTTTAATACAAAATCCATGGAGATTAATTAAGTGAAACTTAATCTAAACACTCCTCGATAACCTACTAACAACATTATTTTCATAAAATGAATAGAAAAGAGAGATTGTTGATACTTCACAAGCCTTCTCGTCCCTCTGTTTCAATCTTCGGCATTTTAATGCTTCGGCGTTGAACCATATTTCTACCTTCTCGTCCCTCTTACATTTGTAGGAGGCTGGCCCCATGTTTAAATGTACGAATGATTGTTTGAAGTTTGATAAAAATGTTAATTATGAGTTTATGCCCAGTTCCCGTTGTCTCCTTCCAATCAAGAACTTGAATGTTCCAAGTATTGATGCTCGTGTGCTCAATCGGGAGGAAATATATTTTAGGCTTACAAATTAAAAAGACCCTCATAAAATAATTACAAAACTAATTGAGTTTTCGTTTGAAAAGTTTGATTAATTGAGTCCTTGTTAAATCATAATTAATTAAGTCTTTGAATTTCTAGAAAAGGTTCAGATCCATGACAATAGTCAAATATGTTGCTGTATCACGGTATCAATATTCTATTCACTAAAATGTCATTTTACATTAAAAAAACTCCTAAAAACTTCTATAAAAATTATAGAATATTGTTCAAAATATTTAAAAAAAATATTAAAATTCTTAATATATAAAAAATTATAAGATAAATTACAGTACAAGTCACTAAATTATTAGTAAGATTATAAACGAGTCATCGAATTTCAAAAATTCACAAACGAGTTATCCAATTTATCCAAAAATAAAACCAAATTTAGGTTTTGGGCTTCTTGATGATTGGGATGCTAAATTAATTGCGTCTTGTTAAAATATCGCACAAATACTGACGATTCTCACTCGTTAATACATAGAGCCCAATAAGGTGGTGAAACATGATGATCTACTCACATATATAGAGTAGCATTATTGAAAGAGAATATGATTTTTTTAATCAATCGCCAATTGTTTTGTGTTGCGTGATTTAAGAGTGCAACGCAAACGGTGCAAGTATACACATCACAAGTAATAAAGTGATACGATATGTATCGAGTATCGTCTCTACAGGGAATGGTTTGGACCACTTTAGTTTAGTTATCACACTGTAAAAATAAATAGAATTGATGGTGATGAATATCAACTAAAATAAAGCAAATAAAGATAAGAGAAAGGAGTGATCGATTTAATAGAGTATGACGAATTATCGTGAGTTATGGAGCGATAGTTGAATGGATTGTCTTAGTAATTGAGTGCAAGAGCAACTCAATTGCCTTGGCAACTGGCAACAGTCTGATTGTCTGGGCAAATAATTGCCTGGGCAACTGGGAATGGTGTGATTGCTTGGGTAACCAGGCGACTTCCTTCAAAGTTCGACGAAGTGTTCTTCAATGGCTTCTCGTTATCCCTAACTCGAAACACTGGTCAATTGTGCATGCCTTGGTAATACATCCCTGCGTCAACCATGGGTGAACAACAACCGATCTTGCGCTCCTCTTAGCCATTGAAATTCGCAACTTATCCCTAAGTCGAATTAGTCTTCACCATTGATTAATGATTGAATAAAGACCATGCTCATTCGTTTCTTGAATCTAACTCTCCCGGTATTAGATAAATGAATGAATTCACGAGATCCTCTCTCAATTCACTCGCAATCAAAATTAAGAACTAAAAATGAATAAACTTTGAATCAAGAACCAATTTACTCGAATTTTTATTTTATAATTAGTCGTTACAAATGTAAAGTAAACAAGATACTATAATATTCTTACCTTAAATCAAATCTTAAAAAAAATTAGATCACAACTCTAAATTATATTTGTCGAAAATTAAAGCAAACTTATTGGATTTCCTTTCTTTGGAGCAATTAACTAACTCTTTACACTCTTTTTCTGTCTCTTCCCCCACCGTTTTCAAGGCGTGGTGGTAATTTAGAGTTTGATTTTGTTTTGTTTTATAGCTGCTGCAGCCTGCAGGCTTTTGTTTCCTTTTAGTTTTGGTTTTTCAAGTTTTGCTGCAGAACATTGTTGCCTTTAATGATAATAATATAACTCTGATTTTGCGGAAAATGAAGAAAATTCATAGTTTTTTTAAGGCAGCTAAATAGAGTTTTTATTTAGAATAAAGACAAGTTACATAACCCCTTTCACACATTCAGAGGGACATACACAACATAAACACGATGACTACTGACTAGAGAAAACCATCTATTTAGCTTACTCAATCCGATTATCCATCAAACACACACCCCCGTTTTGACACGAGGAAACGTGAAACAGCTTCCGCTGCAGCACATAATACCATCGAAGCAAGGACCAGTGCCCGAAGGTAAACAAGCGTTAGCTGCGTTATCACTCTCAGCGAATAAAATGTTGGACAAAGGGTTCCTAATGTTGACATTAGGGATGACTGAGAAGGCCCTAACAGTTGGAGCCGTTGCAAATAAAAGCATAGCTGCCATTGCAACCAGAAGTAAAGCAGATTTGTTGGATTCCATTTCTTTTTGTGGCAATTAACTAATTCTTAAGAGTAGAGATGAATGTATTGTGTCACCCTAATTACTCCTTTATATAGTCAAGAGGATGGGTCTAAAATGGTTAAACTATAATATTTACTTCTTCTTTTTTTTCCTTTTCTCTTTCTTCTCCCTCCCCACTAATTAGCAGCCATGTTGACCTAATAATTTTATCAGGGTATATTAGAAATATAACTGCGAAATGAAACCGTTAGCATTGACTGGATAAAATAAAACAAATTGAAAGTGATCGAACTATTTTAAGAAATGTCAAGCAAAAACAAATTGTACTATGTACTTGTCCAACACATCTTCCACTGTTTTGGGATTAAAAATGTAAAATTATTCTTCCTTCTTCTCCCATTCAAAGCATGAAAATTAGGTATCGACCATCTTCTTCATTGTCACTACAGTTTCTTGCAAATTTTCATTGATTATTTTTTTAATTCTTCCAAAAATAATATCAACTTTAATAACAACAAAAAAAAGTAATGTAAGAAAAGTGAAAATCAACTAAAACTTACAAGAGCAAGAAGCGCAAAAAAAAGATACCGTCGTGCTGTCATAGCCGATTCCCCAATTCCCCGAGTTCAAACTCAAAAAGTTTATAATCATGAGTTGCGTGGCTTGCTGGTTTTGCTTGATTTAATTTGAGTACCTGGTTGTGTTGTACCATTTCCCTCTATTTAGAATTATAAAAGGTTTTAATGAGGCGCACAATATAGATCTAAAGTTGTATGTAATCTTCATCAATAAAATCATTCTGCCGAGCAAAAAAAATGTTATCGTACCATGCCGAAGTATTTTAATACAAAAGCCATGAAGATTATGTCATCATCCAATGACACAATTGTCATGAGTTTCTCGTTGTCCCAAAAAACGAGATTAAACGATTGATCATTCATATTTATACTACACTTAAACTTTAGAAACTTGAATTTAGACCCAAAAAATGATTTAGATTTTTAAATTTATTTTTGTTTGGATTCTCAATAAAAATAAAAAAAGAATAATTTTAAAAATTTTAATTGTACGAATTATTAAATAAATTACTGAATATGAATGACATTCCACCCCTTCTATAACTTGTGGTTGTTATTTCTTGTCTGTTCTTTTTGCTGTCATTTTTAAGATGAGTAGATTTCTGTATTAAAAAAAACGAAAGTGACAACATAATCCCATTATAAAAAAGATTTATTAAATAAATCCTAAAGTTTTATTTGTCCGAACATGGATGGTGACATTATATTTTAATCAATCTCCAATTGTTATTTAAAAAGGCACATGTTAATCGTTTCAAATATATAAAGGAGCATTATTGAGTGATTAAATAAAAGATTATGCGATAAAGTTTTTCAAGATATATTTTAATTAATTTATCTTTTAATTTTTAAATAAATTATAATTATATGTTAAGCCCTTTTGATTTATCCGTAGCAAATGCTTGGGTTCGATTCTCTCAAAAGCATAAATTTTCATTGAACAAATAAATAAATAACTACTATCTTTCGAGTTTTAATCTTTTATGAAAATAGCGTTGAAAATAATAAGTAGATAATAACATACATATCGATTTTCATTTAATGGAGAATATATTTAATATATTTATTTTTTATTCCAAGTATATTATCCTTTAATTTTTTATATTCATCAAGTAATCATTATTAGAGATTCTTCAAATCTCCTCTCAAGCCAACAGCTTGAAGTAGTGGCTAATTTTTTGAAATTGCACTCCAGGTCCACTAGTTGTATACCTCAAAAAAGTGGTCTTTTACAATCTTTCGAATCAAAGGAGGGTCTTCTATACATTCCCCATTCCAAGTATATTATCCTTTAAATTTTACTCCAATTTTCATTTAATGAACAATCCTGCTGCTTGAAATCTACCGGTGATTGAGAAGAAATCGGTAAAAGCTTCCTACTGGTCTGCCCCTTTAGCTGGTTCCATGAAGTTCAACATTGATGGCGCAGTCCAGGGACATTTGGGAGAAGCTGGAATTGGAGGTGACACGCGTCGTATAATGTCAAAATAATTTCCTTAAACTCAAAGAAATAATTAAAATAAATAGTAGAGAGAGAGTAAGGGTCGATCTACTGGGACTAGGTAGTTTCCAATATTAATCGCTTTTGACCTTTAACCAGGAAATCTGCAAGTAACCAAAAAGAGGAGTTTTTAGAGAGTTTAATTGAATGCCTAAAATAAATAAAATAAAGAAATGATTGAAGATAATTATGGATAGAGTTAGCCTCAAGCTTCGCTTCGCTACAACTCCTCTCGATCACTGAAAGGGATTTACTTCATGCTCTTGCCGGTTACAGTCTACAAGGCCCAACCCTTGTAACTTGCTTCTTTAAGGTAAACTCAGTTCCCAGTGTTAAGTTGATTAGCCAAGGAAATCGATGCTAATAAACGCTGCGCTTAGTGCTGAAGAAGCTCGTGCTCGGACAGTTGTCTCAACGAAAATCAAGTCCGATCTTAATTCCCCTTAGTGGACCGCCACTAAGTTTGTTCTTAGGGAATTGAATCAGCTACAAGCCTTTTCTTGTCCCCCAACGGTAGATCAAGATGACTTCACCACGACGTGCACTTTTCGGGATGAAGCAAACGTAATGCTTAAAGGTTAAGCCGATTGCCTAACCTATTTTTCCAAGAATCAAGAAAGATGTTGAAGGTTTGAAGAACGTTTCTAATCTCACGAGGTAAGTTGAGTTTTGGCGTTGCTCTTGGCTATGGTGATTTAGCTAAGCATAGTTTATAATGAAACCATACTTAGTTTTTTTCACGAAGGGAATAAAAAGAAAATGGAGGAAGAGAAATGTATTCAACTCAAAAACTAGAAGAAAACAATGAGCAAGTGATGATTTGATCTCACCCCAAAGTTGGGTATTTATAGTATATAAAAAAACCTAAAACCTTAAAAAGATAAATCCCAAAATAATTCAAAATAAATACATAAGATAATATCAAAGTATGAAATTTAAAATCCGCTGATAGGCTATCTGATACACGGCTGATAGGTTATCATCGCTGCTGACGTCAGCTTCTAGAAGGCGCTGACGTGGCGTCTAGTCAGCATTCATGCCCCAGTTCATGCCCTTGAATCCACCCACGAATCCAGAACTTCTGCAGATTTCGGCCTTTTCCAGTCTGATTTCTAGCAACATAGTTCCTGCACGAAAAAGCACAGAACAACCCACAATTCAGCATCTAAAGTCATCCATTTAATCAAAATTAGAACTAAAACCATAACCAATCTAGCCACTCATCAGGAGGCATACTAAGGATTCACTTGGGAGAGGTGGTCGGGAAATTTTCAAAATCTATTAGTGCCTCATATCCGATTACTGCTGAACTTTTAGCCATTAAGGAAGCTATCTCGCTCTTTACAAGAATAAATTGGAGTAAAATGCTGCACCTACCAGTGGAATCAGATCCAAAGTTCCCTGGGTACATAAGCGAAGAGGGTTATCCATTATTATGCGTAACAGTCAAAGGAAACTTCGTCTCACTGGTCTTGTGTTCTGGGCTTGTTTCTTCGGTGTATTATGGTCTATTCGTGTGTGGGTGAAGGAATTCTGCAGGGCTTGTTGCTTCGGTGTATTATGGTCTATTCGTGTGTGGGTGAAGGAATTCTTTAGGGCTTGCTGCTTCGGTGTATGGTGCATTTCTGTCAAGTATGATATTCCGCTCGCATACAGGTTCCTATGCTTCGGCTAGGGTAATTTCTTACCGTTACAATTACAGGTTCCTATACTTCGGCTAGGGTAATCCCTTACCGATAACGTTATGGGTTCCTATGCTCCAGCTAAGGTAATTCCTTATCATTACAGTTACAGGTTCCTATGCTTCGCCTAGGATAATCCCTTTTCGATACCGTTACGAGTTCCTATGCTTCCGCTAAGGTAATTCCGCCGGACCTAAGGTATTCTCGTAGGATGATACCCACGCCCTTTAATGCCTTTATAGACGCATCTCAGAATTGTATATTGGAGTATAATTAGAGGGTAAATAAGAATTAAAAATGAACATTATTGCTGCTTGAATTATGTGCCCGTGAAATAAAATGTTTACCATATTGATACAGTTTAGCACTGCTGGGACACACTAAACTCCCTAGTTTAATTTAATCATTCACTCTTCTAATTCTCTGGACTATAAGCTTCACGCCTGAAACTCAGTGATGGAATAAAGAACAATTTTATTATCTTTAAATATAACGTTACACTGAAATATTAAATCGTAAATGGAGTAATTAAACCTCTTTCACACATTCAGAGGGACATACACAACATAAACACGAGGACTAGAGCAAGAGCACTAAGCAGTAAACAGTAGTGCATATTATTGCGACGAAAAGAAATAAAAAGTGGACGAGAAAACCATCTATTTAGCTTACTCAATCCGATTATGCATCAAACACACACACCCGTTTTGACACGAGGAAACGTGAAACAGCTTCCGCTGCAGCACATAATACCATCGAAGCAAGGACCAGCGCCCGAAGGTAAACAAGCGTTAGCTGCGTTATCACTCTCAGCGAATAAAATGTTGGACAAAGGGTTCCTAATGTTGACATTAGGGATGACTGAGAAAGCCCTAACAGTTGGAGCCGTTGCAAATAAAAGCATAGCTGCCATTGCAACCAAAAGTAAAGCAGATTTGTTGGATTCCATTTCTTTTTGGGGCAATTAACTAATTCTTAAGAGTAGAGATGAACGTATTGTGTCACCCTAATTACTCCTTTATATAGTCAAGGGGATGGGTCTAAAATGGTTAAAATATAATATTTACTTCTTCTTTTTTCCTTTTCTCTTCCTTCTCCCTCCCCACTAATTAGCAGCCATGTTGACCTAATAATTTTATCAAGGTATATTAGAAATATAACTGCGAAATGAAACCGTTAGCATTGACTGGATAAAATAAAACAAATTGAAAGTGATCGAACTATTTTAAGAAATGTCAAGCAAAAACAAATTGTACTATGTACTTGTCCAACACATCTTCCACTGTTTTGGGATTAAAAATGTAAATTTATTCTTCCTTCTTCTCCCATTCAAAGCATGAAAATTAGGTATCGAACATCTTCTTCATTGTCACTACAGTTTCTTGCAAATTTTCATCGATTACTTTTTTTAATTCCTCCAAAAATAATATCAACTTTAATAACAACAAAAAAAGCAATGTAAGAAAAGTAAAAATCAACTAAAACTTACAAAAGCAAGAAGCGCAAAAAAAGATATTCGTTGTGCTGTCATAGCCGATTCCCCGAGTTCAAACTCAAAAAGTTTATAATCATGAGTTGTGTGGCTTGCTGGTTTTGCTTGATTTAATTTGAGTACCTGGTTGTGTTGTACCATTTCCCTCTATTTAGAATTATGAAAGGATTTAATGAGGCGCACAATATAAATCTAAAGTTGTATGTTTAATCTTCATCAATAAAATCATTTTGCCGAGCAAAAAAATGTTATCGTACCATTCCAAAGTATTTTAATACAAAAGCCATGAAAATTATGTCATCATCTGTTAAGAAGCACCGACTTCTTTCTCCATGCTTCTAGAATTGTCTTCATCTTTTTAGAATTGTCCACTGCTATATACTTATTATAATAATAATGTAAAAATATCACAATGTCCACCGACATAGTGAACCAATGTCCACCGGCTTATAAGCCTATATATATAGGCTAAGCCTTTGTGTGTTTGAGTGAAAAACGTAAGTGTATGCAAGTGTAGTGATGAGTGAAGTATGAATGAGTGTGTGCAAGTGACGTGAGTGTGTAAGTGAGAGTTGAGAGGATATTAAGGTACGGGCTTGTAGTGTAATATATTTGTGTATTAATAAATGTTTTATTTTTGTAATTAAAAGTTTCCCGGTTAAGCCTTAGTTATGTATTTCTTAGTGCACTTGAATTGGTTATTAATGGTCGGCTATGCCGCCTAAGTTATATGGTCGGCTCTGTCGCCTGAATAGTATATGGTCGGTTCTACCGCCTAATTGGTGTATGGTCGGCACTGCCGCCTAAGTTGTGCACTAAGAAATTAAAGATAAAAAGGCTAACCGACTCAGGGAGTTGGTGTAGTGTTAGTGGTCAGACTTAGGTCCTCCATAGTGGGTGTGTTGGGTCCGTCGGTCTTCCAACAATTGGTATCAGAGCAGGAGGTCCGGGATCGTTGTCAGTGAAGAAAGCTTCGGTAAGCGTTGGACGCTTACATTGGTCGTCGTTGCATCAAGGTGCTAAGTGGAGATTCTGCCGGAATACAGTCAGGGACTGTGAAGCTATTGGTTTGGAACCAAGCTTAGTGGACGCCGGGCGTCAGACAGCATGGCAGACTTTGAAAGCACAAGCAATGGGATTAGGAAGCTCAATAACCACAACTACGGTTATTGGGAGACATGCATAGAATCCTAGCTACAAGGTTAGGACTTGTGGGAAATAGTCGCAGGCACCGACACAACTCCTCCACCGAGGGAGAATGCCGAAGCCTTGAGAAAATGGAAGATCAAGGCTGGGAAGGCGTTATATATACTGAAGACCACAATCGAGGAGGACCTATTGGAGCATATTCGTGATGAGAAGACACCAAAGGCAGCCTGGGAAACTTTGGCGAAATTATTTTCAAAGAAGAATGAAGCACGCCTCCAACTCTTGGAAAATGAGCTCGCGAGCATCTCACAAGGAAGCCTATCTATTGCTCAGTATTTCACCAAGGTGAAATCTATTTGTCGCGAGATATCTCAACTTGCACCAGATGAGAAGGTTAGCGAGGCAAGGATGAAAAGAATTATCATCCATGGCCTAAGACCCGAGTACAATGGGTTTATCACCGCTGTGAGGGGATGGCCTACTCAACCATCCTTAGTGGAGTTGGAGAACCTGTTGGCTAACCAAGAGGAATTAGCCAAACAGATGAGTGGTGTAATCATTGCAGACGAAGAGGAGGCACTCTTTACCAACAGAAGGAAAGGTACGACAAGAAGACAAGGCGTGTCAAAAGAAATAAGGACGCAAGAAGACAAGTTTCACTCAAGAAATAGAAGTAACATTTCAGGGGGAGCTCGACATGGAAAAGATAACTATCATCAACAGTACGTGGAGAACGATAGAAGACAAAGTGGTGAATGCTTCAACTGTGGAAGAAAGGGTCACTTTGCTCGAGATTGTAAATTACCCATGAGAGAGAGTCGTGAATGCTTTAATTGTGGCAAGAAAGGCCACTTTGCCCAAGATTGTAGATTCCCCAAGAGACAGACTTTTCAAGGAAATATGACCACCACAAAAGAGGAGGAGAATGAGGTCATGTTGGAAGCTTCCATCAGCGAGGAAGAATGGGAAGTAGATGATGGACTTTTTGTTGAAGAATATTTAATAGAGGAATCATCTCTTGAAGCAACCACATACTCAAAGACGAACTACAATGATGAAGAAGAGTTCGAAGAAGACATGGAGGCACCAACTATCGTTGCAACTACAAACCCAAATATAGACTACAAGGATGAAGAGTTGGAAGAAGACATGGAGAAACCAGCACTTGCAACAATCATAGAGTCAAAAATTGATTACGAGGAGGATTGGTTCGTCAACTCTGGGTGCTCCAATGATGACAGACGTTGGAGATGTTGTGATCCAACCAATTACGAGTGCTACAATTCAAGAAATGTGGTGTTTGATGAAACTTTTTCATGGTGGTCGCCTCAGATGATCGAGCTTCCAGAATCTCATGACTTAGAAGAGATTTCAGAAGATAATAAAGAAGGTAAAGAGCAAGCATCAAATTCAAGTGAAGAAAGAGAAAGCTCAGCCTCGAAAGATGAAAGTTTATGGAAGACGGTTGTATATCAACCTACATCTAAAGAGCTTCGTCCAAGCCAAATGGAAGTCGACGAGCTTCGAGAAGAAATGTCGAGAGCCCTAAACGAGACTACTGGTAAGTGTTCGCAAAAATATGAGACTTTTTCTAGTGAAATCCTTACCCTCAAAGAAGAGAACGAAACTCTAAGGGAAGAGCTTAAGACAGTACGTGGGGAATTGGAAGATATGAAAGAAGAGATGGTGTTTCTTAAGAAGGCACTAGCTCATGATGGGGGAGCTATCTCATTCATCTCAATTCCAACTTCGTCGAGGGTCGAGGCTTCTAAACCCAAGTCTTGTAAAGGGACTAGGAACGTGAAGGATGTAGATAGCTTCTCGAAGAGCTTGGAACAATACATCCAAGCCACAAACGTCGTAGATGGTGCTAAGAAGATCAACCGTGCTAGAAAGATCGACCATGCCTTACTTTATTTGGAAGATACTACGATGCTATGGTTGTGGCGTAAGCATAGTAAAATAAAGAGGAGATTGTTCGAGCAAGTGAAGATTGGAGGACAACTGGTACGTGTCTTAGTCGACAACGGAGCAACAAACAAGTTTATTAAGGAGATCTTTGAAAGAGAGATCAAGACGAGATCAACAAAGACAGATGAACAAGTCGCAGACATATTCACAAAGAGTCTAAGTAAATCAAAGTTCGAAAAATTCAGAGAAGCACTCGGTATGATCTGCAAATCATCTATAGAAAGAAGTCGTTGAGGGGGAGTGTTAAGAAGCACCGACTTCTTTCTCCATGCTTCTAGAATTGTCTTCATCTTTTTAGAATTGTCCACTGCTATATACTTATTATAATAATAATGTAAAAATATCACAATGTCCACCGACATAGTGAACCAATGTCCACCGACTTATAAGCCTATATATATAGGCTAAGCCTTTGTGTGTTTGAGTGAAAAACGTGAGTGTGGTGCAAGTGTAGTGATGAGTGAAGTGTGAATGAGTGTGTGCAAGTGACGTGAGTGTGTAAGTGAGAGTTGAGAGGATATTAAGGTACGGGCTTGTAGTGTAATATATTTGTATATTAATAAATGTTTTATTTTTGTAATTAAAAGTTTCCCGGTTAAGCCTTAGTTATGTATTTCTTAGTGCACTTGAATTGGTTATTAATGGTCAGCTATGCCGCCTAAGTTATATGGTCGGCTCTTCCGCCTGAATAGTATATGGTCGGTTCTACCGCCTAATTGGTGTATGGTCGGCACTGCCGCCTAAGTTGTGCACTAAGAAATTAAAGATAAAAAGGCTAACCGACTCAGGGAGTTGGTGTAGTGTTAGTGGTCAGTCTTAAGTCCTCCATAGTGGGTGTGTTGGGTCCGTCGGTCTTCCAACAATCCAATGACACAATTGTCATGAGTTTGTCGTTGTCCCAAAAGAAGAGATTAAACGATTGATCATTCATATTTATACTACACTTAAACTTTAGAAACTTGAATTTAGACCCAAAAAATGATTTAGATTTTTAAATTTATTTTTATTTGGATTCTCAATAAAAATAAAAAAAGAATAATTTTAAATTTTTTAATTGTACGAATTATTAAATAAATTTCTGAAATGTTATTTGTTCGAGCCTGAGATGAATGACATTCCACCCATTCTATAACTTGCGGTTGTTATTTCTTGTCTGTTCTTTTTGCTGTCATTTTTAAGATGAGTAGATTTTTGTATTAAAAAAAAACAAAGTGACAACCTAATCCCATTATAAAAAAAGATTTATTAAATAAATCCTAAAGTTTTATTTGTCCGAACATGGATGGTGACATTATATTTTAATCAATCTCCAATTGTTATTTAAAAAGGCACATGTTAATCGTTTCAAATATATAAAGGAGCATTATTGAGTGAGAATATGTCTCCTCCATACTTTAGACTATTAGTAACCAATTTAATGGATGAGTGCCACGTTCGACGAGCACCGATGAGTACCACTAACGACGATCACCGATGAGAACTATTAATTAAATTTATAAAGATTTAAAATTTAAAAGACTCGCCGTATAATTATAAATTATTTAAAAATTAAAAGGAAAATTAATTAAAATATATTATTTTTTTAATTTTCTTTTAAACATACATCAAAATACCTATTTACCGCTAAATTACAAAATCCTAATTTTTGTACATTTGAAATTCAAGCCACCGTCACCGCTGTTGTCGTCGCCGCCACAAGATAATTTAGGCCACGGCAATGGTTCTTTGGCTTTCGAGAATAATTATGCGGTAAAAAAGAAAACAGAGGCTAAAAATCTTTTGATCTGTTTGCGGTAAAGAAGAAAACACCATGATTAAATACAAGATTATGCGATAAAGTTTTTCAAGATTTCTTTTGATATGTTTGCATCCATGGTCAATAACTTTGCCTAATTTTTCTGCGGTAAACAAGCACCATGGTTGTACTACTGAAACCCTAAATAACATTAGATAGAGATTAGCGGCATGAGGTAGCGGCGGCAGCGACGGCTTGTGTAACCCTCTCGCCCCGGTCTGGTCGGCTGACCGGTTCGAGTAGGCTACACGGGGAAAACCGATGTGAAACCCATTAAGGTCCCACCTCGGTTAGCAACCGTAGAAAATTTCTTTTAATTTAATTTGTTCTAAAGGCATATTTAAATCCTATGTGAAACACGACAGCGGAAACACAAACTTCATATCAACGACCATCCGAAGCATCACATTAAAACAGCCCATTTTACCCTTTTAAGCAGGCCGTACCGATACACCAATCAAGGGTATCGATACGCCTTGACCAAGGTCAACACCCTATGGTCAACACAAGAAGACCGTATCAATACAGCCCTTGAGCGTATCGATACGCCCTTCTTGGTCAACATCTCGTGGTCAACGAGATAAACCCGTACCGATACACTTGGAGCCCGTATCGATACGCCAAAGTCTCACCAAAATATTAGATTTCCAGTGAGCTTTGAGCGTATCGATACACCCTCGTGTATCGATACACCAAGCCAAAAACTGAGTCCTGGAGGGCAAACCGTATCGATACGGCCCTTAAGCATATCGATACGCCCTGCACTGCAAGTCTCCAAATTTCAGCAAAACGATTTAAGGCTCGACTCTAGATGCGATTTACGACTCCCCTAGCCACAAACAACATACATACAACCTTTAACAACCATAATCTAAGCATACGAGACAACCAACACGAACAAGCATCATTCATCCAAGAGATTCATGCATTTACCAAAAGATGACATACAAAGCACTTTAAGGTTCCTGCCTTAGAAACAAAGCATATAAGCATTCAAGACATGCAACATAAGCAAGATTTACAAATCAAACAAGGAATCCAAGAACCAAGCCAACATCAACATACATCAAAGCTCAAATCAACAACACATATCCCATTGCTTGACTATTACAATCTACCATTTAAAGTTCATACTTGAGCTAACCAAAAGCGACACTTGGAGGCCTTTCCTTGCCCTTGCCACCCACAAGCTACTGATCTGCATTGTCGAACAAAAAGGAGCGTAAGCATAAAAGCTTAGTGAGGGTAAGCTCATAAAACAAACCTTCGACAATGCAGGGTCCAAGCACGAGCAACTACCATGATGGAATGTATGATCTTACCTCTGTTCCACATGAGCCAAAATATACATGATGCATGAACATATAATCATCACTATGCCATGATCAATAACTCATAAGCCCAACACACGAAGATACATATATCAATGCATTATTAACAACATATCTCAATCTATGTTGGAGATCACATTTCATATCTTATTGGCACCTAGCTATGACTCGAATACGCGGATAACAAGTTGGAACGCATTTCCAACACAACCATTACCTTCGGTGGGATTACACTCATCATCGGTTCTCGCGGAGGGGATTCCACTCATCCTCACGCCCCGTCGATGGGATTCCACTCATCACCGACTAATATATAAAGATTTCCGGGAGAACCCGTACTCCTCCTTGGTGCCTTAACGCCACCAAGGGCACGCACGAATTTGACTCAACCGTGTGCAAACTAATCCTAATGCTCGATCATTTGTACCAAAGCATACTAGTGCCAATATTAAACACAATCCATAAATCTTTCACAACATAATATCACAACAACTTCCGTGCTTAGCACGTACTCACCATGATCCTCGAAATCATGCAACCACCTCATAATATCATTTCTCATGTCAACACTACATGTATATCATCAAAACAATTATCACATCATATTCCTCACATATGTATATCCACATTTTACCTATCATCAACATGCATATGACAATGCATTAAAACATGCCTCAACATACAGGGGCGTATACAGGCCTGGGCCTACCTAGGCCTTGGCCCGCCCTATGCCCAATTTTAAATTTTACAAGAAGAATAAAAAGTAAAAAGCTAAAGTATTTTTGTATCGTTATTTTTTTTAGTTTTTAATTTCTTGTTCTCAAAATCATAGTGAAAAATCAGGGGTTTTATCGTTTCTTATTTTTCTTCAGTTTTCAAACTCTTGTTCACAAAATCAAACTGAAAAGTAAGGGGGTTTTATCGTTCCTTTTCATTCAATCAGGTAAGCTTTCAAATTTTTTTCTTCTAATTTTGTTCTAATTTTTGTTAAGTCTTCTCCTTTTTTAATTTAGTTTTTAGATGTGATTTGGTACGGTGAAAAACAATCTCTAATTTTTGTTATGATTTCATGCTTCTGTTCTTTTTTCAGTTTCTTTGTTTATGTTCTCAAGCTGAAAAGTGAGGGCTCTTATCACTCATTCTAATCGTTTCAATCAAGTAAGTTTTCTATTTATTCTTCTAATTTTGTTCTAGTTTTTGTTAAGTTTTTTCCCCTTTTTAATTTCGATTTTATATATGATTTGGTTGGAATTCATCTGTGATTATTCATAAAGCCAATTGAAGTTAATTATTATAACATTAGTGATTCTGTGATGGAATTCATCTAAATTAATCTAAATTTGTAAAGGGAATGTTTCTAAAAGTCAAATTTGTGCCAAAATAAACTAGAATTCATCTAAATTAATAAAAATATGAACTCTTCATGTAGATGGAATTTTCATTCACAATGCAGAAGCTTTAATATACAGTAACATAACATTCTTGGTGTATGAATGGGTGCATCAAACTCCTAATAATCCAAGATTTCCATTCATCTAAATTAGTGATTCTGTGATTGGCAAATTTGGTTACTGGTTTTGAATTATATATATATATATATATATATATATATATATATATATATTTATATATTGAAAGATAGTTTTATGATACAATCTGTTTACTTGGATAGTTGAATTAGAAATTCTAATTTTGGTTCATGTTTGTATGCGCTGGTTAATTGCTCCTTAATAATGGAACTGCCCTTTATTCAAAGGGGATTTGTAGAAGTAGAATTGTTTTTGGAAATTTTCGAGGCTTCATTAAGGTACCATTGCTTGTTGTTTCTGTGATTAAAACTGTAATTCTAATTTAGAATTACTTATAAAAATTAAGTTTCTCCTAGGAATAGAAAAATATCAAAATTATCTTTCTAGAATGAAAGTGTTGCTGTTAAATGACAATAAAATTAACCATATGATTGTTGTTCTTAGTTTCTTCTAAATTATGGACTATAATTTATATTTTTATTGCGCCTTTGTTATCATGGTTCTTTGTTAGGGGTGAAAATAGGATGTTAGGTATGAACCTTGATTATCTTGCTTATTTTGTCTAGGTTGAAATATGAAGAGAAAGACAATAGATTCTTATTTTTCAAAACTGAAACCCACTCCAGAATCAAACGTTAATGCTCCTACTGAAACAGTTGTTGATGCAACTCAAGGGACATCTACTCAGGTTTTAGATGAGAAACCTTCAAAAACATGTAGCGATAGGTCTACAATTAATATTGATACTCCTTTTATGCGTTATCCAGCTTTGCGTAAGCCAATTAATAGTTATCCGTCAGAAGAGCGAGAAGAAATTATAGAGAAATTCATAAATTATGGACCTTATCAAATTCTTATGCATGAGTATCCTAAATCTGGTCCAGATGATCATCCTCGACGATTTCAATCCAAATGGTTCAAAACCTTTAATTGGCTGGAGTATTCACCGACTACCGATGCTGCTTATTGTTTTCCGTGCTTTCTTTTTGAAAAGAAACCATTCGGAAAATTCGGTTCAGATACTTTTACAGCACAAGGATTCAAAAATTGGAAGAGGATTGGAGGCAAAAATTGTGCATTTGAAACGCATATGGGAAAAGATATTAACTCAGCTCATGGATATTCTGTGCAATGTTGGAAAGATTTCAAGAACCCAAAAAGTCATATTGATACTTTACTTGAAAATCTAACTCCAAAACAAAATGCTGATAACCGTTTACGGTTAGGTGCTTCAATAGAAGTTATACGGTGGCTCACATTTCAAAAATGTGCATTTAGGGGGCATGATGAGAGTGCTAAGTCAAAAAATCAAGGAAATTTTTTAGAGATGTTGAAACTCCTTGCTTCTTATAATAAGGAGATACGAGATGTTGTGCTAGAAAATGCTCCACAAAATGCAAAATATATAGCTTCATCCATTCAAAAGGAAATTTTGCACATCTTTGCTCAAAAAGTGCAAAAAGAAATTCGCAAGGAGATCAATGATTCAAAATTTTGTATAATTATCGATGAATCTCGAGACATATCTAAAAGAGAACAAATGGCTATAGTCTTGAGATTTGTTGATGGAGATGGTATTGTGCGAGAACGATTTTTACAGTTAGTACATGTCAAAGACACAACATCAAAAACTCTCAAAGAAGATATTTCTACAGTTTTATCTAACCATGAGTTGAGCATTGCAAATCTTCGAGGTCAAGGATATGATGGAGCAAGTAATATGCGAGGTGAATGGAATGGTTTACAAGCTCTATTCATGAAAGATTGTCCATATGCCTATTATGTGCATTGCCAAGCACATCAACTGCAATTACCTCTCATTGCCGCTACAAGAGAAGTATCTGAAGTTCATGATTTTTTCAAAGATTTAATTTTTATTGTGAATGTTGTCAGTTCTTCTTCTAAGCGTCATGATGAATTACAAGATAACCAAATAGCCGAATTGGAGCACTTAATTGAAATTGAAGAGATAGAGACTGGAACGGGGTTAAACCAAATTGGCACTTTGCAACGTCCTGGAGATACTAGGTGGAGTTCTCATTACAAGTCAATTTGCAGTGTCTTAAGAATGTACAATGCGACTCGTTCCATCCTTGAGAAAATAGCCATTGATCGTCGAGCCACATACTCTCAACGTGGGATGCTAATTCTGCTCTTAAAAAGTTGTTGACTTTTGATTTTGTATTCATTTTACATATGATGCAGGGACTTATGGGATACACAGATGCACTTTGCCGAGCTTTGCAATACAAGTCACAGGATATTCTAAATGCAATGGATTTAGTTGCTGCCACAAAGTCTTCAATTCAGGAATTTAGAGATAGTGGTTGGGAAGGTCTTCTACAGAAAGTACTCTTATTTTGTAGTAAGCATGACACTCTCACTCTGGTTCCTGATATGAATGCTACTTATTCTGATATAATTCGGTCTCGACGTAATAAAGACATTGTTTCAGTGGAGCATCACTATAGAGTGGATGCGTTTATAGCCACTATGGATCAACAACTGCATGAACTAAATAGTCGTTTTAGTGAGCAAACGACAGAGCTTCTTATTTTGAGTATGGCTTTGAATCCTTCATGTGGTTATAAGCACTTCAATGTGGAAAAAATTTGTCATCTTGCAGAGAAATACTATCCCAAAGACTTTTCTAAACATGAAAAATATCATTTGAAGTATGAACTTGAGCTATTTTTTCATGATGTTCCTAATCACGTGGAGATGAAGAATTTGAGCACCGTAACTCAATTATGTCGAAGTTTGTCAGAAAGTGGGAAATCATTTTCATATCCCCTTGTTGATAGATTGATTCGACTTATTTTGACTCTTCCTGTTAGTATTGCAACAACTGAAAGAGCCTTTTTAGCAATGAAAATCGTCAAGACAAGTCTACGAAACAAGATGGAAGATGACTTTCTTTCGGATTACTTAACTGTGTACATTGAAAAAGAAATTGCTGAAAAATTTACCATTGACTCGATCATAGATGATTTTGATTCTATGAAAAGGAGGAGGGTTCAACTTAATCAATAAAGATAACATATTTTGATTTGTATGTTTTTGAACTATGTAATCATATTATTTTTGAATATATATATATAAGTCATGTTATATTAACTTTGTGTTTTATATACTGGCCCAGCCAATATTATTTTCCTGGATTCGCCACTGTCAACATACATGTATAACAACATATACATAACCACCATAATCTCAATTAGACATGAGTCACCAACATCAAATAGAGTACAACCAAAGTCTCTAAATAAAGCTTAGGATTAGGCTACCACTCTAATCCCAACTCTAGGTGGGTCTACCAATCCCAACCTAGTCCACATGCTTGAACCAAACACTTAAAACCACTTTGAAAACATTAAACCACTCACCTTCACCTCCAAGCTCAACTACCAAGCAACCAAGGTCTTCAAGTTTCCGGATTCGAGCCCAAAGCTTTACCATTGTCTTATCTTGCTTCTAAACATCTCAACACAAACAAAACAACCTCGAATCAGCTCATACAACAATGTAGCAACCCGGAACACCATTCAAGCAATAAACGCAAGATTCCAAGCCAAGAACAACCCCCAAAACATCAAACTCGGGCAGCCCTTAAACCCCAACCAAAATTCATGATTTCAACACATTTAACACTTCCAAATGATTCCAAAACAACCCTTAACTAACATACTAACATTAGCCTTCCATTTCCAACATAAAACACACCCAAAATCCACTCCAAAACCCTTCAAAAACCCCATTAAAACCCAAATTCGGGAATCAACATGAAACCCTTTAAAAATCATATATGTTGGACTTCAAGGTTCATAAACAACATATCTAACATTATTAAATCAAAACCTTAAGTTAAAAACAATAAAGATATCATTTTTATTCAAATATTCCAAAAACTCAAATTCTAAAACTTGAACCAAAATGAAATCTAGTTGTACTTTTAAAGAGAGGAAGATGAGAGCAAGTCGGAAGTGTAGTTACTTTTCAAAACCGAGCTAAAATGGAGAAGCAAGGAAATTGGATAGTGGAAATGGAGGGGAGGAGTTTCTCACGTTGGAAATTTGGGAGGTAGAAGATGATGTCAACTTTTGGGTGTTTGAAATAAGAGAAAAAGGGTTTTATTTTTACAAGTCCATGTATTTACCAAAACGCCATTAATGAGATGGCCAAACTCATCTATTCTAAAATCCATGGGATTTGATTTCCAAAACAATTTAAATCCAACATAATTGTTTGCTTCAAATATATGAAGCCCAAAATAATAAATTATTATTTTACTTATAAAACCGAAACCCGAACCATTATTTAAATATTATTTTCTCACGGCCCCCAAACTCGGGTGTTACAACTCTCTCCCACTTAAGGAAATTTCGTCCCCGAAATTTATCGAACAGGAAGAGTCACTGAAACATGCTCCTCCACACTTTCTTTCTCACCACAACATACTCACCAACTTGGTAGACTTACCATACAACATTAGTTGTCTGATGCTAAGATCTCAACGGGTCCTTCAATGCATGTCAATTTTAAACTAAACTCAATCTCTTCGACAACATAGCACGAGACAGATCTGACTCACACTTCAGAATCTTAGATACACGGAACACATCACAAACCCCTTTCTAACTCTGGTGGTAACCGCAACAAATAAACAACAGAACTAGCCCGATTCACAATCTCATACAGCACAGTTTGAATACTTGACCCATAACTTTCTCTGACTGATCATCCGACTTCAACAGGTAACAAAACACTATGCAGACGTCTTCAAAAATCTAGTTGAAATCTCGAATCTCTATTACCCACTTTCATTACGAATCTTCCACGGATGTAGCAAACTAGAAGAAAACTTATGCTCGGCCTTGACACGCTGGCAAATTACACACTTAATTTCATACTGAACCCCATCATCCATCAACTCAATCCAGAAGTACTCATCTTCAACCCACAATACGTCTTCATACTACTCAGATGCAATACAAATGAACTGTTGTGTGCTTCGGCCAAAACAATACGTCTCAAAACACTATGTCATTTGGCACAACTATTCTGTCTTCTAAAATACAAACTCTATCATCTCTGAAACTGTATTCTGAAGGTCTTCCTTCCGCTATGTCTTGCACGTGAGGTGCCAAGAACCTGTCTTGCAACTGTTTTTCTTTAAGTATTCTGACTCGAAATAGGTTTAACATGAAACTCGGCCACAAAACCACTATCATTCGACAAACTGAATCCGGCAAATATAGCTCGCAACTCAAATACAGCTCAGCAAAAACAACTTGAAGCATCGGTTACTACGTTGACTCTCTTCGGATGGTACTCAATCTTGAGATTACGGTCTTCAAGCAATTCTATCAACTTATGTTGTTCAAGTCTCAACCCTTTCTAAGTCGTCTAATATTTTCAAGCTCTGATGATAAGTGTATACATATATTGTGCATTTCTTACTATGCAAGCTTTGTCTCTAAGTCTTCGAAGCAAATACAACTGTAATTAACTCTATGTCTTGTGTCGGATTATTCTTTTCAAGGTCTTTCAACTATTTCAATGAATAGGCCACATTCCTCTGTCTTGCATAAGCATACAACCTAACCCTACATGTAACGCATCACTATGGTTCACGAATTCTTTCTCTGATATAGGCTGGATCAAGGTCGAAGCTTTCTTCAAAGTTTCTTTCGGTTTCTCAAGGGATCGTTGTCTTGCATCTGACCACACAACTGAACATTCTTCTGTAGCAACTTGTCAATGGAGCAGCTATCTTCAAAAGATCATTTACAAACCCCCGATAGTAACCATGCTAGACCTAGGAACTATAGATACTTATCACTGTCTTCGATTTCTTCCAACTCACATCTTCTTCTGCCTACTTAGGATTTACTCTAATACACTCGGCTGATCTACATGTCCTAGGAGAACATCTTCCTTGACTCGGAGTTCATGTTTGCTCATCTTGGCATACAACTGATTCCCTAATAGGATCTACAACACTAACTCCAAAGCTTGTCATGATCTTCTTCGGTACTTGAATATACCCATAAATCATCTATGAGAACTATCACAAGCTGATCCAGGAACTCAGGAAGTATTCTGCTCAACATCTCTATAAAAGTAACTAACACACTAGTCAAACAAAGCGGCATAACTCAGAACTCAAAGTGATCATATCTTGCCCCGAAAGCTATCTTCGGTACATCAACCTCTCTCACTTTCAACTGGTAGTAATCGGATCTCAATTTAATCTTCGAAAAGACTGAAGCATACCCCAATTGATCAACAAATCACTGACGCTCGAAAATGGATACTATTTTATCACTGTTAATTGTTTCAACTGTCTGTAATCTAAGCACATTCTCGTATTGTCTTCTCGCTTCTTCGCAAATTGCACTGTCATACTCTAAGATGATGTACTAGGCATAATGAATCTAAGGTCTAACAAATCTCGAAGTTGATTCTTCAACACTCTCAATTCCTTCGGAAACCATAAGATACAGAGCAAATCAACACAGGAGCAAGATCGGAGACGGTCTCATTAACAAACTCTTCTTCCCTAACAAGAGAGAAACCGTGCAATTCTTCCAAACACCTTTAGGAAAAACACAAACTATTCTAACATTCTGCGGACTAATCTTCATTCAAAAATCAAATCTATCACATTTGCTAGGCAAGCCTGTCAACTAAACTCAATCAATCTTTGACCTCTAAAGCTGGATCAACATTTGATAAGAAGTTCACATCCTCACCTACCACTACAGTCTCACAGAAATCTGCAACTTCAAGGCAACTCTCTCTTTGTCTCAACGTATACCCTAGCTCTGTGTTCTACGAGCCAAACCATGCCAACAGAGGAAGATGAGAGCAAGTCGGAAGTGTAGTTACCTTTCAAAACCGAGCTAAAATGGAGAAGCAAGGAAATTGGATAGTGGAAATGGAGGGGAGGAGTTTCTCATGTTGGAAATTTGGGAGGTAGAAGATGATGCAACTTTTGGGTGTTTGAAATAAGAGAAAAGGGTTTTATTTTTACAAGTCCATGTATTTACCAAAACGCCATTAATGAGATGGCCAAACTCATCTATTCTAAAATACATGGGATTTGATTTCCAAAACAATTTAAATCAAACATAATTGTTTGCTTCGAATATATGAAGCCCAAAATAATAAATTATTATTTTACTTATAAAACCGAAACCCGAACCATTATTTAAATATTATTTTCTCCCGGCCCCCAAACCCGGGTGTTACAGCTTGAATTTTAAATGAACAAAAATTAGGATTTTATAATTTAGGGGCATATAAGTATTTTGATCCATATTTAAAAAAAATTAAAAATAAAATGATATATTTTAATTAATTTATCTTTTGATTTTTAAATAAATTATAATTATACGTTAAGACCTTTTGATTTATCCGTAGCAAATGCTTGGGTTCGATTCTCTCAAAAGCATAAATTTTCATCGAAAAAATAAATATATAACTACTATCTCTCGAGTTTTAATATTTTATGAAAATAGCGTTGAAAATAATAAGTAGATAATAACATACATATCGATTTTCATTTAATGGAGAATATATTTAATATTTTTATTTTTTATTCCAAGTATATTATCCTTTAATTTTTTATATTCATCAAGTAATCATTATTAGAGATTCTTCAAATCTAGTCTCAAGCCAACAACTTGAAGTAATGGCTAATTTTTTGAAATTGCACTCCAGGTCCACTAGTTGTATACCTAAAAAAAGTGGTCTTTTACAATCTTTCGAATCAAAGGAGGGTCTTCTATCCATTCCCCATTCAACTTGGAATCTACAAGTGATTGAGAAGAAATCGGTAAAAGCTTCCGACTGGTCTGCCCCTTTAGCTGGTTCCATGAAGTTCAACACTGATGGCGCAGTCCAGGGATATCTAGGAGAAGCTGGAATTGGAGGTGACACGCGTTGTATAGTGTCAAAATAATTTCCTTAAACTCAAAGAAATAATTAAAATAAATAGTATAGAGAGAGAGTAAGGGTCGATCCACGGGGATTAGGTAGTTTCCAATATTAATCGCTTTTGACCTTTAACCAGGAAATCTGCAAGTAACAAAAAAGAGGGGTTGAAGCATGACTCACGTACGTCAATGACTCCTGATATTAATATAAGGTTAGAAGTTGTTCCGCACAGAATATAAGTTCGACTACTCCTTGGCAAGTCCTGTGGTAAAATATGAAAGCAACAATTCAGATATATGATACAGTTGGATGCATTAGAAGGGTTAGTTAGTACTGCAAGGTTGTGATATGTTAGTTCGAATGGTTTGGAGGCTCGAAAAACTTCTGAAAACCTTAAATATTGTAAATCGTCATTTTATCATTATTGGGCTAAATTACAAAATCACCTCTGATAGTTAAATGACTAAAATGTCCTCGTTGGCAAAAGTAATCAAAAAATTAACTATCAGAATAGTACAAATTTAATGAATATTATTGTTTAATTTAGTTTAGTTTTCAAATATTAAATAAATAATCCATGCACAAACTGAAGATCCATAGAAATAAAAATTTAAAGGATTAAAATTAAGGTTATGTAGCATATTTTAGTAGAAGGGACAAAGAACGGGATACCATCGTAGGTCAAACGATTTCTATCCATATAATTTGGTGGGTTTCGGGGTTTAGGGTTTAATTATATATATTATATCTATTAAAAGAATTATATAAATTATAGATAATATTTATTTATAAAGTTAATATATTTATAAAATTATATTATAAAATTATAAAATTATATCATGAGATAAATGAAATTAAGTTCAACTGCAGTATTATTTATATATTATTTTCGTTAGAATGATATCAAGTATTTATGTTGGCTTAGTGGTTTGGTATAAGCTTTACATCTTAAAGGTCTTGGGTTCAAGCTTCCTTAAATGCAATGCTTTTTTATTTTCTTTACTAACAAAACGGCGTCGTTTTGGCCTATTTTAGGCTTCAAAACAACGAAACCAAAACGACGTCGTTTTGGACTTAACGGCCCGTTATAAGTTAACGGTCGAGTGCTTACATTGAAGCCAAAAGCTAAGTTTAGTGGTATAATAGTATCAAATTATAGTTCAGTGGTATGTTCAAGTCAAAGGGTAAAGTTGAGTGATATTTCGTGTAGCTTACCCTATTTAAAATTGGAAAATTCTAAAATGTGCGACGAACAACGCTGAACACCACTATCCGTGAACACTATTAAATTAATTAATAAAGATTACAAATTTCAACTACTCATCATACAATTAATAATTATTTTAAAAAATCAATTAAATTATTTTTCATATATATATATATATATTAAATTTTTGGATTTTTTTAATAAGAGTAAACTACATATTTAGTACCTCACGTATTTCTGTATTTCTATTTTGGTGCCCAAGATATTTTTTAGCAAAATGGTACCTAACGTTACGTATTATTTCTATTTTGGTACCTTGACTGTTAAAATTAAACGGAAACAATAACGTTGCTTGGTCAAATAACAGTTTTTGTCCCTAAAACTTATACAATCTATCAATTTAGTCCAAAATATTATCAATTTAAACATCATTTTTAATTTTTGGATTAAAAATGTAAATTTATTCTTCCTTCTTCTTCCATTCAAAGTATGAAAACTAGGTATCGAACATCTTCTTCATTGTCACTACAGTTTCTTGCAAATTTTCATCGATTACTTTTTTTAATTCCTCCAAAAACAATATCAACTTTAATAACAACAAAAAAAGCAATGTGAGAAAAGTGAAAATCAACTAAAACTTACAAGAGCAAGAAGCGCAAAAAAAGATATCTGACGTGTTGTCATAGCCGATTCCCAATTCCCCGAGTTGAAACTCAAAAAGTTTATAATCATGAGTTGTGTGGCTTGCTGGTTTTGCTTGATTTAATTTGAATATCTAGTTGTGTTGTACCATTTCCCTCTGTTTAAAATTATGAAAGTTTTTAATAAGACACACAATATAAATCTAAAGTTGTATGTTTAATCTTCATCAATAAAATCATTCTGCCGAGCAAAAAAAATGTTATCGTACCATGCCAAAGTATTTTAATACAAAAGCCATGAAGATTATGTCATCTTCCAATGACACAACTGTCATGAGTTTCTCGTTGTCCCAAAAGACGAGATTAAACGATTGATCATTCATATTTATAGTACACTTAAACTTTAGAAACTTGAATTTAGACCCCAAAAATGATTTAAATTTTTAAATTTATTTTTGTTTGGATTCTCAATAAAAATAAAAAAAGAATAGTTTTAAATTTTTAAATTGTACGAATTATTAAATAAATTACTGAAATGTTATTTGTTCGAGCGTGAGATGAATGACATTCCACCCCTTCTATAACTTGTGGTTGTTATTTCTTGTCTGTTCTTTTTGCTGTCATTTTTAAGATGAGTAGATTTTTGTATTAAAAAAACCAAAGTGACAACCTAATCCCATTATAAAAAAAGATTTATTAAATAAATCCTAAAGTTTTATTTGTCCGAACATGGATGGTGACATTATATTTTAATCAATCTCCAATTGTTATTTAAAAAGGCACATGTTAATCGTTTCAAATATATAAAGGAGCATTATTGAGTGAGAATATGTCTCCTCCATACTTTAGACTATTAGTAACCAATTTAATGGATGAGTCTGCCACGTTCGACGAGCACTGATGAGTATCACTGTATAATTATAAATTATTTAAAAGTTAAAAGGTAAATTAATTAAAATATATTATATTATTTTTAATTTTCTTTTAAACATACATCAAAATACCTATTTACCGCTAAATTACAAAATCCTATTTTTTGTTAATTTGAAATTTAAGCCACCGCCACCGCTGTTGCCGTCGCCGCCACAAGATAATTTAGGCCACGACAATGGTTCTTTGGCTTTCGAGAATAATTATGCGGTAAAAAAGAAAATTGAGGCTAAAAATCTTTTGATCTGTTTGCGGTAAAGAAGAAAACACCATGATTAAATACAAGATTATGCGATAAAGTTTTTCAAAATTTCTTTTATATATGTTTGCATCCATGGTGAATAACTTTGCCTAATTTTTCTGCGGTAAACAAACACCATGGTTGTACTATTGAAACCCTAAGTAACATCAGATAGAGACTAGCGGCAGGAGGCAGCGGCGGCGGCGGCGACGACTTAAATTTTAAATGAAAAAAATTAGGATTTTATAATTTAGGGGCATATAGGTATTTTGATCCATATTTAAAAGAAAATTAAAAATAAAATGATATATTTTAATTAATTTATCTTTTGATTTTTAAATAAATTATAATTATACGTTAAGCCCTTTTGATTTATCCGTAGCAAATGCTTGGGTTCGATTCTCTCAAAAGCATAAATTTTCATCGAAAAAATAAATAAATAACTACTATCTTTCGAGTTTTAATCTTTTATGAAAATATCGTTGAAAAATAATAAGTAGATAATAACATACATATCGATTTTCATTTAATGGAGAATATATTTAATATTTTTATTTTTTATTCCAAGTATATTATCCTTTAATTTTTTATATTCATCAAGTAATCATTATTAGAGATTCTTCAAATCTCCTCTCAAGCCAACAGCTTGAAGTAGTGGCTAATTTTTTGAAATTGCACTCCAGGTCCACTAGTTGTATACCTCAAAAAAGTGGTCTTTTACAATCTTTCGAATCAAAGGAGGGTCTTCTATACATTCCCCATTCAACTTGGAATCTACCGGTGATTGAGAAGAAATCGGTAAAAGCTTCCGACTGGTCTGCCCCTTTAGCTGGTTCCATGAAGTTCAACACCGATGGCGCAGTCCAGGGACATCTGGGAGAAGCTGGAATTGGAGGTGACACGCGTCGTATAATGTCAAAATAATTTTCTTAAAATCAAAGAAATAATTAAAATAAATAGTAGAGAGAGAGTAAGGGTCGATCCACTGGGACTAGGTAGTTTCCAATATTAATCGCTTTTGACCTTCAACCAGGAAATCTGCAAGTAACAAAAAAGAGGGGTTGAAGCATGACTCACGTACGTCAATGACTCCTGATATTAATATAAGGTTAGAAATTGTTCCGCACAGAATATAAGTTCGACTACTCCTTGGCAAGTCCTGTGGTAAAATATGAAAGCAACCCATATGTCCAATTCCAGCTTAAGTTCTTGTTCAAACTAGTTCTTGCAGACACATCCTTGAACTAGCTTGAACGAGAACTCTCCTCCACAGGACTTAATTCCCAGCCACATAGTTCTTGCACGAAAAAGCACAGAACAACCCACAATTCAGCATCTAAAGTCATCCATTTAATCAAAATTAGAACTAAAATTATAACCAATCTAGCCACTCATCAGGAGGCATACTAAGGATTCACTTGGGAGAGGTGGTCGGGAAATTTTCAAAATCTATTGGTGCCTCATATCCGATTACTGCTGAACTTTTAGCCATTAAGGAAGCTATCTCGCTCTTTACAAGAATAAATTGGAGTAAAATGCCGCACCTACCAGTGGAATCAGATCCAAAGTCCCCTAGGTACATAGGCGAAAAGGGTTATCCATTATTATGCGTAACAGTCAAAGGAAACTCCGTCTCACTGGTCTTGTGTTCTGGGCTTGTTTCTTCTGTGTATTATGGTCTATTTGTGTGTGGGTGAAGGAATTTTGCAAGGCTTGTTGCTTCAGTGTATTATGGTCTATTCGTGTGTGGGTGAAGGAATTCTTTAGGGCTTGCTGCTTCGGTGTATGGTGCATTTCTGTCAAGTATGATGTTCCGCTCGCATACAGGTTCCTATGCTTCGGCTAGGGTAATTCCTTACCGTTACAGTTACAGGTTCCTATGCTTCGGCTAGGGTAATCCCTTACCGATATCGTTATGGGTTCCTATGCTTCAGCTAAGGTAATTCCTTATCGTTACAGTTATAGGTTCCTATGCTTCGGCTAGGATAATCCCTTACCGATACCGTTACGAGTTCCTATGCTTCCGCTAAGGTAGTTCCGCCAGACCTAAGGTATTCCCGTAGGATGATACCCACGCCATTTAATGCCTTTATAGACGCATCTCAGAATTGTATATTGGAGTATAATTGGAGGGTAAATAAGAATTAAAAATGAACATTATTGCTGCTTGAAATATGTGCCCGTGAAATAAAATGTTTACCATATTGATACAGTTTAGCACTGCTGGGACACACTAAACTCCCTAGTTTAATTTAATCATTCACTCTTCTAATTCTCTGGACTATAGGCTTCACGCCTGATACTCAGTGATGGAATAAAGAACAATTTTATTATCTTTAAATATAATGTTACACTGAAATATTAAATCGTAAATGGAGTTCGTTATTTCCTGAAACATCGTGTCAATGTAATGTCTACCATGTACTTGCACGTGCTTACCGCATCATTTGGTAGTTCTTTACTACTAAGCCTTCCTAAGCTTATGTTGTTTTTACCATCACGGGTTAGATGAAATCTGTCATGGTAAGGCTACTGACATCAATGTTTGGGGTTCTCTCGGTGTTGCTTTTGGAGTACGGTATCGACATAGTTAGTGGGCAATGCATGTATAATGTGTATTGTTTTATACTAGTGTCTGGGATATGCTTTCCGATCTAATGTCTTGTGTTTACATGATTTTCTGAAATTATATTTTATACAGAAGTTTGTTTTATAGTTTTAACGTATTTAATAAAAAGAATTTTATACGGGTTTTACTGTGGGTCACAGCTCTTGTGACCCTAATGTGGCTTCCTAGGATCAGTGATAACGCATAGGCGGGTCTAGAAGGTTACAGACATGACATGGTATAATAGCAGTTTAGTCCCAAAAGTTTTCAATTCAACCAGCCAATAACACCAATCAAATTATCAAGTCCCCGAAGTTCAAAATAATTTCTTCAGACAATCTCTGATTAACTTTTTCGGTGTCCGGTCTATCTTATCCAAGTGACCGATAGCGACTCTAATTTTATTCCAAAAATACGATTTTTAAAGAAAATCTCCCAAATAAAATTTTGGGAAAACTACACCGGTGGTCCCCTATCTATCACCGTGTTCCTGTTTTGGTCCCCAAACTATGTTTTTCGGCAAACTCGTCCCTTTTGTTACATAGTTCTCCTGTTTTGGTCCCTGACGTTAAATAGCTAACGGTTTTGCTGACGTGGCTTTTTTTAATATTTTTTTAATCATTTCTCTCTCCTCTTATATTATTTTTATTTAATTTTATTCACCCAATTATGTCGTGACACGTGTCACTACCCTATTACTTGGAAAAAAACTCCAAAATCCTTAAAAATGCATTTAGTATCGCTAGGATTCAAACCCAAGACCACCAGCGCATAAGGCATGTGTATGAACCAACTATGCTAGGCTGGTTACTTGATCAAGTTTACTAACATTTATATTTAAGCTGTACAAATTAACCCATCAACGAACAAACCCATCTCTCTTTCTTCTCCCTTCTTTCCCATTTCATCAAACACCTTCAAGACCCAGGAATATTGAGAAAAGAGAGATTTATCGTTCAAAGAACAGTATAGGAGGAAGAAAAGAACAGAACAGACTTTGATAGTCCACTTTGTTCGGTTGGTTTTTAGCCATGGGATTTGTCTGGTTCACCAGAATCAACGCTGTGGTCACAGTTTGGCTCGAACCTTGATAGTCCTATTGGACCATCTAGGGAACCATCTCCTCCATTGACACCCATGGTTGAGAATTTTGAAAAGATGAAGATAAATGAAGGAACCGCAGGATATAACCAAGGTGACCGATTTTCAAGTTCATCCATTCCAATCCAAGTTTCTGGAGAAACCCAGAATGCCGGATTTCAATCAAAGAAAGCCCTTATCTATGATCAAATAAGAGCAATCCAAGTAAGAACAAATATCATTACTCTTTTTTTTCATTTACAAGTGAAACGGCTCTAATTTTCTTCATATAATTCACAGTATTACAAGCTTAAACAAGAGCAAGTTACGAAGCAAATGGAACAAAAGTTGCAAAAGCCAAGGTGTTTGCTGACTATGCTAACTTTTCTATTTTTATGGGTTTAGGCTAAGAGAAGTTAGCATAGTCTGTTCTGTTCTTTTCTTCCTCCTATACTGTTCTTTGAACGATAAATCTCTCTTTTCTCAATATTTCTGGGTCTTGAAGGTGTTTGCTGAAATGGGAAAGAAGGGAGAAGAAAGAGAGATGGGTTTGTTCATTGATGGGTTAATTTGTACAAGTCAAATATAAATGTTAGTAAATTCGAATCAAGTAACCAGCTTAGCATAGTTGGTTCATGCGCATGTCTTATGTGTTGGTGGTCTTGGGTTAATTTTTATCTGTTAAAAAAAATTAAAATTTTAATGTAAAAATCGAACACGTGATGTCATGATTCGGGGTGAACAAAATTGTTTACCGCTCTGATGATAAATTATTAATTAAATTTTGATAATTTTAAGTTTTATGTAAAATGTTTTATTTTTTTTACAATTTGTTTACCATTATGTTCATCTTTATGAACCTTTCACCTTAAATAATTATATTTTTTTATTAATAAAAATTATATTAATTGTATTGTATTTATAATCTTAGAAATCTGTTATTGGTAAAAGATGCAGTAATTAATTTTATTAATCAATTAAACTGACAAAAGATATTTTAATTTTTTCCACTCGCATCCATATCATATGCCATGTCATACGTCACCTTAAGTTAACCGAGTAGATGATTCAGGGATATCCATTCGTAGGTCATCAATATTTTAACAACACCTGATCAATTTAGCCGGCGGTGGAACTTGGTTATAGGGATATCCATTGTGTTACGCCCTTAAATTTAGCATCCCATAAATGCATGATTTAGCATTCCAAAGGACAATCGTTCTATAAATGTATTATTTAGCATTCCAAGGTCATTAATATCTTAACAAGACGTGATTAATTTGGACAATATTACATTTACCCACTCAGTTATCTGGTAATTTTGGGTGAAAACCCCCTTTTTAATTATTATCTTTAAAAATGGCTCCCAAAAACTTTTATTTGGCAAGATGACCCATTTTCTTGCCAGGTCGACAGACCTCGCGTTTTGTAGGACGCGAGGTACGATATCGCGTTCTGCAAAACGCGATTTTTGTCGACGTGGCGTTGCAGTCCGTGGTAACGGTTTAACAGTACCTCACGTTCTGCAGAACGCGAGGTCCCCGAGAAATTGCGAAGGCGGCTGGAATATATCGCACGGACCTCGCGTTCTGTAGGACGCGAGGTCTGTGCATTTCCAGCAGAACCACAAGCAAAAACATGCGTAAGTAGGCCTGTTCGAACTCAATTTCGAGCATGTAAATGATATATTTTTAGCGATCATCGAGTTTGGGGTTGTAGTACTGAAAATTGTCTATCGTATGATACCAACATGCTTAATTTCCGTCCATTCTACAATGGTTTAAAATGGCTTCGAAAACTCTATGCTAGCATACTTTTTTTGATTGAAGTTGTATTTCAACTAATGTCGATTTTCGGTTTTTTAATCCTATTAAATTTATTAAAAACAAAAATTAAATAAACGTTATAAAGTTTAATTATAATATGCAAACAATATTATAATTCATAAACAAAATTAGAATACGACATTATAAAATTTAAAAGTGTTTTACATAAATATTAAAAACATAAGTAGAAAACAACAAAAAAAACTAAAAATGCCTATGTCCACCCGTTCCGCAGTCGGGTGGATGACGCTCACGATCCGGATACCTCCTCTGTTCATCGTGTGGTGGTCCCTGGTCCCTATCATCCTGACCATCGTGCGCGATCTGCGGATCTGTGCTGTGCCCAGGCGGGGAGTAAAACAAACTACCTATCGGCGTACTCTCCACCATCAGAAACCCATACTGAGGTGGATAATCGATAAGCATAAGGTCAGTCGTGGGCGTATGGGGGCGATAGGCATCAGTGGAGCCGTACTGGGGTGGAGGCATCGTCTGCTCGAAAGTCGACGGACCGCTATGCAATGGTGGGGCAGAAGATGATGCCCCTAGAGTGTCATATCGTCGTCTCGGACTGCGCTGCGTCGACTGCCTCTGGGTCTGGGACTGGCTCTGGGTCTGGCTCGCTCGCCGGCTCCCGCGTGGGCGGTTTTGGGGTTGCTGGGGAAGCCCTTCTTCGCGCTCGGCCGGAGTAAGGATATGTGGCATCTCATTGTCCCTATACCACTGGTCATAATTGAAAGTGACCGAAGGACCCCCTACTATAATTGGTTGGAGAAACTCTGGGCGTCTGAGAAATCGTTGACCCCAAAGCGCTATCCAGATAGCGTGGTGCTCGGCCCAGTCAAACTCCGTCTTCCCCTGACGCGTAAGATTGTGGAACTCGTCCATATTTTGCGGAGGGCGTGGAACATCTTGGACGTACCCAAACTGTCGGAGTACCCTATCCGCAGAATGCCACACGCAAATTTCGTAGTTCAGCAGCGGCACGACGGAAATCCAGAGGTCTCGCTCTTGCACAATATCTGCTGGAGTAATGAGGCGAATCTCCTTTGAATCGTAGGGCCTCCACACGAACTAAAAAGAATGAAAAAGTTAGTAAAATTTCTATATGAAATATTATTGGAAAAAATAGTATGGAAAAAACCAAAATAATTGTTGAATTACCTCGTCCTCCGTCAAGGCATCGAATCTATATCTGTATGCTTTCTGGGAGTCGGGCAGGCCGGCGTGGGATAGTGCGGTGGTCCACCTTTAAATAATGAAAAAGATCGTTAAATAAAATAATTTAATAAAAAAAATATATTAGATTATGTAGTACCTCCGTAGAAGCGGAAATGATAGAGGACTGTGAATCCTAAGCTGTGGTGCCAAAGTAGGGATCCGAAGCCAAACCCAAGCCTGCAGGAATAAACAGCATCCTCCCATCGATGCTTTGGAGGCGTCAACGTTTCTGCAGAGGTCTCGGACAAGAAACGCCAAGACAGCTGACCCTCAAGATTTTCGTCCAGACTCGTCTAAATTTGTGAGATGATGAAGCCACATAACGTGCACTTTGTTGCGAGTTTTGTCGGGCATTAATATCCCGCCAATAATGCGCAAGATGTGGGCTCGCGCATACCGCTGTGAAAATATAAATTAATAAAGGCATCTTAATTAAACAAATTGTAAGTTCATCCTAAATAATAAAATTGTAAGTATCTTAAATATTTAATGTAGGCAACCTAAATATTTAATAAAGTATCTTAAATAGTTACTGAATTCATCCTAAAAATTTATCCTACATATTTATAATTCATCCTAAATATTTATTAAAAAGATCCTAAATATTGTCTGAATTCATCATAAAAAATTCCCTAAACCCTAATGTGCAAATAAATAATTTTAATTTAATAATAAATGTAATAAAAGCATACTAAATATAATAAAAAAATACCTCAAGTGTAACATCATCCGCATCGGGGGGAGGGGTTCCAAAGTTGTCCTCCAAGTACGATAGAGAAATTTTCCCTCCGTCCCACACTCCATCAGGGGGCATCACGCCAATTTGTTCAGCAAATAGGAGTGGCCAATGTGCCATCGCTATACCAGTAATAACGCTGCCATTTATAGGCAACCCGAGAATGTAGGCAACATCCTGCAACGTAATTGTTGCCTCGCCAAATGGAAGATGGAATGTGTGCGTCTCGGGTCTCCACCGTTCTATCAGCGCGCTGATCAACGACGGTCTAACCTTCACCCCCCTATATAGCGAGCTATGTGCCCAAAACCAGCCCGCTCAATCAATCGCATAACAGCAGGAACGGGTGCGACGGTGATACGGTTAAGGTAACATTGTAAGTTACGTTCGTATCCCTGAAAAAAATAAAATAAAATAGTTAGTAAAAATAAAAGAATAAAATTTAATTAAATAAATTTTTTTAGAAATTAATAGGGAAAAAAATAATACCTCTAGATTGGTTCGCCAATATTCACTGCAGTGACTCGCTTGGTTGCGTAGTAAGGGCTCCATGTGATCGAACGATATATAAAAGTTGCTGACAAATTTTTGTGAAATTTCTATAGAAATCGCGTTCTGTGGAGGTTTTTAGGAAAAAAACCTCCAATTTATAGAGGACCTCGCGGCGCTTGGGATGCGAGGTTAATGAACCTCGCGTTCTATAGAACGCGATATTCATGTACCTCGCGTCCTATAGAACGCGAGGTTCACTGAAAAGGCGCGTCAGTGATCAGACGCGTGAACTGAACGGTCAGAAAGGACATCGCGTCCTATAGAACACGAGGTTCTAAAGACATCGCGTTCTACAGGACGCGAGGTCGTGGGTTTTTTTAAATTAGAGTTTTTAAAGCGGGAAACTCATTTAATAACAATTTTGATTTATAATAATAACAATAAAAATAACAATAAAAATAAAAATAAAAATTATAATTAAAATAATAATAATAATAATAATAATAATAATAATAATAATAATAATAACAACAACAATAATAATAAATGATACTAACAATAAAAATTATTACTATGATAGTAATAATAATAACAATAATAATAAGAACAATAATAATAATAACAACAATGAATCATACTAAATACGCGTTATATTTTCAGTAGTAACTAAAAATAACGACATAGCGCAATATTTTGGAAGTTAAATTAAAACAAAACTTCCAAAATATGCGCTATGTTGCCATTAGTAGCTGCAAGCGAAAACTGCGTACGTGAATACAGAAAAAAATCTATGTCGGTGCTCCTTGCCTATCCAAGAGTTTGCTATTTATAGAGGTATGATGACATTGCAACCTCGCGTTCTGTAGGACGCGAGGTCATTCAAACCTCGCGTTGTACAGAACGTGAGGTCTATGAGATGTTTGTATATATATGTATGCACGCAGATGAATTTTTGTAAGCAGTTAAGTAAATATTTAGGTCAGTTGAAAATGAGTTCGTGTAATGCTGCGTTTTTTTCCGTTGCAACTTTTATGTCCGAAATTTTGTTCCTTTATGATAGTTGGAGTTCACTTAAAAATTTGTGTTCTGCGGGGGTACATACCTTAATATTTACCGACATATCGCAATATTTTGGAGGTTGTGTGCTGCAGTAGTGGCTTCGATGGCAGCTTCTGTAGCCGCCGTCGAGAGGATCCCCGGCTACAGTTTTGAAACGAAAGGACTTTTAGGAAGCGGGGGCGTATTCAGATCGACATTTTCAGATGCGGCGGGTGCCGATTACATTTGTTAATGTGGATCAAAGCTGCTACCATTAACTCATTTCAGATGCGGCGTGGCAGCCAACATTTACATCTGGATTTCGCTCTCTGCTTCTTTCAGTCGGGACCTCCGATCAAATTTGCTCGCCGGAGCTGCTGAATATATTGTTTCGAATTTTATAGATAATTTATATAGTTGTCTCAATTTACTTATTAAAGAATACATGTTGAAAGTTTTGTTAAATTAAATTCGACTTAAATTTACTTATGTGGTGTTTTTCTTTTCCTATAAATACCCACGAATTCCACCATCATTTACTCATTCCAAATTCTCTCTAAACACCCAATCCTTGTTCACCTTATGTCAAAATTTAAGGCAACATTTTATTTTCTCGATACTCATTTTGAGTCAACAATCACCGGCAAAATGTCACTAAAAGATTTAATACAGTTGACAACAATCGAGGTTAGTAAACACACCGACAAACAAATTTCTTCCATGGAATGTCGAATCCCAACACCGTCAGCTAATGAAACGCACTACGTTATGAAGCTTACGAACGAAACAGACGCTCGTAACATGTATGACCGGCTCAATTCCGTCGGAGCTAGAGACGTTGATTTCAATGTTAAGTTTGTCAACGCCGGCGAAGCTAGTACGTCTGCACCCGTAGAACCTGCTCCGAACGCTGAACACGCACCGTCTTCACCGGATGTTGATGCGGCTGTGGAGGAGCTGCAACTTTTTATGTACAGGCGTAGACAAAGAAAACAACAGATGATCGAAGAACTAAACCTAAGTTCAGACGTGTCCACTGACTACGATGATTCGGATTAACCATTAACTTATGAAATTATCTTCCAATTATGTTATATGACGTCTTATTTCATCCTTTATTAATGTTAAATGGACTTCAAGTTATGTAAAACTACTAGTACTCAATTACATTATAGGCACCAGTAGTAGTATCCAATTACCAGACTACAATTGTCTCAAATTCTCGAACATATCCTCAATTACACAAACAAACAAATAGTAAATAGTATGGTTATTATAATTCTGACGGAATATCTGAAATAAAGCATTTAAAGTGACATCGCGCTCTATAGAACGCGATATCTTTATAACATCGCGTTCTATAGAACGCGAGGTACATACATCGCGTTCTATAGAACGCGAGGTACTGGTTTACCCTGCCTCCCATCAAATCTATCCCTTACTTGTCGAAAGTTAGGGGACTGCCTCCCAGGCACACACACGCCATTCCTGACTTGTTCATCATTAACCTGCTTATCGGTTTTAGGTAATGGACAAGCAAGTTACCTCTATGAACCATTATTTGCCTTATACAACCAGATTCTCCTGGATTGCAAGGGCCAATAATTTTGCCTATATATGAAGAAGAACCATCAAACGAAAATATAAGTTTCAATTGGCAATCAATTCCTAAAATTTTCTAAGTATCAAAATTTCAAAAGTCTTTCATAAAATAGTCAAATGGCCGGACGAGGCGTTACTACGAAAGTTTACTACGATGGCCAGATATTCGAGGGTACCGAACTCGGCGTCCTTTTTTACTGCGAAGATCCGGTAACGATAAAGCTTCCGAGGAGATTATCGTTCAAGAAGTTGGTCAAGGAACTGGAGGCAAAAGTTCCTCATTACGATAATCATCGTTTGTCCGACGTGAAGTATCGGGTGCCAATATCTATAGACCCTTTAGAGTACTCTGTATGCCAAATTGCGCAAAATGCTGATGTGCAAATGATGATGGAAGCCCACTTCGAGTATTCAATTGGGGGGGCCCTCGAGCTGTATGTATCGTTCTCCGAGTCTAATCCAGTTGTCAAAATACCAAGCTGGGGCCGGGAGAATTTCGACTTCGATCCGAATGCCAACGTTGATAGCCCGACCGCAGGTCTACGACGTGATTTTGGCCTACTCTGTCGAGACAACGAAGTTGGTGCATCGTCATCTGCTCCTCCAAGGCAGTCATGCGTAGCTAGTATCGGGTTCGACCTGAACCAACCCCCAAACGATGAATTCGATGCACCAACAAATGCATCGTACAGTCCATACAATCCATACAATCCATACAATCCTTATAGTTTTAGGGGGGAGGGAACGTCGGCTCCTTACGTTACGCACGACCATGAAGCGTCATATGGCCGGCACTCAATGTATGTCTCTGGCACCGACTACGGTCAACCATCTATGGGGAGACATTCTTCTTTTGGGGGTGAGGGAGCGTCGTCTTCTTACGCTATGCACGACCATGATTCATCATATGGACGACACTCAACGTATGTCCCTAGCACGGAGTACGTTCAACCATCAATGGGAATACATTCTTCTTATGGTGATCTTGATTTTCGTCTTTGAAATGAGGTTCCTGAGCGATCTCGTGAGAGGTCTCCCACTCCTCGACCCCAATCCTCGCCTCAAAGGGTAGTGATTCCAGAAGCTCTACTATTCCAGCTCCCAGAGGATGCTTCTGACGAAGAACCGATTAGAGAACCCGGGCCAGACGGAGACGAGCTGGGGCCATTCTATCCCGAACCAGAAGACTTGACAGAGTTACCAGAAGACCCAGAAGACACTGTCGTTCCACCACCAGATTTGGACGAAGAACCGACTGCGACCAACTTTCCTGTAGACGCAAGACCAATTTCTATGTTCCAGCCACCATCCCACTTCACAACGGTTGATATGGATGCAATGGACGTCCCTGATTTTCCCCATGACGACACAATAGATGGCCGAGTCCACCGTTCTGATGGTGAACTAAGAATTGGTATGGCGTTCGCGAACAAGGAAATTGCGGTGGCGGCAGTTAAGCAGTACAACCTTCGTCATAATGTTGAGACGACGGTGAAGAAAACCCAAGCCAAATACTACAAGGCTCAATGCGTCCAAAAGGATCAAGGCTGTAAATGGAAAATCCGTATATCAGACTTGAAGAGGGCAGGCAACCATTGGAAAATAACAAAACTTGAGGGGCCCCATACATGCACCTTTGCTAGCCTCAACCAGGATCACAAGAACCTGGATGCAAAGTACCTCGCGGACATCTTTTCCACACTGGTGAAAACAAATCCCACTGTGTCGGTCCCCACATGTCAGGCTGCAGCTCTAGCTGTCACCGGCTTCTGTCCAGGTTATTCGAAAGCATGGTATACAAGGAAAAAGGCCAAAAAGGAATTGTATGGCCGATGGGAGGAATCTTACATAGAGTTGCGCCCGTGGCTTAATCTCCTGCAGAAACACATCCCCAGAATGGTTGTCAAACTTGATACGGTTCTGGCATACGAAAATGATCGTGTCGTCCGAGGTGTTTGTCAATTCCACCGGTTATTTTGGACTTTCCCCCAGTGCATCAACGCATTCAAGCACTGCAAACCGATGGTCCAAATCGACGGCACATGGTTGTACGGAAAATATACACAGATCCTACTTCTAGCTATAGCACAGGACGGCAATCGCAAATGCGTTCCTGTTGCATTCGCAATCGTCCCGAAGGAGGATTTGGAGTCTTGGACGTTCTTCCTTACGAACCTACGAAAATATGTCCTTGATCCTGTAATACGAAGAAGAAGGGATGAAGGGGTGTGTGTTATTTCTGACAGAGGCACAGCGGTGCTGTGGGCGATACAAAATTTGGGTGATTATTGGAAGCCTCCATACATTCACCACCGTTTTTGCTTGCGGCACATAGCCGCAAACTACCTGCTGCAATACAAGAATCGTGATGAACGTCAAATGGTGCTCGATATGGGTACGTCATTTATGTCATTTTCATTTACTATATTACTTGTTACTCGCTTCAATTTACGACCTTTTTTCATGTGTTTTTCGCCCATAACTATTCAACTGTCATCCCGTAGGCAACTCGCACTACAAACAAGAGGTGGCTGAACTGCTCGAGGAACTGAGAGCGAGAAACAAAAAAGGTGCAGAATACCTTGAAAAAATCCCAAAGGAAAAATGGCTTCGATCGTATGACGAGGGTAAACGTTATGGTCACATGACAACGAACTTGGCTGAGGCAGTGAACTCATCACTGAAGGGAGTTCGGCAGTTGCCTATCACTTCCATTGTCAAAGCGACCTATTATCGTTTAGCTACCCTTTTTGCAACCTTGGGCAGGCAAGCAACTGAGTACATGGCAGGTGGACACAAAGTCCATCCAGATTTCCGCTCAAGACTGCATATTCAAGTGGCCCAATCAAGACAGGTGCAAGCAACTCTCTTCTCGCGAGAAGGACACTTGTTTCGTGTTGCGGAATTTTCCAGGCGGTTAGAAGGCATTCAGCACAACGCTTACGTTGTAGATCTGAGGGCAAAAACCTGCGAGTGCAGAATATTCCAAACTTTCAAATACCCGTGCGCACACGCCATTGCTGCTTGCACTAACCAACGAATAGAATACATGGAAATGGTTGATCCGGTATACTTACTCAAAACGGTGCTTAAAGTTTACGAAAAAGAGTTTCCTCCAATCGGAAATGAGGTTGATCCAAATGCTGTGGACACTGAACCGATCATACGCCCAGATCCAGCACTACTACGAGCCAAAGGACGTCCACCTTCTACAAGAATATATTGTGCCGAGGATTTGGTCGAACATCGAGAGAAAACCGGACAAAAGAAGCATTGTTCTATATGTCGAAATCCTGGGCACACAGCTCCTAAGTGTCCTAATCGCTCAGCCCCTCGTATTAATTAATTATTTTTAATTTGTATATGCGAGTTCGCACATGACAATCTAATCAATAAAGTCGGTTTACTTCTATTTATACAGTACGCCATCTTATATTTTCAATCATTCAAAAAAATATGTTATGATAGTGTTTTCGAAGCAACTATAAGTCAGTGTACAATGGACGAAAATTGACCGTGTCAGTGTCATACGATAGAGAATTTCCAGTACTACAACCCCAAACTCGATGTTACCTAAAAATTTAAAATTTATACGTATGAAATTCTGCTCGAACATGCCTATCGACATTAGTTGAAATACAACTTCAATCAAAAAAAGTATGCTAGTATAGGGTTTTCGAAGCCATTTTAAACCATTGTAGAATGGACGGAAATTAAGCATGTTGGTATCATACGATAGACAATTTTCAGTACTACGACCCCAAACTCGATGATCGCTAAAAATATACCATTTACACGCTCGAAATTGGGTTCGAACAGGCCTACTTACGCATGTTTTTTCTTGTGGTTCAGGCTGGAATTGCACAGACATCGCGTCCTACAGAACGCGAAGTCCGTGCGATATATTCCAGCCGCCTTTGCAATTTCTCGGGGACCTCGCGTTCTGCAGAACGCGAGGTACTGTTAAACCGTTACCACGGACTGCAACGCCACGTCGACAAAAATCGTGTTTTGCAGAATGCGATATCGTACCTCGCGTCCTACAAAACGCGAGGTCTATCGACCTGGCAAGAAAGGGGGTCATTTTGCCAAATAAAAGTTTTTGGGAGCCATTTTTAAAGATAATAATTAAAAAGGGGTTTTTCACCCAAAATTGCCCAGTTATCTACCTAGTTGAGGTGGCAATAGCATGACAGCTAAAATGAATATGATTAAAAAAATTTAAAATATCTTTTTATTAATAAACAATTTTCAAGACTATAAATGCAAAGCAATTAATACACCTTTTTGTTAATGAACAATTTTTAAGACTATAAAAGTAATACAATTAATACATTTTTACCAAAAAAACAAATTTTAAAATTATTCAATTATATAACTAATTACAACACACAAAATATTGATTATAAAATATTACTATAATTTAAAGGGTAATCTTCACTCGTGGTCCCTTTTGTTTGTAGTTTGTTCTATTTTAGTCACCCAAATTCAAAAAAGATCTTTCTTGCCACTTACGTTGTGAAACGTGTCTATTTTGGTCCCTTGGTCGTTAACCTTCGTTAATAAAAATAGGGTAAACTACCTGAGTGACCACCCAACTATTGAGTCTAACCTGTTTTGACTACCGAACTACAAAAATTCAAAATTCGACCACCCAACTATTTAAATGGACATATTTTGACCACCGGCCGTTAAAATCTAATGGGAAGGTGACGAGACAGTTAAAGTAAATTTATATAATTACACATTTGGTCCCTATTAATTAGCTATTATATCAATTTAGCCTTAATTTTAATTTAATTACATATTTTCCCCCTCCCACCAATTTTCCCTCTTCCCTCGTTATTCAACCAAACACAATTTAACCAGCAAGCCTTGTCGGGAAGCCACTGCCGACCATCGTGTCTGTAACACCCCAATTTTTCCCTAATTCGAAAAAGCTAAATTCTAAAATCCCCAAATTGGAAACCCTAAGATTTGAGAATTTTAGTCTTGGAACCCTAATTTGATTGAGGGTTTAAATTGAATAAATTCAGAATCAAGAGGCTTAATTTAGGAATTCATGGGTCTTTTTGAAATCTTGAGAAAACATAAGTGCTCTTTTGCAAACCCTATTGTAATTCAGTGGCTTCATGTGTAATTTAACCTTTAAGTAGGGTATTTAACCCATGTTATCAGAATGCTTTTGTTGTGTAGCCGCTCACCCCCCGTTTTGCTCTCGTCTGATAACTCAGTCACCCTCTCCCTCTTGATTTTCATCTCACCATCACTCTCACTCCCTTGCATCTCCGACGACCCTCCGTCCGCCGTCTGTGGCTTGCACGACCACTAATACCGTGACCATCATCGACCCATGACCAAACCCCAACCTTCAGTTACCTCTCACCGACCACCGTTAGAGAGAGTTTAGAGAAAAATCCTCAGTTGCATTCGAACCTCTCTTTTCGCCGTCGTTGCCTCTGTCCTTCTTCATCGATGTTTTGCGAAGTGGTGACGCAGTCGTCGATGCGCAACCATAGCCGCCGCCGTCATCATTTTGTCTCCAGCAAGCCGCGTCGCCATTGTTCGTATATATGCACTGTCGTCGCGCAATTAACCACCGTTGCCGCCACTTGTTTCTGTCGTCTTTGTCGGAGCAGTGCCGTCGTCGATCTCCAACCCCGCCGTCGCCTTTGGGTTCTGTAAACCCTAATGTTGTTTCAGCATAGAGTAAGGGGTGGGTTGTGTTGTTGAGTTCTGATTTTTGTATTGTTGTTGGCTATGTTCTGTTTTTTGTTTGACCGAGATGACCATCGAGGTCCATGTTTGTGTCGTTGTCGTCGTCTTTGTCATACATCTTGCTGCTGTTTTAGGTGTTGTAAACCCTAGCTGCCTTTGTTCTCTGTGAGTTGAAGTTGCTGCCGTCAGTGAGGGTCTTCAACCCTAGTTGCAGATTGCAAGATGAGAAGGGTTTGGGCTAGTGTGTTAATTGGTTCAAGCCCAATCAAAGTTGTCATTGGTTGTGGGTGTTGGGCTTCTATGTGTGTTAATGTGGCTTGGGTGAGCCCAATTGTGAGGTTTGATCAAAAGTTTAACAAATGGGTTGTGTGTGTAAGTGGAGCCCAAATGGTGAATCAGATTTGTAATCTAAACCAGCTTTGACCCGAATCAGATCAGAGAATCGGATTGAACCGTGAACCGTTGACTTGAACTGGTTTGACCCATTGACCTATGGACTGTTGACTGGACCCTTAGACCAGTTTTGACCGTTTGACCAGAATTGACCTTTGACCTGGTTGACTGGAGTTGACTGGTTTGACCAGAGTTGACCATTGACTTTGACCAATGTTGACCAAAAGTTGACTTTTTCAGAAAACGTTCATCTTAACCTTTCTCGATGTCCTGAGTCCGTATCCGCTGCCAGTTCTGCTTAATTAATTTTCGAAAGCTCAGTTTTGCTCATTTTAAGTATTGTTATTGGAATATGATAAGTTATGATTTCAGAATCTGATTCGGAATATTCTCGTGTTCAGGTGCTGACTTTGAGACCGTTGGGTTACCCCCAGTTGTACAGACCGACCGTACACGTTCTTCGAGATCTTTACGTGAGTTTATCTTCAGTTCAGTTTTTAGTGTTTTAGTCGGTGGCTTAGTGTTAGTAATAAATGTTAATATAGAATTCATATCTCGTAGGTCCTGATTCAGTGATATCCGAGCGTGAGGCTCGCCCTTCTCAAGATTAGAGCTTCTGTTGCTTAAGGTGTGTCTCTTCCTGATTTATAAACTTGTGTGTTTCTTTCTGTGCTTAAAGTTTTATGTGCTTTTCTGGTATTAATATAAGTAAATGTTTTTGTACATTTTGTGTGCATACTCTGTTGTGATTGGGTGAATATTTCAGACATCATGCATAACATGTTATATTGTGATTTTAAGTGAAATATCAAATTTTCGGAAACGTAAAACATCGGATTTAAAGTATTGTGCAACTTGAATTTTCAAGTTTCGGATAAGACTCAGATTTTAAAATCTGCATCATATCATTGTGAGTTTATGGATTAGGATTTGTTCGGGGATGTTCAGTGGTTTCAACCTTCGGGTTGAATTCCGCTTCGGATTAGTGGTTTCATCCTTCGGGTTGAATTCCGCTTCGGATTAGTGGCTTCATCCTTCGGGTTGAATTCCGCTTCGGATCAGTGGTTCCACCCTTCGGGCTGAGTCCCACTTCGGATGGTGACATGGAGAAAGTAGGTTCTGGGGAACCTTACTTTTCGGTGTATCGGAGATGGGTACTATGATTCATGTGCATCAGACATCATATCATCATGATTCAGTTTTATTTTGTTTTCAGAAAAGTATTTATCAGAAAATAAAATACGATTTTGTTTTTGTTTTGTTTTCGTTTCACTTTAGAGACACACTAAGCTCTTTAGCTTACACCTTTTAGTTTTTACTTTTCAGATATCTCAGATCTTTTTAGGCGATCGGTACTTGGAGCATCTCTTGTTTATTCAGATAAATTATAATTCAGTATGAACTCTCTTTTAATTATTTCAGACTACTGTTTTGAAATATTTTAGAACATTTATGTAATTCGGGCATTGGGACTGTTTACTGTTTTTTTTATTTGGGCTTTTTATTAAATGCATGCATCTATGAAATTATTTTCAAAATTTTAATTAATTATCGAAACATCGTTTAAAAGATTAGGTTTTACTTTAATCAGAATATTTATTGAGTTTAATTATTTAATCGATTCTTTTGAATTATAAAATATTTTAACCTAAATCGTTTCTTGAGGGACAAGTTCCAATCGCTACTTCCTAGATTCGGCCTATTCCTTCTGAGCCGGGTTTAAGGGGCTACAGTGTCGGCCGACCACCGTCGACCACTGTGTCGGCCAACCACCGTCGTTGCCTCCAACCGGGGTATTGGCCACCATAATGTAGTTTAATAAAAAAAACTCAAGAAATTGACTAGTGGTATACGAATCAATTTCAGCTCCTAATCCAATCGATTTTTAGTTTCACACTTTCAATACTTGCTAATCTCGAACCCTACCCCTTTCTTCACTCCAACTAAATTTCATTTCAGTTGATTCTTTTTCATTTATGATTTAACTCTAGTAAATGTCCTTTTCTTTTCCTTCTACATCATGCTCAGCAAATCATAGAAAGAAAAACCCGTTTCAAGAAACATATTATCTGCTCATGGGACCACACTTTTTTCTCTAATTTTTGGTCTTTTCATTTCATGTCTTCAATTAAAGTGAATCCACCCACGTATCAAAAACTTTCGTTTTGAATTTCATAGATCTCTTTTGTCTTTCCATGCCCATAATTTGGATTTTGCCTATTTTTAGGTACTTAAAGCTGGCTTCTTGATATAAAGGTAAATTAAAGGTTTGAATTAAAATTTTTAAAAATTTAAAAGGGTATTGTTTACATTTTTTTTTCAAAACTATTAGGGTCTAAATTAAATTTTATGAAATTTTTAAGTGTCAACATCGAAAATTTTCAAATTTTAGTAGAAGCCGTAGACCCCACAGCCCTCGTTGTGTTACGCCCTAAAATTTAGCATCCCATAAATGCATGATTTAGCATTCCAAAGGACATTCATTCTATAAATGTATTATTTAGCATTCCAAGGTCATTAATATGTTAACAAGACGTGATTATTTTGGACAATGCTACATTTACCTACTCGGTTATCCACCGAGGAGAGATAATAATGACATGACAGCTAAAATAAGTATGATTGAAAAAAAATTAAAATATCTTTCATTAATAAACAATTTTCAAGATTATAAATGCAATGCAATTAATACATCTTTTATTAATGAACAATTTTTAAGATTATAAAAGTAATACAATTAATACATTTTTACCAATAAACAATTTTTAAAATTATTCAATTATATAACTAATTACAACACACAAAATATTAATTATAAAATATTACTATAATTTAAAGGGTAATCTTCACCCGTGGTCCATTTTGTTTGGTGTTTGTTCTATTTTGGTTACCTGAATTTAAAAAAGATCATTCTTGTCACTTACGTTTTGAATCGTGTCTATTTTGGTCCATTGGCCGTTAACAAAAAATAATTTCTAATTTAACCCCCAAACTTTCAAAACTTTATTTTTCACCATCTTCCCCCAAAATTATATATTTTTACTCAGTGAGTCAATAGATCTACGAAACCTCCGTATTCCCTAGTGTGAGACTCGTATTTTCCTTCCCAACTCCAATTCTAAAAAGCAATGATTCAACTTCACTCACTCGATTCCTTCCTTGTCTCACTCAACTCGCTCGACGGTTCATCGTAAGATTATATCTATAATTTCAACTTATCAACGTCAATTTTTGCTTAAGCTATGCAAAGTTGACTTCGGGTTTTAAGCGATATGGGTTTTCGCTTTTGGTTGATAGATGAAGTAATCAAGTGATCACTGACAAGTATTAAGCTTGAAGATTTTCTATAGATTCTTTAACAATTAAATTTTGGATTATCTTAATAAATTGAATTTTGTTATATAAGAGATATAAGAGCGATGAACAATAATGGTGAAACAAAGAAGAAGGTGGTCACAAACAAAGCAAGAAAATAAATAACACCAAGATTAGTGTCTTAAAGCTATGTAGAGTTTTTGATCTACTTGTTGTATTATGTGTTTTTGTGTCTAAAATTTTAAGGGAAAATATATGATGCACTAGCGGTGGAAATAAAATGTTTCCACAAGCGCCCTAATTTTAGGGGTTAGTGACCTAGTTTAGGGTTTATAGTCTATGCTGTTTTGTGCTAAATTAGACTTTAAAACAGTCGCACCTAAACGACACTATTTTGACTTAAGTGGCATCTTGAGTCAAAAATTTAAGTTCAGTGTTAAATTTGAAGCATTTTGAAGTTTAGTGGCATTTTCGAATCATAAGCCATAGTTCAATAGCATCTAATATAGTTTACCCAAAAGTCAATCTAGATTTTGTGTTCATTACTATAAATATAAGTCTTGATTAAATGCTTATTTAATAATGTGGGCACAACTACACCTATCTTTGTCGATTATTTGTGCAAGTAAAGTTAATGATAGGTTTGAAATAAATACACATATAAAAATAACTTTCTTTGTAATATTTAATATTTAATATTTTTATAAACATATCAACAATCTATAGAGCAAATGACTAAAAGCTTTCGGTTGGCACTTTTCTATCTCCTTAAGTTGAAAGTTCTAGAACCATTAGGTAGAAATTGTTCAAAAAAATTATTTTTATAAATGTATTTATTTCAAACCTATCGTTAACTTTACTTGCACAAATAATCGACAAAGATAGGTGTAGTTGTGCCCACATTATTAAATAAGCATTTAATGAAGACTTATCTTTGTAGTAATGAACACAAAATCTAGATTGATTTTTGGGTAAACTACACCAGATGTCATTGAACTATGGCTTATAATTCGAAAATGTCACTAAACTTCAAAAAGCTTCAAATCTAACACTGAACTTAAGTTTTTGACTCGAAAATGCCACTTAAGTAAAAATAGTGTCGTTTTGGTGCGACTATTTTGAAGTCTAATTTAGCCCAAGATGGCGTCGTTTTGCTGGAGGAAAAATATTAAAAACCATGCGCTTGAAGAAGTTTAAACCTAAGACCTTCAAATACAAAGGCTAAACCTTAGCCACTAAACAAACATAAAATTATGTAATATTTTACCACAAATATTATATATCTTAACCTACTTGAAATTAATTCAAATTATTTTCTGAAATAAATAATACGATATATAATATTAATATATAAAATATATTATTTTAGATAATTTATATCAATATATAATAGGGGTGTATTCGGTTCGGTTTGTTTTTTTTAGCAAAATTGGAACCGAACCGTAGTCTGCGGTTTTTACAAAAAAAAAAAAACAGAACCGAAAGGTTTAAAAAACTGAAATACAAAAAACCGAATTTTGCGGTTCAGATCGGTTAAAAACTGCGGTTTTAACGATTTTTTTTTTCAAATTCAAAAAATAAGCAAAACACATAACATATTTTAATTTACCATTAGATACTCTAAGGGGGCGTTTGGTTCGCGGAAAAGATCATTACCAGGGGGAATAATCTTTTCCGGAATCACATACCCACGTTTGGTTCAAGAGCATTCCCTCCTATGGGTAATAAAATATTCCCAACAGTAGTTACTTTTGGTCTTTTCCCAGGAATGTCATTCCCTCCCTTTTCTTAGGTATTAGACAATTCCCTCCCTTTTAGACAAAAATACCCCTAAATTATATAGTTATTTTAAAATGATTTTCCTTTTTTATATAATTACAAAAATATAAATCTATTTTATTTCTTAGTGGTTTAGGGTTTTAATACTTATTATAAAATAATATTATGCATATAAAATAAAAATATATCAAATTTTTATTTTATTTCGATTTTTTATATACGTGTTTGATTCAAATTTTATTATTAGTATGTATTTTATTACATTTATTATTTAGGATCAATTTTCATAAAAAAAGTTTTCATATTATATTTTTTATATTTTCTATGAACTTTTATGCAAATATTTTGACTTTAATCTTAAAACTTCAGTTGGTTAAAAAAATATATATTTCAAGGACAATTTGGTAAAATATACATTTTTCTTATCTTATATTCCTTCAACCAAAAAATGTAATTTTACATTCCTGTCAAACAAATCAAACAAGGTAATACAACATTCCGGTAATATGTTAAGTAATGTAACATTCCGGTAACCTCATTCCCAAAGGTAATCTTATATTCCATGAACCAAACGACCCCTAATATCAATTTATTTTTCCATTAAGAACGATTGTTGTTCACCCATGGTGAAGACTAATTCGACTTAGGGATAAGTTGCGAATTTCAACGGCTAAGAGGAGCGCAAGATCGATTGTTGTTCACCCATGGTTGACGCAAGGATGTATTACCAAGGCATGCACAATTGACCAGTATTTCGAGTTAGGGATAACGAGAAGCCATTGAAGACGCTTCGCCGAACTTTGAAGAAAGTCGCCCAGTTACCCAGGCAATCACACCATTCCCAGTTGCCCAGGCAATTACTTGCACAGGCAATCCGACTGTTGCCAGTTGCCAAGGTAATTGAGTTGCTCTTGCACTCAATTACCAATATGATCCATTCAACTCTCATTCCACAACTCATGATTATCCGTTATACGCTATTAAATCGATCACTCCTTTCTCTTATCTTTATTTACTTTATTTAATTTATTTTAGTTGATATTCATCACCATCAATTCTATTTATTTTTACAGTGCGATAACTAAAGCAAAGTGGCTCAAACCAATCCCTGTGAAGATGATACTTGATACTTATTGTATCACTTTATTACTTGCGACGTGTATACTTGCACCGTTTGCGTTGAACTCGTAAATCACGCAACACAAAACAATTAGATTAAAAAAATCATATTCTCTTTCAATAATGTTGCTCTATATATGTGAGTATATAATCATGTTTCACCACCTTATTAATCAAATAAAATTATTAAAATAATCACATGAGTTGTTAATGATGAGAGAGAAAATTACGTGATAATTGATAGAATAATAATAAAAATATTAGTTGTTAATTCATTATTTAATAGCGTGGGCACACCTACACCTATATTAATTATTATTTGTTTCGGCATGAAGAAAAGCATTTATTAAATTTTGATTTTATTATCATTATGTATGTATAAAATTAGTTACTCATGCGCCCCGAATAAATTATTTCATTGATTTTTCATATAATTTTAGGGAAAAAAAGATGTGATGTAAAAAATTAAATAATAATTTTAGTGATTATAATAGAAGTGAGAGTAAAGTTGAGTGATAACATTTATAATTTACTTGTATACTAATTTTGTAGGTATTGAGGAGGAATATACCACATTTCAACGTCTTTTTTCTTCCATCAAGATTTTGCAAAACGGTGGAAGATGTGTTGGACGAGTACATAGTACAATTTGTTTTTGCTTGACATTTCTTAAAATAGTTTGATCTCTTTCAATTTACTTTATTTTATCCAGTCAATGCTAACAGTTTCATTTCGTAGTTATATTTTTAATTTACCTAATAAAATTATTAGGTTAACATGGCTGCTAATTAGTGGGGAGGGAGAAGGAAGAGAAAAGGAAAAAAAGAAGAAGTAGCCATTTTAGACCCATCCCCTTGACTATATAAAGGAGTAAATAGGGTGACACAATACATTCATCTCTACTCTTAAGAATTAGGTAATTGCTACAAAAAGAAATGGAATCCAACAAATCTGCTTTACTTTTGGTTGCAATGGCAGCTATGCTTTTATTTGCAGCTGCTCCGACTGTTACGGCAGATCGTAACGAAGTTAGGGCCTTCTCAATCATCCCGAATGTCAACATTAGGAACCCTTTGTCCAACATTTTCTTCACTGAGAGTGATAACGCGGCTAACGGTTGTTTACCTTCGGGCGCTGGTCCTTGCTTCGATGGTATTATGTGCTGCAGCGGAAGCTGTTTCACGCTTCCTCGTATCAAAACGGGGCTGTGTGTTTGATGCATAATCGGATTGAGTAAGCTAAATAGATGGTTTTCTCGTCCACTTTTTATTTCTTTTCGTCGCAATAATATGCACTACTGCTTAGTGCTGTTGCTCTAGTCAGTAGTCATCGTGTTTATGTTGTGTATGTCCCTCTGAATGTGTGAAAGGGGTTATGTAACTTGTCTTTATTCTAAATAAAAACTCTATTTAGCTGCCTTAAAAAAACTATGAATTTTCTTCATTTTCCGCAAAATCAGAGTTATATTATTATCATTAAAGGCAACAATGTTCTGCAGCAAAACTTGAAAAACCAAAACTAAAAGGAAACAAAAGCCTGCAGGCTGCAGCAGCTATAAAACAAAACAAAATCAAACTCTAAATTACCACCACGCCTTGAAAACGGTGGGGGAAGAGACAGAAAAAGAGTGTAAAAAGTATATTTCATATATATATATATATATATGTATATGTATGTGTGTGAGAGAGAGAGCTTATTAAAGAATATTAAATTTGAGGTAGATAGAGAAAGCCAAGTATTGAAATTTTGTTCCAGAAGAGAGATTTTATTGCAACATACTATATTGTTCCTATGTTTAAAAGGCACATGTTATATTTTAATCAATCTACACCATCACCTTCACTATACAAAGGAGTATTGGGTGACTGCATCGATTCATCTAATTTAGTTAGTTAATTGCTCCAAAGAAAGGAAATCCAATAAGGTTGCTTTAATTTTCGACAAATATAATTTAGAGTTGTGATCTAAACTTTTTTAGGATTTGATTTAAGGTAAGAATATTACTTTTTAGTATATCTTGTTTACTTTACATTTGCAACGACTAATTATAAAATAAAAATTCGAGTGAATTGGTTCTTGATTCAAAGTTTATTCATTCTTGGTTCTTAATTTTGATTGCGAGTAAATTGGGAGAAGATCTCGTGAATTTGTGAATTTATCCATTTATCTAATACCAGAAGAGTTAGATTCAAGAAACGAATGAGCATGGTCTTTATTCAATCATTAATCGATGGTGAAGACTAATTCGACTTAGGGATAAGTTGCGAATTTCAACGGCTAAGAGGAGCGCAAGATCGGTTGTTGTTCACCCATAGTTGACGCAGGAATGTATTACCAAGACATGCACAATTGACCAGTGTTTCAAATTAGGGATAACGAGAAGCCATTGAAGAACGCTTCGCCGAACTTTGAAGGAAGTCGCCCAGTTACCCAGGCAATCACACCATTCCCAATTGCCCAGGCAATTACTTTCCCAAGCAATCCGACTGTTGTCAGTTGCCAAGGCAATTGAGTTGCTCTTGCACTCAATTACCAAGACGATCCATTCAACTATCGCTCCACAACTCACGATAATCCGTCATACTCTATTAAATCGATCACTCCTTTCTCTTATCTTTATTTATTTTATTTAGTTTATTTTAGTTTATATTCATCATCATCAATTCTATTTATTTTTACAATACGATAACTAAAGCAAAGTGGTCCAAACCAATCCTTGTGGAGACGATACTCGATACTTATCGTATCACTTTATTACTTGTGACGTGTATACTTACACCGTTTACGTTGCACTCTTAAATCACGCAACACAAAACAAATTGATTAAAAAAATCATATTCTCTTTCAATAATGCTGCTCTATATATATGTGAGTAGATCATCATGTTTCACCACCTTATTAATCAAACAAAATTATTAAAATAGTCACATGAGTTGTTAATGATGAGAGACAAAATTACGTGATAATTAATAGAATAATAATAAAAATATTAGTTGTTAATTCATTATTTAATAACGTGGGCACACCTACACCTATATTATTTATTATTTGTATCGGCATGAAAAAAAAAACATTTATTGGCTTTTGATTTTATTATCATTATGTATATATAAAATTCGTTACTCATGCGCCCCGAATAAATTATTTCATTGATTTTTCATATAATTTTAGAAAAAAATATAAAAGATATGATGTAAAAAAGCATTTATAATTTACACGTATACTAATTTTGTAGGTATTGAGGAAGAATATACCACGTTTCAACGTCTTTTTTTCTTCTATCAAGATTTCCCAAAACGGTGGAAGATGTGCTGGACAAGTACATAGTACAATTTGTTTTTGCTTTGACAAATATGATTTCCTAAAATGGTTCAATCTCTTTCAATTTGTTTTATTTTTCTAGTTAATACTAACTGTTTTATTTTACAGTTATATTTCTAATTTACCCTAATAAAATTATTAAGTCAACATGCCTGCTAATTAATGGGGAGGGAGAAGGAAGAGAAAAGGAAAAAAAATAGATATTATATTTGAACCATTTTAGACCCATCCCCTTGACTATATAAAGGAGTAAATAGGGTGACACAATACGTTAATCTCTACTCTTAAGAATTAGTTATTAATTGCTACAAAAAGAAATGGAATCCAACAAATCTGCTTTACTTTTGGGTAAATACAATTAGATTGATATAATTCAAACTAACATTAATTTAATTGTTTTGTGAATCAACATGATATAAATACAATTAGATTCAAAATTTACAGGAATAGCTGGAGGAGTACATTGTTAAGTAGATGAAGTTTAATTATAAATCAGACTTAATTGGGTAAAAAAGACAAATATTTCTGAAAAAATAGAAGAATCGCAATAGGATAGATTGTATCATAATTGTTCACTAAAGAAAAGAAAGCAACAATAGCAGGCGAAGCTGTAAGAAAGAGGGGGAAATTCGCACAGCACTGACCTTGAATTCTGGAAATCGGAAAGGTTTTGGACGTTTCATATTCTCCGCCATTAGTCAGCCCTATAGCATGGGAGCCAAGTAATAAACTATAGATGTATTCACACATAAAGTCCTTGAAATAACCTGGTAATACTATATTAATCACTAAATAAGAGCCAAAAATAAATAGTAAAGCTGATCGAATCCAACAAAAGAATTCTGATCGTCAAATACATTTCCTGCTACTAAAGTATGTGCTTCAAAGATTAAATTACTAATTCTAATTAGAAAGCTAAAGAATTTTAAGCATCATAAATGATTTATTTTCATCAAAACGTCAAATTTCCGTACATTGCTACTCTATTAGTACTTAGAACCGATTAAAATTTAGGGTAAACTATACTAATGACCACCGAACTATGTGGTTGGTGTCGATTTGACCACTATATTTTCAATTGTGTTAAATACACCACATTACTATTTAATTGGTTCCAATGTAGCCACCTGTCGTTAAAAAAAACGAAAAAGTTAACGGGGCTGTTAAAATAATTGGTATAATTACACATTTAGTCCCCTTTATTTATACAATCATTCAATTTAATCTTAATTTTAATCAAATAAAATAAAGTTAATTATTCAATTTATTTTTATTAGATTTATTAAATTTATTTTCCTTCCCCAATCAGGTGGTAACACGTGTCACCACCAATTGTAGTAAGAAAAATGAAATAGTTGAAGCTAGCCCCAAGGGAATCGAACCTGGGTCATTAGGGAAAAAAAGCAATGTTCTTACCACTAGGCTAAGCATGTTTATGGTATATAGGGATGGGCACGGGTCAGGTCGGGTTTTTGGCCCACCCGAACCCGACCCGAATCTAAGTATCCTAAAACCGAACCCGACCCGACCCGATCTAATTTTTTTAAAAACCCGACCCTGACCCGACCTATAGAAAAAAATTAATTTTAGGGACCTAATTGTAAAAAAAATAATTTTAAGAGGCATAATTATAAAAAATAATAAATTTAAGGACTAAAATGTAAATAAAAAATTAGTTTTAAGGACCTAATTATAAAAGAATTATATAAAGAGGGGGTATTATTACAAATATCCCTGAAAAATTTAGGGGAAAATTACACTATTAGTCTCGGGTCGGGCCGAGTCAGATTTTTTCACCTTAAAACCCGACCCGACCTCACCCTACATAAAAACCCGACCCGACCCAAACCCGATTTTTTCATAAAAATACTTGACCCGATCGGGCCGGGTCGGGTCGGAACCCGTCGGGTCCGGATGAAATGCCCATCGTATATGAAATACCAAATATAATATATGTGGTATATGTGTTATCCGATTGGAGATATAGGATCTGCATTAATGTTTGGAGATTTCTGTGGTGGGGAAACACATCCCTTAGAGTTCATAGTGAAGCAATTATATCTGACAAAGGTAGGGCTGAAGCTACACAGGCAACTGTGAACCAAGTGAAGGTAGAAGGAATTGAAACAAATTTAGTTGTAATGAAGGTTGGTTATTGCAATCTCCCATCTATTATATTTGGTTTCAGGCCATAAAAAACTGCCATACATGTAGCCCCCTAGACCCGCCTATGCGTTACGACGGATCCTAGGAAGTTACATTAGGGTCACCGGAGCGACCCACATTAAAAAATTTCAAATAAACAAATTGTTAACCATTTAAAATTATAAATCAAATTTTGAATTAAAATACAATTCCAGAAAACATTCAGACTACAGAATAAAAACTATGATACAAATTGCTAAAACAAGTTTTAGACTCGAATGTAGATCAAGATGTGACATACATGCCCCATAATTACACAGATACCATACTTCGCAAGCAAGCCGAAGAAACTCCCATACCGATGTTGACAGCTGCGACATGATCGATCTTCTAATCTGTGATGGTAAAAACAACGTGAGCTTCAAAAAGCTCAGCAATACAAACTACCAAGGGATGCTAAAAACACAAGCAGGTATGACAAGCTTAACACTGTCATGAAGAACTAGGTAACGATAAGCTCAAATTACGATTCGAGATTTCAGAGGAGCATTTTACCAGAAGGTAACAAAGTTGTTCTTTATTAGATCACTCGAACCTTAAGATGTGAGTCTAAAGTAGAGATTCAAAAGAGATTCAGATTTCAGAAGTTGAATTAAGGAGTTCAGAGTGGTTCATTAAGTGCGAATTATAAGTTTATTGAGAGTTCAACTTTAATACATTAATTTAGTAGGGTATGCTTAAGAAGAGGTCAGAAAGTTTTATTAACTTACTTAACTACCCTCCAACCGAATCTCCAAAATGCAATTCCACCTGAAATGCATACAGAAGGTCTTACCCTAGGCCTGAGGCGTAGGAGCCTACCTAAGGGGATACCTTAGGTCTAGAAAGACTTACCCTAGGCCCGTGGGCGTAGGAGCTTAACAGAAAGACTCACCCTAGGCCCGTGGGCGTAGGAGCTTAACATAAAGGCTTACCCTAGGCCCATTGGGTGTAGGAGCTTAGGTACAGAAGGACTTACCAGCGCTGAGCCTACAGATCATCATTCATATCCAGATAATATACCACAAATGATTTCAATTTATATTCAGAAGACAATATTGCAGAAAATAAATATCAAATCTAATTTTTATACTAGAAGACATGTATCAAATTTATTTTATTAACATTATTATTATTTTGTATTCAATATCATATATCAAATATATTTTTCATAACAGAGGTCAGAAATCAGAGAATTGCTTTCATTTCGTATTACAGTATCATACTTTTAAATTTTAAGCATATTGTCTTGGTTTAAAACAGAAAATATTTGCAGATACATGGTACACACTTTATGGCCTAATTCATTTCTTAGAGGTACTTGATAGATATCAGAAAGATGACATTTGACGAATTTTGACTGATTTCAGAACGAGATCCCTACGAATAGGGGAGTTCGGTAAGACGGATCAAATTAACATCAAAAGTTGATGCATAAGAATCATTGGGATTTCAGATATATCGAGAGTGATTCGATCGCTAAAGCTTACGAGGGTATTGTTGGTCATTCCGGCCTTCGGAGGGTAATTTGTTAAACTGAACCAACAAGGTATGAAGGGTGATGTACAGAATTTAGGAATTCTAATTGCTCATTAAGTTTCTGAGCCCCTTTGACTAATTGAAACCCATTAACAAATATCTCACCGAATGGTACACCTCAACCATTCATTTCTTAAAAACTGACTACCGAGCAAAACAACAATAGTTCGCCTTCACCAATCATCCACTTAACTTATTACCAGAAATCAAGCATATATTCGAGCGGTATTTTCCAAGTGTTCAAACATGTGCATTGTACCTAGACTCATTCCAAAACATCAAATATGCCTTAGGAGAACAGATCACTTTCATTAATAACTATGTACTTTCCCCAAATAAATTGCACATGCATTCACACGGTATTTTCCCTCTATCATCAAAGTGTCTGAATCGACCAACTGACATGGGTCGTATTTTACCACTTTTAGAGTCATTACATCTGTTTGTCTTTATTGAGATTTCTAATTCCATGTCTTAGAAATATTCTCCGACATTCTAGCATTCGAGGGTATTTTAGACATTACGGTGCTCAAAAACGTTTTAATTATTCAAAGTTCTCGGTTCTTCAATCTATTCATTCGTTTCAGACCTCGAGGATATATCACAAATGTCGGTCGAATGATAATTGATGCCCGAAGAAAAATATCAATCTCTAGGGTCATTGTGACCCATCTCGGCCTTACCAGTATATGAAATACCAAATATAATATATGTGGTATATTAAATTTATTAAATTTATTTTCTTTCCCCAATCAGGTGGTAACACGTGTCACCACCAATTAGAGTAAGAAAAATGAAATAGTTGAAACTAGCCCCAAGGGGAATCGAACCTAGGTCATTAGGGAAAGAAAGCAACACTTTTTACCACCGGGCTAAGCATGTTTTTGGTATATAAAATACCAAATATAATATGTGTGGTATATGTGTTATCCGATTGGAGATATAGTATCTGCATTAATGTTTGGAGATTTCTGTGTTAGGGAAACACATCCCTTAGAGTTAACAGTGAAGCAATCTATATCTGACACAAGTAGGGCTGAAGCTGCACAGGCAACTGTGAACCAAGTGAAGGTAGAAGGAATTGAAACAAATTTAGTTGTAATGAAGGTTGGTTATTGCAATCTCCCATCTATTATATTTGGTTTCAGGCTATAAATAATGCCATACAATTGGCTATTTTGATCAAGTTATTAATTCATTTGTCAGGTAGAAGTTGTCATCGGAAATATTTAATTCATTTCGATGTCTATGTTGATTTAAGGAACGTTTTGTTTTGTCATGCTCCTAGAAAACAGCTTGCGTGTTCATTTGAATACTGGACTGTTTGTTGTACTACACCAACTTACCCTCATAATCATTTCAAACATTTGAGCAGATTGTTAAAAGTTGTTTCTTTTTTCTAATTTGTAGGAACTATTGTTTCCTTTCATTCAATTAGTTACTTCTCTTGTGCTCATGTCTTCATGGAAAGAACCTTTTAAGTCGATTGTCTTTCTGATGTTCACCAGTTTTGCAATTATAAGGTAAAAGTTGTCTTTGACTGGTCTTTTATGGAGTATACTTTTCTTTAGGATGCACAAAGAACAATACATGATCTCCTTCTGTATGTCCTGAAAGTTGAAACATGTAAAATGTCTGATATATGAATTGTGAACTGATCTTGGAAATATTTATATTAGTGGATCTCTTAGCTGATCATTTCCGGAATTTTCTGCATGCAACAACATTTGATGTTTTATTTTTACATTGAGGGTGGTTTCATGTTCTTGCCAGGCATATCGTAAAAATGCACCATAAAGGTCCATTTGTGTATATTCAGTTCAGTATTGGTGTTTTAATTTAATATTCCACTTTTTATTATTGCATAGACCTAACCAAATAATATAATGAATCCATTAATTCCGATGTGCAGGGGGTGGATCGCAAATATATTGGCACTTGTTTTTATATTCTTCGCAGTTGTCATGCTATGGAATCGGCATCTTAACAGAAGGAAGCTCTTAGAAGCCTTCAGAATAATAGCTCCACCAAACCGAAATGCAGTTGAGTAGTTGTTGACATTACAAGAAGTTATCTCCCATTATGAATGTAACACTCTGGTTTTATTTAGCTTAAAAAAAAAGGAAAAAAAATGGATTTGCAATTGTGGGGTTTTGAACCCACGACCTCACCCCGTCATTCACCCATGTGTGCTTAACCATTGAGCCAAATGCCTATTTCTGTCAAGGGTTGTCTGCATTAATATTTGAATAAAGTTTGGGAAGCTTATTGAATAAGATTAAATAAAAAGGAAACGTGTCTGTCCACCTACCTCATCTAATTTTTTCTTGTTCGAATCAATGAGATGAGTTTCCAGAAATTTCCTAAACCCATCCGATAGCTCACATGTCTCCGTCCGACATCGCCCACCGCACCGCCGTGAGATTCACCGCCGTCATACCTTGGTCACGACCCAGTCGGCCACTCGCGCATCGGAGCTGCCGTTCGCCGTTGGTTTTGGGTCAAAGGTTCGTCGAAACCCTTGGTTCGTCGCCCTCTTCTTTTTGCGATTCCGGCCACCCACGTCGACCGTTCGAGAAACGGACTTCGGTTCCGTGTTCACGGCGTTGAGGTGAGCATAACCCCTTTGGTTGATCATCCATTCGCCGTCGGCAAAGGCCTCATCGGAGCAATGAGTATTCCGACCGTTCACCTTCGTTTTGGGTAAGATTCGGTGCATTTCCGGCTTGATTCCGATTTTATTTCAACATGTATCGTATGGGTTGAACTAACTATGCTTTCCCCTCTGTTTTTCTGGCGAAATCGAGGCTTATAGGGTCTCCGGCGACAATTTCGGCCACCGTTCGGCCACCAGAAGTTTTTGGGTAAGTGAATCGGCCCAACCCGGATTGAACCGGTCCAACCCGGTCTGAACCCAACCCGACCCGTCAACTTGAGTCTGACCCGATCCGTCAACCTGAGTCCGACCCGACCCGTCAGCCGAGTCAACTCGTCCGAGTCAGCCGAGTCAACTCGTCCGAGTCAGTCGAGTCAACTCGTCCGAGTCAGTCGAGTCAACTCGTCCGAGTCAGCCCGAGTCAACTCAGTTGACCTCTGCCCGTTGACTGCTGACGTCAGCGTTGACCTGCTGACGTCAGCATTGACTTTGACCATGTTGACCGTTGACCTGCTGACGTCAGCGTTGACCTGCTGACGTCAGCGTTGACTTTGACCGTTGACCAAAAAGTCAAATTTTCCGAAAACTCTTATTTTATGTTTTTCGGCGTCCTGAGTCCGTTTTTGAAGCCCGTTTTGCAAAATTCCAACCCGAAAGCCTTCGAATCTGACCTTGAATCCGAGATTGCTTATATGTATTTAATTTTGGTTTTGAGCTCTCTGAAATAAAGACTGAAATGTGAATCCTTGTCGTTGAAGGTATCAAGGTACCCTTGAATTTGAGATGTTGGGGGCCGTCGAATCTTGGGATCGAGTGCGATCGAATGAGGTGACATGAATCAACTGTTATAGCTCGGAACTAAGGTAATACACTACTACCCCTTGTATGCTTTATGAACATGCTGATATTCGGTTAACGCATACATGCTTATGATGACGTATATTGTAAATTCTGCTTAAATTAAATCAGACTCGAGCAATAAATATGGATATTAATAAGATCAAATTATCCGAATAAGATTACTAATGGGCTAACAGTATCAGAAGTTCTAATGGTTAAATTCAGTTAATCCGCAACTTAATCATCAGTGTGTAAGAATCGAGGCCCAGGATACGGAGTGAGAAATATTAATTATGAAATTACAAAAATGCCCTTGGAGCACAAGTATGACTAAACTAACCCTCTAATAAAGGAAATGACCTAAAGTCGACATTCGACCTGATTATGCAATTTACACTACCCAAGAGGTATGTTTTAATGGAAAGACTTCGGCATCATTATGCAATACGTGTGATACAAACTTGGATAATCCCTCAAACTTTGTATAACACATGAATGAGAATTCTCTGGAAATATTGTTGAAATACTAAGTCGACCCTTATGACAGTAATGCGTGAATTAAATGAGAATGTTCGTAATGACAAAAAGGATGGGAATGCCCTCGAGCACTGACATGTCTGATTAATTTGAATGACATTATACCCTCAAGTTCTGTAAAGAATGAATCATCGGTAAAAGGCCGTAGAGTTAGGATGACTTAATCTGTACCGGGTACGTAAACGATAGAGGTGCTAAATAGTAAAATCTGACGAAAATGGTGGATTTATCCCAATTTCTAAAATGACTGAAATGCCCTCTTAAGTTAAACAAGCAGTTATGCATTTGATGAAATTCTGGGATCTTTAATAAGACTTTAAGGGCTAAAGTGCCTCTAAGTGTTAGGAAGCACACTCATGTATGTTAATCACCCATGATAATTAAAAGACTAATGCCCTCGTTGTCCAAAATAATTAAGATAGCCCTGAATGTATCCGATATCGTGACAAACCTTGACATAGAAATCTCTGAATGCCTGATTGGAAGCCTAATAAGCAAATAAAATTTTTCTGAGCAACTGTTTATGCTTTGCTGGTATAAATTACTAAACTGTCCATATGTGATAAAATGACCATAATGCCCTTGTAGGCTTAAATGACTAAATAACTCATGATGCGTCTAAACCCTCAAAGATCTTGATATATCACATCCTGAATATTTGGGTTAAACCTTTAGTATGAACCTCTTCTAATAGGGGCCACATTTCAGAAATCCGTTCAAATTGTCCAATATGTCTCATTCCGTAAATGCCAAGTATCTCCAAAAAAATGATTTGTCACACCTAGTGTGTTCCATGTGTGATATATTCTGTTGAATGGATTGTATAATTATTTAATCATGAATAATATTATGTTTGATGAACATTTCAATTGTTATTGAGATTGCATCACTATGTTAGAAAATGAGATAAAATGATGAACTTGATATACGATGATATTCTCTGCCTACCTGATATATGTCTGCTCAATTTGTATACTTGGTATGTGATCGTTTGATCTGTGATGGTATTGTCTGACTATTTGATGAATTTGTTAGCATGATATGTTAGTTTGACCTATGATGGGATAATCTGTTTGCATGATGAATGTTGAAAATGTCTGCTCTGCTCAATAGCATGAACTTATGTTTCTGATACTCTGAATAGAATATGTCTGTTACATGTATTATGTTACTCATGTCTGGAATCTGAACACCGATTGCTATCTGGGGTATACTGTTGGGTTATGTTATGAAGTGTCTGCAGGTACAGCCCTGATCCAGCTGGTAAACCCTTCTGTTAAGCTCCTACGCCCACGGGCCTAGGGTAAGTCTTTCTGGACCTAAGGCATCCCCTTAGGTAGGCTCCTACGCCTCAGGCCTAGGGTAAGACCTTCTGTATGCAGTTCACGGGGAATTGCATTCTGGTGTAAGGTTGGAGGGTGGTAAATTTCTGTATGAACTCGAACATTTGCATTTAACTATTATGTGTTCATATGAGACGAATGATAAGTACATATGTGTGTTTAATCTGAAATTTATGGAACACACTAGGCTTCTTGAATTCAACTTCATCAATCTGCCGCCATGTTGATTCTCTGAACAATAAGATATCTCTTAATACTCAGTAATGTAGGAAGAACAAACTTTGTTGTCCTCAAGTATAGTGCATTGCTAAAATAGCGAATCATAAATGAAAATAACTATTGTCTGAAACATCATAATAGGGTTATGCTTCACCATATATTTGCATGTGCTAATAGTATCTTCTGGTAGTTTTGTATTACTGAGCTTTCCCAAGCTCATGTTGTTTTTACCATCTCAGGATAAAAGATCAGTCAAGTTGCACCTATCATCGTCGGTATGGGAGTTCTTCGGCTTGGCATGGAGCGTGGTATCTGTGTAACTAGGGGCATGTGTGTCGTGTTTTGTATTCGGTGAAATGAGTTTGAAACTTATTTTCGCAACTTGTATTATAATTGTTTTATCGTTTTGAATGATTTCTAAAATTTTATTTTTAAATCAGAAATTTGATTTAGGATCTTTAAGGTTTAATGGTATGTTTATTTGAAATTTGTCATGGGTCGCTCCGGTGACCCTAATGTAACTTCCTAGGATCCGTATTAATGTATAGGCGGGTCTAGGGTGTTACAATGAAGCACTAATCCAAACTGCGAACGTTATTCTCCACTCTTGCCTTCTCTTGTGCTGTTTACTTTGTAAATTACAGTCATTAATGCCAGGTTAATGTGTCATTTATAGTTGCATTAAGATTTTTGTTTTGTTTGAAGATCTTATATCTCCAATCGGATAACACATATACCACATATAATATATTTGGTATTCCATATGCCAGAAACACGTTTAGCCTAGTGATAAGAGTGTTGCTTTCTTTCCCTAATGTCCCAGGTTCAATTCCCCTTGGGGTTAGCTTCCACTATTTTATTCCATATCGCTCAAAAGTCAAAACCCGAAGTCAACCTTGCAGAGCTTAAGCAAAAATTGACGTTCATAAGTTGAAATTATAGATATGATCTTACAATGGATCGTCGAGACGAGTTGAGTGAGACGATAGAATTAGAGTTGAGAAGGAAAATGTGAGTCTCACACTGAGGATTACGGAGGTTTCGTAGATCTATTGACTCGTTGATTTGAAATATATAATTTTTGGGGAATATGGTGAAAAATAAAGTTTTGAAAGTTTGAGGGTTAAATTAGAAATTATTATTTTTATGGGTAAGCTACCTGGGTGACCACCCAACTACTGAGTCTGACCTGTTTTGACCACCGAACTACAAAAATTCAAAATCCGACCCATGACCTCGAGTTAGCTGCAGTGATCTTTGCTCTGAAGATCTTGAGGCACTATCTTTACGGAGATAAGTGTTATATCTTTACTGATCACAAGAGCTTAAAGTATATCCTCACTTAGAGGGATTTAAATATGAGGCAACGTCGTTGGGTGGAACTTCTAAAGGACTATGATTGTATGCTTGAGTACCATCCGGGAAAAGCCAATGTCGTTGTCGATGCCTTGAGTCGTAAGGCCATATCCGACCTGAGATCCCTGTTTACCAGGATGGGCATTTATAGTGATGGCAGTTTGCTAGCAGAATTGCAAGTTAAACCAACCTTGACAGATGAGATTAAGGCCAAGCAACTCTTAGAAATTCCCTACTTCCAGTTATACAACAAGTTGAGCAGGGATCCACATCTGTTTATGCCTTCGATCAGGATGACGTTCTGTGCTTCAAGGGTCATTATTGTGTTCCTGATGATGTTGACCTGAAGCGAGCCATACTCAATGAGGCTTATAACAGCCCTTATGCCATGCATCCTGGTGGAGACAAGATGTACCAGAATCTGAAGCAAAGGTACCGTTGGGAGGGTATGAAGAAGGATATATCAGATTATGTATCGAAGTGTATGACTTGTCAGCAAGTCAAAGCAGAATATCAGCATCCTTCTGGTTTATTATAACCCATTAAGATTCCTGAGTGGAAATGGGAGCGTATCACGATGGATTTCGTTACCGGGTTGCCTCTAACTCCTTCTAAAAAGGATTCTGTCTGGGTTATTGTTGATCGACTCACTAAGTAAGCTCACTTTATTCCTGTACGAGTTACTTATTCTCTAGAGAAGCTGGCTAGACTGTATATCTCAGAGATCGCCAGATTCCATGGTGTACCCTTATCTATCATATCTGATCGAGATCCGAGGTTCACTTCTCATTTCTTGTCGACCTTGCATAATGCTTTGGGTACATGTTTGAATTTTAGTACATCCTTCCATCCACAGACCGATGGCCAGTCTGAGAGGGTAATTCAGGTTCTTGAAGATATGTTGAGGGGGGTGCGTGATAGACTTCCGTGGTAGTTAGGAAGACTTCTTGCCCTTGGCCGAGTTTTCTTATAATAACAACTATCAGGCTAGTATTCACATGGCACCTTATGAAGCTTTGTATGGTCGCAAGTGTCGGACTCCTATATGTTGGACCGAGTTGTATGATAAGAAGACTTTGGCTCCAAAGTTGATCCAAAAGACCGAAGAGACTATTAGATTAATTCGTGATCGTCTGAAGGAGGCGTTTGACAAGCAGAAGTCTTATGCTGATCGTAGAAGGAAGGGTATCAAGTTTGAGGTCGGTGACCAGGTTTTTCTAAAAGTATCACCATGGAAGAAAGTTATGAGGTTTGGGAAAAAGGGTAAGCTGAGTCTGAGATTTATTAAGCCTTATCGTATTGTGAAGTGAGTTGGGCCAGTTGCCTATCAGCTTGAGTTGCCTCCCCAGCTTAACCGTATCCATGATGTCTTCCATGTGTCCATGTTGAGGCAGTACCATCCTAATCCGAGCCATGTCATTCAGGTTTAGGATGTGGAGTTGAGGCCAGTCTTGTCCTATGAGGAGGAACCAATATAGATTCTAGACTCAGACGAGAGGGTTTTAAGGAATAGACGTATTCCTATGGTTAAAGTTCCGTGGAGCAATTGTAACGCTGCAGAGGCTACTTGGAAGATCGAAGGATCCATGAGAAAGCAGTTTCCACATCTGTTAGATTCAGGTAAATTTCAAGTACGAAATTTTTTTAAGGTGGGGAGAGTTGTAACACCCTGATATATATATATATGCTTAAAAAAGATAAAAGAAGGTGAGGGTGTGGAGGCTCGAACCTACGATCTCACCCCTCACCATTCAATGTTCCTACCACTCAGCTTAGGGCTCATTTCTGTCAAAGGTTACCAAACCTTGTTTTAACTTAGTTAAAATAACTCCGAACCCCATTAAATTTTATCTGCCTCTCCACCTACCCGGAATTAATCCCTACCCATTTTCGAATTTTGAACCGTCCCCTCATCTCCCTCATAGATCTCTCTCTCCCCAGTTTTCGGCAATCTATTACCGTCCACACTGCCGTCCGATGTGCGCCACCGCCTGCACCGGCGAATGCGCCTCGCCGCTCCGAGCCCTTAGTCATCGGTAACGTGCCCTCTCGTGCCGCTGTTTGCATTAAAATCGAGCTGTAAATCCGTGATTTGGGCCGCCTCTATCGTCTTTGATTTCTTGTATGTGTCGCCGTCGTCTCGCTTTGCCATCAGTGCGACCAAGCTCCCCTCGGTGAGCCGATCAAAACCCACCCGGCCGATTGGCATTCCGACACCGACAATGGCTCCATCGGAGTTTCAAATTTTCCGGTCGTTTCGAACTTTGTAGGTGAGGTCCGGCCTATTTTCCGGCTTGTTTCAGATTAATAATGTATGGGTCGAAACCGTGGTTTAACGATTTACCTCTTTTGGGCAAAATTCCAGCCAAACGCGTCATCGACGACTTTTCTGGCGACACATTTCGTTTTGGGTAAGTGAAACGGTCTAAACCGGCCGACCCAAGTAGTCCGAACTGAATCGGTCCAACCCGACCCGAGACTGTGTCAACTCGCCCGAGTTGACTCCGTGAGGTAACTCACCGAGTCAACTCAGTTGACTTTCTACTGATCATTGACGTCAGCGTTGACCCTGACCCCGTTGACCTTGACTTGCTGACGTCAGCGTTGACTTTGACCAAAAAGTCAAAATTTCGAAAAAGCCCTATTTTATGTTTTTAGGCGTCTTGAGTCCATTTTTGAAGCCCGTTTCACGAAATTCTAACTCGAAGACTTCCGAATCTGTCCCTAAACCCAAACCATGCTTTTGTGTTTAATTGTTTCATTGAGTTAAATATAAATTGAATAAACGACTAATATAAGCTTTTATCTATTTAAAGGTAATCGAAACTCCCCTAACCGTTCGTCTGCTCAGCCTAGTTCCTCCTGATCGGCTCCTCCGCGCGTTCTAATAGTTACTAGTATGAATTCGTAAACCTTATAAGCTATTAGAGTTAACACTTATACCTTGTAGTAACCATAATCCTTTATTGATCTAGGATCTAGCACTGTGGCAGATCATAGCGAGGCAGGAGCCCGATAGATTCTCTGACCAGCTTTTGAGGTGTGTTTCGTGTGTGCTACATTTATGTTTTGCTTGTTCACTTGAATGCACTTATTTGAACATAGATATGAAAATGTATGATTTATGAGATAATTTCGGAACTAAGGACATGACTACCTTTTTGTTAAAGCATGATTATATTTCTGTTGAAAGCATGATTATTCTGTTGAAAGCATGACTATTCTGTTGAAAGCATGATTGCTGTTTGAGAACATAGTTGTGTTATATCTGATAGCATGCCCCATGTCTGATCTGGAATTGAAATATCTGATTTCTGGTTGATGTAATTAAACATATGTCTGCCATCTGAATTCTGATGCCTATGTATATTGAACAAAATTGTACTGCTTGGGGGGTATATTCTAGGGATATGTTTTGAAGTGTCTGCAGGTACAACCCTGATCCAACTGGTAAATCCTTCTATTAAGCTACTACGCCCACGGGCCTAGGGTAAGTTTTTCTGGACCTAAGGCATTCCCTTAGGTAGGCTCCTACGCCTCAGGCCTAGGGTAAGACCTTCTGTATGCAGTTCAAGGGAATTGCATTTTGGAGTTCGGTTGGAGGGTAGCTAGGTTTCAATGAAACTTTGATTGTCTTGATACTTTGAACTAAATTGATGAATCATATATCTGAATTGTGTATGAGTTTATGAACACATGTTTATATGCACTTATTGGAACACACTGAGCTTCCTAGCTCACACCCCAAAACTTTCCCCTTTCAGATACTTTTGGATAGGCTACCCGTGGACTTGGCACTTGGAGGATCGGCACATTCTTACTATACTTTTGTTGTAATGTTCTTATCCACCATACTGTCTATTTTGGGTGACATGAGCCTATATTTTGTTATGGTATACTTTACTAGTTAGCCATGATGGCATTATTTTGTAAATCAAACTCTGAAATGGTTTTAGATTATGTACTTGATAGTTGATTCAATGGTATGTGAGTATCATCCTTACGAGACTTTAGAATGGATATGTTTTTACCTATTATTATCTTGATCACTCTATATCAATGTCTGGTTTTCATGAAAACTGAATACATGTCATATATATATGTTATGATAATCCTCGGTAACTTAGCTGTAACGCATAGGCAGGTAGAGGGGGTTACATTTTTTCATATTTATTTATATATGCATATGGTATAAATATATATATTACACTATATTAAGATTAATTCATATATATAAATCATAATAAATATTATTATTATTTAACTTACATTCTTAAGACATTTATGTTTTTATTATCACTTTTAATATATATATATATATATAAAGTTAATTTTGTTTTTACCATTATTTCAAATTACCTAATATATACATTTATGTTATTGTTTAAAAAATATATGTAGTTATGTTTCTTTTAATGTATTTAGTTTAATTTTTTACTTTATTTATGTTGTCTTCTTGTTTTAATGTAAATATTATATATGATATTTTGTTTTAAGAAATTAAATATCCTAAATGTTTTAAATCGGACTCGAATATGGATCGGATGCGTCAGATTCGGATTCGGATCAGATCTTGGCATGATCCATATCCAACCCATCTCCTATTAGGACTCGGACATTTTCCTCGGATTCATATTCAGATTTTTTTCAATCGAATATGGATCGTATAAATTCTTTCGGATCAAATCGGATTCGGATTAAATTGTCATCCCTAATAATATCTACTTTTTTTCCTTTTTCTCTTCCTTCTCCCTCCCCATTAATTAGCAGGCATGTTGACTTAATAATTTTATTAGGGTAAATTAGAAATATAACTGTAAAATGAAACCGTTAGTATTAACTAGAAAAAATAAAACAAATCGAAAGAGATTGAACCAGTTTAGGAAATCATATTTGTCAAGCAAAAACAAATTGTACTATGTACTTGTCCAACACATCTTCCACCGTTTTGGGAAATCTTGATAGAAGAAAAAAGACATTGAAACGTGGTATATTCCTCCTCAATACCTACAAAATTAGTATACGAGTAAATTATAAATGTTTTTTACATCATATCTTTTATATTTTTTTCTAAAATTATATGAAAAATCAATGAAATAATTTATTCGGGCGCATGACTAGGGGTGATAACGAGCCGAGCAGAGTCCGAGCCTGGCCAGGCTCGGCTCGGCTCGAAAACAATGTAATTGGGCTCGGCTCGGGCTCGAGGCTCGCCGAGCTCGAAATGTTAGGCTCGAGGCTCGCCGAGCTCGAAATGTTAGGCTCGAGCTCGGCTCGAAAACAATTCTATTGGGCTCGGCTCGGCTCGGGCTCGAAGCTCGTCAGGCTCGGCTCGGGCTCGTCAGGCTCGGCTCGAAATGAAAAATTTTGCTATAGTTTTTTATATAAAATATTCGTTAAAAATCCCTTTCATAACCAACACTAAAACGAAATTCAATGACCGGAAAGGGAAAATGTGCCAAAAATTAGATTAATCCAAGTAATCAATAAATATTCTTATAATACAAACACATAATTAAAGAAAATACAAAATCAAACAACAATCAACTAATGAAAGAAAATACAAACACATAATTTATTTTAGTGCATATGTAGATTCCGAGCCTGTTCACAAGCTTTTCGAGCCGAGCCTGGGTAAGCTCAGATCGACTTGTTAAGGTTTCGAGCCGAACCCGAGCCCGAGTCGAGCTCACTCGAGCCGAGCTTTGACCGAGCGGAGCCCGAGTAGCTCGCGAGTCGGTCAGGCTCATTATCACCCCTACGCATGACTATGAGTAACTAATTTTATATATACATAATGATAATAAAATCAAAAGTCAATAAGTGTTTTTTTTTCATGCCGACACAAATAATAAATAATATAGGTGTAGGCGTGCCCACGCTATTAAATAATGAATTAACAACTAATATTTTTATTATTATTCTATCAATTATCACGTAATTTTGTATCTCATCATTAACAACTCATGTGATTATTTTAATAATTTTATTTGATTAATAAGGTGGTGAAACATGATGATCTACTTACATATATTGAGCAGCATTATTGAAAGAGAATATGATTTTTTTAATCAATCTCCAATTGTTTTATGTTGTGATTTAAGAGTGCAACGTAAACGGTGTAAGTATACACGTCGCAAATAATAAAGTGATACGATAAGTATCAAATATCGTCTTCACATGGATTGGTTTGAACCACTTTACTATAGTTATCACACTGTAAAAATAAATAGAATTGATGGTGATGAATATCAACTAAAATAAATTAAATAAAATAAATAAAGATAAGAGAAAGGAGTGATCGATTTAATAGAGTATAACGGATAATCGTGAGTTGTGGAGTGATAGTTGAATAGATCGTCTTGGTAATTGAGTGCAAGAGCAACTCAATTGCCTTGGCAACTGGCAACAGTCGGATTGCCTGTGCAAGTAATTGCCTGGGCAACTGGGAATGGTTTGATTGCCTAGGTAACTGGGCGACTTCCTTCAAAGTTCGGCGAAACGTTCTTCAATGGCTTCACGTTATCCCTAACTCGAAACACTGGTCAATTGTGCATGCCTTGGTAATACATCCTTGCGTCAACCATGGGTGAACAACAATCGATCTTGTGCTCCTCTTAGCCGTTGAAATTCGCAACTTATCCCTAAGTCGAATTAGTCTTCACCATGGGTGAACAACAATCGTTCTTAATGGAAAAATAAATTGATATTAGAGTATCTAATGGTAAATTAAAATATGTTATGTGTTTTGCTTATTTTTTGAATTTGAAAAAAAAAACTCGTTAAAACCGCAGTTTTTAACCGATCTGAACCGCAAAATTCGGTTTTTTGTATTTTAGTTTTTTTAACCTTTTGGTTTTGGTTTATTTGTTGTAAAAACCGCAGAATGCGGTTCGGTTCATATTTTGCTAAAAACGAACTGAACCGAATACACCCTATTATATATTGATATAAATATATATATAAAATAATATATTTTATATATTAATATTATTTATAGTATTATTTATTTCATAAAATAATTTGAATTAATCTTAAGTAGGTTAAGATATATAATATTTGTGGTAAAATATTACATAATTTTATGTTTGTTTAGTGGCTAAGGTTTAGCCTTTGTATTTGAAGGTCTTAGGTTTAAACTCCTTCAAGCGCATGGTTTTTAATATTTTTCCTCCAGCAAAACGTCGCCATCTTGGGCTAAATTAGACTTCAAAATAGTCACACCAAAACGACACTATTTTGACTTAAGTGACATTTTCGAGTCAAAAACTTAAGTTCAGTGTTAGATTTGAAGCTTTTTAAAGTTTAGTGACATTTTCGAATTATAAGCCATATTTCAATGACATCTGTGTAGTTTACCCAAAAATCAATCTAGATTTTGTGTTCATTACTATAAAGATAAGTCTTCATTAAATGCTTATTTAATAATGTGGGCACAACTACACCTATCTTTGTCGATTATTTGTGCAAGTAAAGTTAATGATAGGTTTTAAATAAAGGATTTTGCTATTGACAACCCTAAGGGCTGTCAATAAGAACTCTATAAATTCTTATAATTAATGTTTGTTTTGCTTTGTAATTAATGTTTGTTTTGCTTTATAATAAATGGTTGTTTTGCTTTGTAATGAAATCTAGTAAAATGTAATTAAATACATTCCTAAAAAATCATGTTTAATTAATTTTAGGTTGTTTAATGTAATTAATACTCACTTAAAATGGTTTATTGTTTATGGTTTATGGTTTGAGGGTTTGTATTTATGGTTAGTGTTTAGGGTTTATGGCTTATAGTTTAAGTTTTAGGGTTTGATGTTTAGGGTTTAAGGTTTAGTGATTATGGGTTATGGTTTAGGGTTTAAAGCTTATGGTTTATGGTTAGGGTTTAGGGTTAGGGTTTATGGTTTATGACTTGTGGTTTAAGTTTTAGGGTTTGATGTTTAGGGTTTGTGTTTGAGATTTGAGGTTTATGATTTAGAGTTTAAGTTTGAGGTTTGGAGTTTGAATTTAGGGTTTTATTGTTTAATTAAATTAATGAACACAACTTTTTAGGAATGTAATTAATTATTATACTATATTTCTTTAAAAAAATTAAAAAACATTAATTACAAGAATCTATAGTGTTCTCATTGACAACCCTAAGGGCTGTCAATAGCATAACCCTTAAATAAACACATCTATAAAAATAATTTTCTTGTAATATTTAATATTTTTATAAATAACATCTGTGTAGTTTACCCAAAAATCAATCTAGATTTTGTGTTCATTACTATAAACATAAGCCTTCATTAAATGCTTATTTAATAATGTGGACACAACTACACTTATCTTTGTCGATTATTTGTGCAAGTAAAGTTAATGAAAGTTATTTTTATAGATGTATTTATTTTAAACCTATCATTAACTTTACTTGCACAAATAATCGACAATGATTGGTGTAGTTGTGCCCACATCATTAAGTAAGCATTTAATCAAGACTTATCTTTATAGTAATGAACACAAAATCTAGATCGAATTTTGGGTAAACTATATTAGATGCTATTGAACTATGGCTTATGATTCGAAAATGCCACTAAACTTCAAAATGCTTTAAATCTAACACTAAACTTAAATTTTTGACTCAAAAATGCCACTTAAGTCAAAATAGTGTCGTTTTGGTGCGACTGTTTTGAAGTCTAATTTAGCCCAAAACTACATAGACTATAAACCATAAACTAGGCCTCTAACCCCTAAAATTAGGGCGCTTGACATTTTATTTCCACCGCCAGTGCGTCATATATTTTCTCTTAAAGTTTTAGACACAATAACACAGAACATAAGTAGATCAAAAACTCTACATAGCTTTAAGACACTAATCTTGGTGTTATTTATTTAATTTTTTTTGTTTATGACCACCTTCTTCTTTGTTTCACCATTATTGTTCATCGCTCTTATATCTCTTATATAACAAAATTCAATTTATTAAGATAATCCAAAATTTAATTGTCAAAGAATCTATAGAAAATCTTCAGGCTTAATACTTGTCAGTGATCACTTGATTACTTCATCTATCAACCAAAAGCGAAAACCCATATTGTTAAAAACCCAAAGTCAACTTTGCAGAGCTTACGATGAACCGTCGAGCGAGTTGAGTGAGACGAGGAAGGAATTGAGTGAGTGAAGTTGAATCACTGCTTTTTAGAATTGGAGTTGGGAAGGAAAATACGAGTCTCACACTAGGGATTACGGAGGTTTCGTAGATCTATAGATTAGTAAAAATATATAATTTTTGGGGAAGATGGTAAAAAATAATGTTTTGAAAGTTTGGGGGTTAAATTAGAAATTATTTTTTATTAACGGAAGTTAACGGCCAAGGAACCAAAATAGACACGATTCAAAACGTAAGTGGCAAGAATGATCTTTTTTGAATTCAGGTGACCAAAATAGAACAAACACCAAACAAAATGGACCACGGATAAAGGTTACCTTTAAATTATACTAATATTTTATAATCAATATTTTGTGTGTTGTAATTAGTTATATAATTGAATAATTTTAAAAATTGTTTATTGATAAAAATGTATTAATTGTATTGCTTTTATAATCTTAAAATTTATTCATTAATAAAAGATGTATTCATTGCATTACATTTATAATCTTAAAAATTGTTTATTAATAAAAGATATATATTTTTTTCAATCATACTTATTTAAACTGTGATGTCATTGTCCAAATTAATCACGTCTTGTTAAGATATTAATGACCTTGGAATGCTGAATAATACATTTATAGAATGAATGTCCTTTGGAATGCTAAATCATGCATTTATGGGATTGCTAAATTTAAGGGAGTAACACAATGAGGGCTGTGGGGTCTACGGCTTCTACTAAAATTTGAAAATTTTCGATGTTGACACTTAAAATTTTCATAAAATTTAATTTAGACCCCAATAGTTTTGAAAAAAAATGTAAACAGTACCCTTTTACATTTTTAAAAATATGAATTCAAACCTTTACTTTTTTTTTGAAAAAAATTAAATTAGACTCACAATCTCTATAAGTATAACCGAGTTCCACCGCCAGCTAAATTGATCAGGTGTAACATGGCATATGATATGGATGCCAGTGGAGAAAATTAAAATATCTTTTGTAAGTTAAATTGAAAAATAAAAGGTGACATATTTTGGTCATTAAGTAAAATTGAAAAAATTTAATTAAAATAGACATATTTTGACCAACGGCCGTTAAAATCTAATAGAAAGGTGACATGATTGTTAAGTAAAATTTGTATAATTACACATTTAGTCATTGTTAGTTTTTTATTATATCAATTTAGTCCTAATTTTAATTTAAATAAATAATAAAATTAATTAATTTAATATTTAATATATTTATTTTCCTCCAATGAGATGGTAATTAGTGGGGAGGCAGAAGAAAGAGAAAAAGAAAAAAAATTAAATATTATATTTGAACCATTTTAGACCCATCCCCTTGACACAACAATCTATAGAGGCGATAAATAAATAAGTGTAGGCAGACTCAAAAGTTAATATTTATTATTTTTATAAATATATTAACAATCTATAAAGCAGGTGGTTAAAAGCTTTCAGTTGAGTCTTTTCTATTTCCCTAAGTTATGGGTTCTAGAACCATTAAATAGAAATTGTTCAAGAAAGTTATTTTTATAGATGTATACCATTAACTATACTTGCACAAATAATAGACAAAAATAGGTGTAGTTGTACTCACATTATTAAATAAGCATTTAATCAAGACTTATCTTTATAGCAATGAACACAAAACCTAGATTGAAGTCTAATTTAAATCAAAATGACATTTTGTTGGAGGAAAAATATTAAAAAATATGCGCTTGAAGGAGTTTAAACCTAAAATCTTCAAATACAAAGGCTAAACCTTAGCCACTAAACAAACGTGAAAATATGTAATATTTTATCACAAATATTATATATCTTAACCTACTTAAGATTAATTGAAATTATTTTATGCAATAAATAATACTATAAATGATATTAATATATAAAATATTATATATATATCAATATATAATAAGGGTGTATTCGATTCGGTTCATATTTTTAGCAAAATATAAACCGAACCCCAATTTGCGATTTTTTTACAAAAAAATAAAAACCGGATGGTAAAAAAATTGAAATACAAAAAACCGAATTTTGTGGTTTAGATCGGTTAAAAACCGAGGTTTTAACGGGAGGTTTCAAATTCAAAAAATAAGCAAAACACATAACATATTTTAATTTACCATTAGATACTCAAATATCAATTTATTTTTCCATTAAGAACAAGAAAACGCATGTCTTGAGCTCTTGACAAATCTAAAATTTCAAATAAGAGTGATTTAAAAAAACAACTATGTTTACAAAACAAACAACCTATCTAAAAAACAAACAACCTATCATGTAAGCGCCAAGTCAAATTTTTTAATTAAAAGATAATCTTTCTTTTATATTTAAAAGCTCCATCCAAAGGACTTTTCATCAGTTGAATAACCATCGAAATGAAAGAAGATTCATATAATATATATAGGGTTAGGATCAACTTACACTGTGTAAACCTTTTTAAGTTTTATATCTTTTTTGGATCGTTGGATGGAGGAAATGGATGGTTGAGATTAACTCCGTGTTTTTAATTCCCAAGTGATAATCTTCACATATTTTACTGTTAATCTCATCCATCCGTTTCACTCATCCAACGATCCAAAAAAGGTGTAAAACTTAAAGAGTTTTACACAGTGTAATTTGATCCTATCCCTATATATATATATATATCTAATTTAACGTAGTTAAATAGATGATTTATTTAAAACAAAGACAAGAAAGTAGCAAAATACATAATCATCTGTCACATATGCAAGGGACACCACAACATACAAAACATCATCAACTAAATGAAAAGGTAAACAAGTAGACGAATTATCCATCTATTTAACTCACTCGATCTTATCTTTTAGGTGCACATAGAACCGGGCTTATTATACCGTTATTTCATCAACTCAGTGATGACAGGGCTTATTATTATTATTATTATTATTATATATATATATATATATATATATATATATATATATATATATATATATATATATATATATATATATATATATATATATAAAAGCGCCAAGTCAAATTTTTGAATTAAAAGAGAATCTTTCTTTTAAATTTAAAAGCTCTATCTCTAATTCATCATTATTTCAGCAACTCAATTGTCACCGGTGAGCTGGGGTTGTTGAATTTGAATTAAAACAAATTCAAATATTTCAAAAGACTATCTTTAAAATATATTTGATACAAGTCATAATATTTTTTTTTAATTTGGGTTGATATGGAATAAACGGGTTCCATATGGAAAACCCGAAACCGAACCGAATTGAGAAGATTAGATTTTAAATTGAACCAAAAAATCAAACTTCAATATGCGAACCCGAACCGAACCGCATAATCCGGTTCGAGTCGATTTTTTCAATTTTCTGGGTTTATTGCTCACCCTTACTGTCACCCCTCTGTTAATTTTTTAACAGCGATGGTCAATGCTAACGGTTTCATTTCGCAGTTATATTTCTAATATACCCTAATAAAATTATTAGGTCAACATGGCTGCTAATTAGTGGGGAGGGAGAAGGAAGAGAAAAGGAAAAAAAAGAAGTATATTATATTTGAACCATTTTAGACCCATCCCCTTGACTATATAAAGGAGTAAATAGGGTGACACAATACATTCATCTCTACTCTTAAGAATTAGGTAATTGCTACAAAAAGAAATGGAATCCAACAAAACTGCTTTACTTTTGGTTGCAATGGCAGCTATGCTTTTATTTGCAACGGCTCCAACTGTTACGGCTGATCATAACGAAGTTAGGGCCTTCTCAACCATCCCTAATGTCAACATTAGGAACCCTTTGTCCAACATTTTCTTCACTGAGAGTGATAACGCTGCTAACGGTTGTTTACCTTCGGGCGCTGGTCCTTGCTTCGATGGTATTATGTGCTGCAGCGGAAGCTGTTTTACGCTTCCTCGAATCAAAACGGGGCTGTGTGTTTGATGCATAATCGGATTGAGTAAGCTAAATAGATGGTTTTCTCGTCCAGTTTTTATTTCTTTTCGTCGCAATAATATGCACTACTGCTTAGTGCTGTTGCTCTAGTCAGTAGTCATCGTGTTTATGTTGTGTATGTCCCTCTGAATGTGTGAAAGGGGTTATGTAACTTGTCTTTATTCTAAATAAAAACTCTATTTAGCTGCCTTAAAAAAACTATGAATTTTCTTCATTTTCTGCAAAATCAGAGTTATATTATTATCATTAAAGGCAACAATGTTCTGCAGCAAAACTTGAAAAACCAAAACTAAAACGAAACAAAAGCATGCAGCAGCTATAAAACAAAATTATATTTTGTCGAGAAAAAAAACAAAACAGAATTAAACTCTAAATTACCACGACGCCTCGAAAACGGTGGGGGAAGAGACAGAAAAAAGTGTAAAAAGTATATTTCATATATATATATATATATATATATATATATATGTGTGTGTGTGTGTGTGACTTGATAGTGAGAGTGAGAGTGAGAGTGATAGTGAGAGAGAGAGAGCTTAATAAAGAATAATAAATTTGAGGTAGATAGAGAAAGCTAGTATTGAAATTTTGTTCCAGAAGAGAGATTTTATTGCAACATACTATATTGTTCCTATGTTTAAAAGGCACATGTCATATTTTGGGTAACTGCATCGATTCATCTAATTTAGTTAGTTAATTTAGTTAGTTTATTGCAACATACTATATTGTTCCTATGTTTAAAATAATCACATGAGTTGTTAATGATGAGAGACAAAATTACGTGATAATTGATAGAATAATAATAAAAATATTAGTTGTTAATTCATTATTTAATAGCGTGGGCACACCTGCACCTATATTATTTATTATTTGTGTCGGCATGAAAAAAAAGCATTTATTGACTTTTGATTTTATTATCATTATGTATATATATAATTAGTTACTCATGCGCCCCGAATAAATTATTTCATTGATTTTTCATATAATTTTAGAAAAAAAATATAAAAGGTATGATGTAAAAAAACATTTATAATTTATCCGTATACTAATTTTGTAGGTATTGAGGAGGAATATACCACGTTTCAACGTTTTTTTCTTCTATCAAGATTTCCCAAAACGGTGGAAGATGTGTTGGACAAGTACATAATACAATTTGTTTTTGCTTGACAAATATGATTTCCTAAAATAGTTAAATCTCTTTCAATTTGTTTTATTTTTTCTAGTTAATACTAACGGTTTCATTTTATAGTTATATTTCTAATTTACCCTAATAAAATTATTAAGTCAACATGCCTGCTAATTAATGGGGAGGGAGAAGGAAGAGAAAAGGAAAAAAAAGTAGATATTATTAGGGATGACAATTTAATTCGAATCCGATTCGATCCGAAAGAATTTATTCGATCCATATTCGATTGAAAAAATTCTGAATCTGAATCCGAGGAAAATGTCCGAGTCCTAATAGGAGATGGGTTGGATATGGATCATGCCAAGATCCTATCCGAATCCGTATCTGAATCCAATCTAAATCCATGTCCGATCCGAATCTGACGCATCCGATCCATATCCGAGTTCGAATTAAAACATTTAGGACTTTTAATTCCTTAAAACAAAATATCATATATAATATTTACATTAAAACAAGAAGACAACATAAATAAAGTAAAAAGTTAAACTAAATACATTAAAAGAAACAAAATTACATATATTTTTTAAACGAGAACATACATGTATATATTAAGTAATTTGGAATAATGGTAAAAACAAAATTAACTTTATATATATATATATATATTAAAAATATATATATATTAAAAGTGATAATAAAAACATAAATGTCTTAAGAATGTAAGTTAAATAATAATAATTTTTATTATGATTTATATATATATTAATTAATCTTAATATAGTGTAATATATCTATTTATACCATATGCATATATAAATAAATATGAAAAAAATAAATACAAGATCAAGTCATAGATAAACAAACAATAAAATAAATACAATAGAGAAACAAATAAATGTAAATATCAATGAATTACTAAAAATTAAGGAAGTTAGTGAATGAAATAGTAAGTAATGTGCAATTGATAGATAACTTATGAATTAAAATAGAAAGCAAATTAAAAGCATAAATAATAATCACAAAAATTAAATGTAGTCAACAAACAAGGAATAAAAATGAACAAGTGTAGAATTAAATATCATAAATTAAATGCGTAAGAAATTAAATATGCAAAATTATGGACTAGTTCGCACTAAAATAAAATTATTAAAGGGCCAAAACACAATATACCCTAAAGACGCTAAAATTCGCGAATCTACCTATGCAAATTTTACTTGTACAATTTTTATGGTGAATTTCTGAAGTCATCGTCATTTTTTTGAAACAATCTGCAGTATTTTCTTCTGACCTTTGCTCACTCCTAATATATAACTCAAAATCAAGAACAATTTGTTTTAAACGAATCTAGACTTTCGTATGGTTATAGAAATATAAGGCTTGCTTCCTAATTTATCTTGTAGAAGTTTTGGTGATTTTTCAAAGTTATAGGTAAAATTGTTTTCTAAGAAATGTGCTGCCAATTTTTTATAACTTTTCAACACTCAAATATTTATTTTTTAAAAATACATATCGAAATCGATCACCTTGTATTTTAAATAAAATTAAACTGAATCATGTTTACAATGATATATAGACAATTTTCTAATCATTTTTATAAAATTTACGGAGAATTTCCAAACTTACTCCATTTGTCCATACTCAAGTTATGGGATATTAGATTTTTGTTGAAAAACGGGCAAATTACCCTTATAGCCATCTAAATTTGTAAATATATTGGGATTCATGTTGATATTTTTCAGGGATCCCTACAGTGATTTATACGGGTACGGTTCGATTATCCCCACGGTTCGGATATAGCAATCCTCGTCCCCATTCCCATTTGATCTTTGGTGATAAAATTTCCCCCGTTCCCGTCCTCGTGGGTGAAGATTTCAGTTATTCCCCATACCCGTCGGTTCGGATCCCCACAGTTTTCAGTTATTCCCCACCCGATTTCCATCCCAACGTATGACATGGCATATGATATGGATGCCAGAGAAAAAATTAAAATATCTTTTGTAAGTTTAATTGATTAATAAAAATAATTACTGCATCTTTTACCAATAATATATTTCTAAGACTATAAATACAATACAATTAATATAACTTTTATTAATAAAAAAATATAATTATTTAAGGTGAAAGGTTCACAAAGATGAACATAATGGTAAACAAATTTTAAAAAAATAAAACATTTTACATAAAACTTAGAATTATCAAAATTTAATTAATAATTTATCATCGGAGCGGTAAACAATTTTGTTCACCCCGAATCATGACATCACGTGTTCGATTCTTACATTAAAATTTTAATTCTTTTTTAACAGATAAAATTTATCTTACAACATTAATATTAATTGCCAATTAAAAAAGGGTTTTAACAAAAATTGGAGTCAATTAATCGATGTCCATAATTTAATCAAGTTTTTAAATAACAATAATGTAAAAGAAATTTATAATTATTTTTTATGAATATCTTTATGTATGGTGGATATCTATTTATTAAATACAACTTTAATGTAATTTATTACTAGGGTATAATACCCATTAGAATTAGACTTTCCATCTTATGCAGTATAGAGTTTGGAGAAAGTATTGTACACAACAATCTATAGAGGCGACAAATAAATAAGTGTAGGCAGACTCAAAATTTAATATTTAATATTTTATAAATATATTAACAATCTATAAAGTAAGTGGTTAAAAACTTTCAGGTGAGACTTTTCTATTTCTAGGTTATGGGTTTTAGAACCATTAAAAAGAAATTGTTCAAGAAAGTTATTTTTATAGATGTATTTATTTCAAACCTACCATTAACTATACTTGCACAAATAATAGACAAAGATAGGTGTAGTTGTACCCACATTATTAAATAAGCATTTAATCAAAACTTATCTTTATAGTAATGAACACAAAATCTAAATTGAAGTCTAATTTAGCTCAAAATGACATTGTTTTGCTAGAGGAAAAATATTTAAAAAAAATATGCGCTTGAAGGAGTTTAAACCTAAAACCTTCAAATATAAGGGCTAAACCTTAGCCACTAAACAAATATGAAAATATGTAATATTTTATCACAAATATTATATATCTTAACCTACTTGAGATTAATTTAAATTATTTTATGAAATAAATAATACTATAAATGATATTAATATATAAAATATATTATTTATATATATATATATATATATAATAGGGGTGTATTCGATTCGGTTCGTTTTTTTAGCAAAATATAAACCAAACCCCAGTTTGCGATTTGAACCATTTTAGACCCATCCCCTTGACTATATAAAAGAGTAATTAGGGTGACACAATACATTCATCTCTACTCTTAAGAATTAGGTAATTGCAACAAAAAGAAATGGAATCCAACAAATCTGCTTTACTTTTGGTTGCAATGGCAGCTATGCTCTTATTTGCAACGGCTCCAACTGTTACGGCTGATCGTAACGAAGTTAGGGCCTTCTCAATCATCCCTAATGTCAACATTAGGAACCCTTTGTCCAACATTTTCTTCACTGAGAGTGATAACGCTGCTAACGGTTGTTTACCTTCGGGCGCTGGTCCTTGCTTCGATGGTATTATGTGCTGCAGCGGAAGCTGTTTTACGCTTCCTCGTATCAAAACGGGGCTGTGTGTTTGATGCATAATCGGATTGAGTAAGCTAAATAGATGGTTTTCTCGTCCACTTTTTATTTCTTTTCGTCGCAATAATATGCACTACTGCTTAGTGCTCTTGCTCTAGTCAGTAGTCATCGTGTTTATGTTGTGTATGTCCCTCTGAATGTGTGAAAGGGGTTATGTAACTTGTCTTTATTCTAAATAAAAACTCTATTTAGCTGCCTTAAAAAAACTATGAATTTTCTTCATTTCCCGCAAAATCAGAGTTATATTATTATCATTAAAGGAAACAAAATTCTGCAGCAAAACTTGAAAAACCAAAACTAAAAGGAAACAAAAGCCTGCAGCAGCTATAAAACAAAACAAAATCAAACCCTAAATTACCACCACGACAGAAAAAAGTGTAAAAATATATTTCATATATATATATGTGAGAGAGAGAGAGAGAGAGAGAGAATATTAAATTTGAGGTAGATAGAGAAAGCCAAGTATTGAAATTTTGTTCCAGAAGAGAGATTTTATTGCAACATACTATATTGTTCCTATGTTTAAAAGGCACATGTTATATTTTAATCAATCTACACCATCACCTTCACTATACAAAGGAGTATTGGGTGACTGAATCGATTCATCTAATTTAGTTAGTTAATTGCTCCAAAGAAATGAATCCAATAAGTTTTCTTTAATTTTTGACAAATATAATTTTATTAATAGATATCATACAGCCCGAACTAGAATAGAGAGCCTCGTTAAAAACATTCTTAAACTTTTTAAATAGAATAAAAGAGTAAACGCACAGTACAATTATTGTCTATGCATGAAAAATTCCAATTAGATTTTGCATTTACTACTACATTGATAAATTTTGATTATTTTGTTTTTTTATAATGGCGAACACACATACGGCTACACTTATAGTTAGAGTTTTTTTTAGGATTTGATTTAATGTAAGAATATTACCTTTTAGTATATCTTGTTTACTTTACATTTGTAGCGACTAATTATAAAATAAAAATTCGAGTTGGTGCCCACTTTTCTTGAAAATTTTTATTTGGGAGAATTTCTTTAAAGATCGTATTTTTGGAATAAAATTAGAGTCGCCATCGGTCACTTGGATAAGGTAGACCGGACACCGGAAAAGTTAATCAGTGATTGTCTGAAGAAATTATTTTGAACTTCGGGGACTTGATAATTTGATTGGTGTTATTGGCTTGGTTGAATTGAAAACTTTTGGGACTAAATTGCTATTATACCATGTCATGTCTGTAACCCCTAGACCCGTCTATGCGTTACCACTGATCCTAGGAAGCCACATTAGGGTCACAAGAGCGACCCACAGTAAAACCCGTATAAAATTCTTTTTTTTTAAATACATTAAAATTGTAAAACAAACTTTTATATAAAATATAATTTCAGAAAATCATGTAAACATAGGACATGCATTGCCCACTAACTATGCTGATATCGTACTCCAAAAGCAACACCGAGTGAACCCCAAACATTGATGTCAGTAGCCACCTATCCTTGTCGTTTTCGGCCACCTCTGTCGACGTTTGAGCGTGTCGACGGTCGAGATGGGTTTAGTGAGAAAGGGGGAGCAAACCCCCTCCGGTGGATTGTCCGTCCGACACCGGCGAGGCTCTCGTCGGAGCTTCGTTGCTTTTCGACTGTTCTACTCGTCTCAGGTAATTCTCGGCTCGATTTTCTGACTAGTTTCGATATGTCTTTGTATGGGCTAGATTATTGGAGTGATGCTCTTTGTTTTCCTGCATAATCAGTGCGACTTCATTTTCATTTCCCATTCTCATTCTAATTTTATTTTTAGTTTTTCTTTGTCTTTTATTAACTTATAAATCTAGGGGTGTTACAACTCTCCTTCTAAAACGAAAATTTCGTCCTCGAAATTTACCCAAGTCAAAGAAATGCATAAACTGCACTTTCATCCATTCTTGCACTGAAACTTATACATTTGAGTATCCTTGTTTCTTAGGATATTCACCAACAGTCATGGATCATTCTAGTAGTGTCCTTTTTTCTATTGTTCGAGCCCTGTAGCGTGTTGTATTGTGTATAGATGGTTAGCCTCCGCTTTTGTCACATTGCTGGAGAAGGAAATGGTTTAGTTGATTCCTTGGCTAACAATGGAATGCGAAGATCGACAATGCTTAAAACCCATGGTTCAAAATAAAAGATCATGACCACTTTCTGATTTTCAATAACATAGAAGAATACAAGGTCTAGCAAAATCAAAGGATGTACTAAATATGTAAATTTTTTTTGCCTTTCCGATTTTTAAGGGTTCATTTTGATTAATTCAGACCGATCTGCGTTGCACACCTGGCTTTGGTGGTTGAATCTCCCAGCAGGAATTTTCTGCATACACAACACTTCAGACTTGAGATCTGTTTAAGCGATACCATGCTGTTTACCACTTTGACCAACCTCGTTTGTTACTACATATGTACTTTGGTGATTAATTCCAAACAAATTTCAAAATTCTCTGCACAAAGTTTGAGTTTTCTTTTGAGCCACGACAACTAAATTTTATTTAAAAAATATCGAAATATATCTATTATATAACGCACCTAAAAAAACAGAGACTACGTCCACAAAAAACTTATATAAAAATAAAAGATGAAACCCAAATGTGTAAAGAAAAGCAAAACCTTCCCTCAAGATTGATGTACATCATCAAATAACTTAGAAACTTTCATGAAAATTCTTTGTCTCTATCCAAATGAGACGAAGAAAGAGGTGGAAAAGGGAGTGGTGAGCGAACCAAACTACTAGGTAGATTGTTCCACTACACGGTTTTGATTACATCGGCAAACAACCGCCAAAAGGGATCAAACTTTCTATGTTTACCAACAAATCCAAATCAGAAAACAAGTGTCGTGAGAATCTCTGTACGAGCACTAAACGACCAGCGAAAAATGTGTCAAACGACAGAAGAAAGTGCCACAAAAGTAAAGGAAAACGTGCTACAAAGGCAGAGAAAAAGCGTGACACAAGAGTAAAAATTCATATTAAAAATTGAGGAAAGTCAAGAAAAAGAAAAAGAAAAACAAGATATGAAAAAGCGAGGGAAACAATGAACACTGGTGATCGACAACCAGCACTAAGGCTGGTGCACCCGTTAACTAAGAAAAAAAATGTAAAAAAGATTCTGCGACGCTAAGAAAATCTAATAAAGATTTGGGTAAACTATAATGGTAGTCCCTTAACTTTTAGGATGATTTTAATATAAAAACTGAACTTTTAAAACTTTCATTACAACCACTCAACTTTTAATTTGCTTTCAGTACGATCATAGTCGTCATCTGCCATTAAAAAAATACTAACGTAGCAATTATTTTCTTCATTTCTTATATTTTTCTTCCATGGCTGGTCATTCCTCATCAAACTCGTCCAACACAGAAATTTAGTACAAACATTCACAATTTCTTCTCCACAACAACCCAAAAGATAAAATAGGAAAAGGTTATTAGCTCCACATATGGTGTATAAACCAACAATAAAATTGTTCAGTGAATTCGGAACATCCACGTGCTTCCGCAAAAGTTGAGTCGTCAGAGGAAGAAATAAAGAGTGGAGAAAAAATAGATGTTTGGAGAGGAAGAAATAAAGAGTTTGATGAGGAATGGCCATCCATGGAGAAAAAAGATATGAGAGGAAGAAAATAAGAAAAAAGGGTGGAAGGAGATAGTAACCGTAATGAAAGCGAATTAAAAGTTGAGTGACTGCAATGAAATTTTTAAAAGGTCAATGACCATATTAAAAGCGCGCTAAAAAGTTATAAATAAATAAAAATATAACATTATACTGCTAAATATAATTAGGCCTATAAACGAACACGAATGGGGGTATGTTCATATTCGTTCGTTAGTTTTAACCGAACAAATGAACGAACATGAATCAGGATATTGTCCTTGTCATAGGTAAAGAATCCAAGATAGGTTAGTCTTGATGAATTAATATGAGTGATGATTGCCTTTTTATTTTTTTGGCATTTTCAAATTCTGTCCCTTTGGGATATATCCTTAGTTAATAAAAATTACTGAAAAAACATATTTTCATTAGTTGAGACTATAATTGATGTGGGAAGGATAATATTTAATATAATTCATCAAAATGCTGGGTGTAGATTAATTAAAATACATGTGTCTTTTTTAAACTTTGGATCAACCTGGACCAAATGTAATGCTGCTCCAACTGTAATACTGGTCCAATTTTAATAAGTATGACAGACATAATAATTAAAATAATAATTTGGATCTAGATAATTTCAGGAAGGGCATTTAATTTGGTACAAGTGGGTGGTTGGGATATTTTATTGGTTTATTATTTTTTAATTCAAATAATAATTAAACTTTTATTACTATAATAATTGAGAAACTTTTATTATATCTGCATGGGTTGGGTTGTACATGAGGAAGATTATTTTTAAACTGTTGTGTCGATGCTAGTATTACCGTTATATGCATGCATGCTTACCGTTACTGATATTACTGTTTAACAAGTAAGAGAAACAATAATATGAGTCATAAATGACCATTAACGAATTAGTAATAAAAAACTAATTTTTACTAGTATTTTATTACAAGATAACTTAACTCTCAATCCCCATGATTTTTCCAGGACCTCAAAAATATCAGGACCGGGACGAAAGCCCTCCCACTCTCTATATCTCTCTATCTCTGATTTGGAGTGGGTTGTCATTTCTACTTTAGTTTTGAATCCGTAGTAACACATAGGCGGGTCTAGAAGGTTACATTTGTTTTTTTTTTTATTTTTCTTTTTGCAACCTAAGTGTTCTAGTTTAAGATTGGTGGAGTGTCGGCATGTTGTATTCCAAGATTGGTTGAGTGTCGGCATCTTGTATTCATAATTGGACCTGGTTGTAATTTTCTTGTAAATGCAGATAAGTCTCTCTATCATAGTTATTACATTTGGACCAGTTCTCACTGTCTTAGTTTTTCCATTTGGACCAGTTCTCACTGTCTTAGCCTTTACATTTGGACCAGGCTACCCCTAAATTTAAAATACACATGTTTTATTTTAGGATGAGTCTACCACGTGCGACAAACATCGTTGAACACCGATGCACACCATTAAATTAATTAATAAAGATTTAAAATTTTAAGGACCCATCATACAATTAATAATTATTTTTAAAAATTCAATTAAATTATTTTTTATATATATTAAAATTTTATTTTTTTAATAAGGGTAAACTATATATTTAGTACCTCACATATTTTCGTATTTCTATTGAACCCTCATTATTTAAATATTATTTCAATTTGACCCTATTCTTTATAAAAAAAATTAACCCTTAACCCTCAACCTAAAACCCTAAACTATTAAACCTTAAACCCTTAAACCCTTAAACATATACCCTAAACCATATACCATTAAAAATAATTTCACCATCATCGATTCAATTCAATTCAATAAAAGGGTGTATAGAATAGAATTCCGTGGGTTTTAAGCAAATAACTTACACCCAAAACCAATGAATACTGAATATACATAAATTCATTTCATGCAAATAACTTTTAGATTGATTCCGAGCAATTCCTCTCACCATACATGAAATACTTCAGCATTGAAATAAGGCTCAAATTCATCAAGCACTGCAACATATTCACATTAACCAACATATATGTAGATGTAGATAAGTAGTTTCTCAACCATCCAGCATACCTGAAACATCAAAAGTACCTCGGCGGCAAATTGTTTACCCATGGCAGGGCAATCCTATTTAGGGGAGGGGAAGGAGAAATTAGCTCAGTATTGAACCCACAACTTAGGGAAGAGGAGAAGGTGTCAACTGAGAGCTTCTAACCAAAGTCATTTAAATTAATGCATCAAAGTAAGAATCACTGAACTAATAAAACCCACTTAGAGATTTTCATAAAACTTGAGGATTTCTCACAAAAATGAAAACTGTAACACCCCAATGAAGTAAATGTAGTAAAAAAAAAAGAAAAAGATAAAGGGAGAAAATGCTAAACAAGTGAGGCTGGTGGGGTTCGAACCCACGACCTTCACCCTCCCTTGTGACCTTTTGCTTAAACCGTTGAGCCAATGGCTCGTTTCTGTCAAGAGTTACCTCGTTTGGCTATTAGAGTTAAGCTTGAAGGCTTGTAAGTCAACTTATTAACCCAACTCTTCACCTACCATGGGATTTTTGGTTCGAATGTGGATTTTTATTTCTAGAAAAAGTCTAGAAATCTCTCACCTTTTCCGCTCTGGCGCTGGCATAGATCTCCGTCACCGCTGGCCGGTGGCGTGCACCGCTACCACGGGCGTGCCGTCGTCGTGCCGCAAACCCGGAGCCACCGACCACTCGCAATAAGCAGCGGCCGTTCGCCGTAGAGAATAGGGTAAAGGTCCGACGGAAGCCTTGTTCGCGATGCCTCTGTTTCTTGTATTTTCCGGCCGCCTCAGCTGTCCGTTCGCGATGCCGCCGCCAGATCCGAGCTCCCGACGTGTCGACAAACAAAACCCTACCGGCCGATCTTCGTTCTGACATCGAGAGGGGCACCATCGGAAAACTTCGATTTTCCGGCAGGGTTGAACCTTTAAGGTTAGATCCGGCCTACTTCCCGACAAATTTCGCGGATGATGAGTTGGATTCGAGTTGATTTAGCTGAAACTCTTTATTTTTTCAGGTGAATCGATCAAATTTTGATGTTTCTGGCGAGATTCCGGTCGCCGTCCGGTGACTTTTTCGTCCTTGGGTAAGAACCGTCTGTCCGACCCGTTGACCCGACCCGTCTGTCCGACCCGTTGACCCGAACCGAGTCAACCTGAGTCAGCCGAGTCAACTCGTCCGAGTCAACCCGAGTCAACTTAGTTGACCCTTCTCAGTTGACTGTTGATGTCAGCATTGACCTGCTGACGTCAGCGTTGACTCTGACCCCGTTGACTGTTGACATGCTGACATCAGCGTTGACCTGCTGACGTCAGCGTTAACTTTGACCGTTGACCAAAAAGTCAAATTTTCCGAAAACTCCTATTTTATGTTTTTCGACGTCCTAAGTCCGATTTTGAAGCCCGTTTTGCAAAATTCTGACTCGAAGGCCTCCAATCTGACCTTGAACCCGAAAGTGTTTGTGTGTTTAATTTTGTTAAGAGCTCTTTGGATAATGACTGAAATGTGAATCTATGTTGTTGAAGGTATCAAAGTATCCTTGAATTCGAGATGTTGGGGGCCGTCAAATCTTGGGATCGAGTGCGATCGAATGAGGTGTCATGAATCAACTATTGTAGCTCGGAACTAAGGTAATACACTACTACCTCTGGTATGCTTTATGATCATGTTGATATTCGGTTAACGCATGCATGTTTGTGATGAAGTGTATTCGTGAACTCTTCTTAAGTCGAATCAGATACGAAAAATAAGTATGAGAATCAATAAGATCAAAATATTCGGATAAGAATATTAATAGACCAGAAGTATCGAAGGTGCTAATAGTAATAAATAATGCAGTTAAATCTGAAACTCTATCAATGGTGTCTAAGAACCAATGCTCAGAATGCGGAGTATGAGATGTTGGTTATGAAATTACAAAATTGCCCTTGGGTTATAAAAATGACTAAACTACCCCTCTAATAAAGAAATGACTCGAAATCTGCATTCTGTCTAATTAAACAATTTTACTCCACCTAAGATGTATAATTTATTGGAAAGACTCCGGCACTTTTGTACAAATTCGTGCGATTCAAACTTGGATTTTCCCCTGAACTCTGTATAACACATAAAGGTGAATCATCTGAGAATATCGTTGTAATCCTACGCCGATCCTTACGACAGTAACGAGCGAATTAATTGGAGTAATTGTAATGACCAAAAAGACTGTAGTACCCTCGAGCACCTAAATGTCTAATTAATTGGAATGACGTTTATACCTTTAAGTTCTGAAATGAATGAATCGTCTGTAACGGTCAGAGGGATTAAGATGACTTAATCTCTACCGAGTACGTGAATGATGGAGGTACCAAGTGGTAATTCAGAAAAAAAAAGAATGGTGGCTTTATCCCAAATTTCCAAAATGATCAAAATACCCCTTTCAGTTAAATAGGTGGTTATACACCCAATGAAATCCTGAAATTTTCTAATAAGACTTAAATGGCTAAAGTGCCCCTAAGTGTTAAGAAAAACGATTCGTGTATGCCTATCGCTTACCATACTAAGGTAAGGTAGGAAATTTTTGCAAGAATTATATGCTTGATTACTCAAAGCTAAACCTTATAGTAAAGTATGAAGGCGACCGTTCAGATATACAATTCAGCTGGTGTTAAGTTCTGATACACGCAAATCATTCACATCTGAATGTTAGTAAGTATTGTAAGGTTGGGATATGCCGCATTAAACACATTTTAGAGGTTTGATAAACTGTTAGAGCCCCTGAGAATTATAATCGTCGTTTTGTTATGATTGTGTTATATTTGAAAATTTGTCATGATATTTAAATAACTAAAATGTTATGTTAGCCTAAATGATTAGAGCATCCCTGGAATTATCTGATAACTTAAAAGATCTTGACATAGAAATCTCTGAATGCCTGATTGGAAGCCTAGTAAGCAAATAGAATTTTCTGAGCAACTGTTTATGCCTTGTTGGTATAAATTACCAAAATGTCAGTATGTGATAAAATGACCATAATGCCCTTGTACGCTTAAATGACTAAATAACTCATGATGCGTCTAAACTCTCAAAGATCTTGATGTATCACATCCTGAATATCTGGGTTAAACCGTTAGTATGAACCCCTTCTAATAGGGGCCACGTTTTAGAAATCCGTTCAAATTGCCAAAAGTTTAATGTGTCACCTTCCGTAAATGCTAAGTATCTCCAAGAAATGATCTGTCCCACCTAGTGTGTTCCATGTGTGATATATTATGTTGAATGGATTGTATAATTATTTAATCATGAATAATATTATGTTTGATGAACATTTCAATTGTTATTGAGATTTCATCACTATGTTAGAAAATGAGATAAAATGATGAACTTGATATATGATGACATTCTCTGCCTACCTGATATATGTCTGCTCAATATGTATACTTGGTATGTGATCGTTTGATCTATGATGATATTGTCTGATTGTTTGATGAATTTGTTAGCATGATCTGTTAGTTTGACCTATGATGGTACAATATGTTTGCATGATGAATGATGAAAATGTCTGCTCTGTTCAATAGCATGCCCATTTATCTGTCAAAAGCATGAACTTCTGTTTCTGATACTCTGAATAGAATACGTCTTTTACATGTATTATGTTACTCATGTCTGGAATTTGAACACCGATTACTATCTGGGGTATACTGTTGGGTTATGTTATGAAGTCTCTGTTGGTACAGCCCTGATCAAGCTGGTAAATCCTTATGGACTCAAGGTCTCCCCTTGAGTGGGTACCGATGCTTTAGCACGGGTAAATCCTTATGGACCTAAGGCATCCCCTTAGGTGGCACCTATGCCCATCGGGCCTAGGATAAGTCCTTATGGACCTAAGGCATCCCCTTAGGTGGCAGCTATGCACATCGGGCTTAGGGTAAGTCCTTATGGATACAGTTCTGGGGGACTGCATATTGGTGTAAGGTTGGAGGGTAGTTACCAGTGAACCCTTGTATGTACTTGAGCATTTGCATTGAATTGTTACATGTTCTTATGATATGGCTAGTATGCAATTATGCCTTCTTGATCTGCACTTATTGGAACACACTAGACGCTAAACTCGTTATTTCCATCTTTGTAACCTATCAACTTGTATATTCTCGTTTGTTACTCGATGATTGAATAAAGAACAAGTACCATTATTCTCAAGTATAACATTACCCTGAAATAACGGAAAGGAAAAGAGGATTGTTACTGCTTGGAACATCATGAAAATGTTATGCCTACCGTATATCTGCATGAGCTTATAGCATCTTTTGGTAGTTTTGTATTACTGAGCTTTCCCAAGATCATGTTGTTTTTACCATCTCAGGATAAAAGATCAGACAAGTTGCACCTATCAACGTCGGTATGGGAGTTTCTTCGGCTCGTCAGGGAGTATGGTATTTGTGTAACTAGGGGGCATGTGTGTCGTGTTTGTATTATACAAATGAGTCTGAAACTTATTTCTGCAACTTGTATCATAATTGTTTTTTCGTTTTGAACGATTTCTGAAATTGTATTTTAAATCATATATTTTTTTTGATCAACAGCTGTATGATTTTTATTAAAGAAAGAAAAAACATACAGCACGACAAGCCATACGCCTCGTTAAAAACCTCCCTAGTGGAGGAAAAGAGTACGATATGACTTGTCTAAAGAAAGTACAATAACCCCCGACCTCTATTACAAACATGCCACGAAAAGTGACAAACGATCAACGCCCTCCTTGGCCAAGACATCAGCGAATCCATTCGCCTCTCTAGGCACATAGCAAAATTGCAATTCATATGTAACTTGCCACGCTTGATCAATCGCCATGAACACCTCCCACAAACGCCATGGTCTCTTTGCCGATCGTGTAACCCAACTCAAAGCCACCTGTGAGTCAGATTCAATTAACACACACTGATGTCGCCAACTTCCCCCCCCCACCAAGCTTATTGCAATTGCTATCGCCCGAATTTCGGCTTCGTTTGAATCCATCACCCCTAAAGGCCCCGAAAACAGCCCCAAAATTCGACTCTCCCCGTCCCTCATCACTCCCCCAAATCCTGCTGGCCCCGGCTTACCCCTTGCCGCACCGTCGATGTTAAATTTCAAAACTCCCGTAACCGGTGGCTGCCAAAACACCCCACGCCTCACCTCCTTACTCGCCACTCTAAACACATGTGAATACGGGCTTGACCACCAAACAGCCTCGGACATTAACTCCCCTTCGACGCCCACTTTAATCCAATAAAATGATCTTAATTTCACCAAAAAACAGATTTCTTCTATTGTCAAACGTTTGCCGCGAAATATCCGCTCATTCCTAGCCAACCATAAGGACCATAGCAAAGCACTAACACAAGCTACCCATAAATGTTTCATACTGCCTGTGAACGGACTATGCAAATGTTCGACAAAAAAATCAGTGAAACTAACCGGGAAAGGCGTCGATATGTTCCACCAATTGCGCAGCCACACCCAAAACTGCAACACGTTCGGGCATTCATAAAATAGATGCGCGATTGATTCTTCCGATGATTCACACCACGAGCAGCGACTTTGTTCCGCACTCAACACCAGCCCGCGATGTCTCAAAAAATCCGCTGTAGGTAACCTCCTTAACCATACGAACCAAAGGAACGCCTGCACCTTTGGTGGTACCAATACATTCCAAGCGAAACAGTCCCCCAAATCATCGTCACCAAATTTATCCAGCAGCAATAAATTAGATAATGCCTTCACCGAGAAACTGCCATGCACATCCGCTCTCCAAATTAACATATCTTGTCGATCCTCCCATAATGGTACCCCCCGCACCAACTCTTGTAAACTATACAGCCGCTCCAGCTCAAAACCCCGTAATTGACGTCTAAAAAATGATGTCCACTGCCCATGTTCCAATGTCCCCCCCCACGGCATAATCGAGAATCCATGCCAGCTTGTTAATTAACAACATAAATAGTCGCGGATAAATGTCCTTAAGAGGCTGCTGCGTAACCCAAGGATCGAACCAAAATAAAACCATCCTCCCATTCCCAATTTTCCACCAAAAACCTTCCATTCCCATATGATGCTCAATGCTAATGTCACAAGAATTTAACACAATTTGTTTCCACACCCCCGACATTGCTGCCAAATTTTCCGTATTAAAACGCCACCATTGAGTGTTTACCCCATGCTTGGCTGTGATCAACCTACGCCACAATGAGTCACGATCCTATGCGTATCGCCACATCCATTTGGACAGCAAAGCCTTGTTCTTAATCCTCAAATCCGCCACCCCCAAACCTCCCAAATGTCTAGGCCGACACACAACATCCCACCCCACCCGGCTCATTTTCCGTTCGAGACCGACACCCCCCATAAAAATGCACGCCTAATTTTATCCAATTGTGCAATAATCCCTTTAGGTACTGTGAACAATCCCATATAAAAAATAGGAAGTGTTGAAAGAACGGAATTCACCAATGTAACGTGTGCAGCGAATGAAAGTGTCGTGCGTTTCCAACCGGCTAACTTGCGCCGGAAGTTAGCAATAATAGGCTCCCACACCGATAAATTTCTCGGATTGGCACCTAACGGAAATCCTAGGTAAGTAAAAGGCAGCCCCCCTGCTTGCATCCCAACATCTCGGCCACCACATCACATAATCCATCCTCCACATCAATTGCATACAACGAGCTTTTTGCAAAATTAATTCGCAAGCCCGAACACACCTGAAAACAGTGCAAAATTCGCTTTATATTCCGCGCCACCTCAATCGATGCCTCAAAAAATAAGATGGTGTCGTCTGCGAATTGTAGATGAGTCAAGGATATCCCCGGCACTACCTCCACCCCACGCACCAAACCAGCCGACTCGGCGTTACCCAACATCAAGTGCAATGCTTCAGCAACTATGACAAATAATAAAGGCAAGAGTGGACAGCCTTGGCGTAAGCCACGCCCCATCCGAAATTCTTTAGTCGCGCTACCATTCACCAAGACCGATAGGCGAGATGAGCTGATGCACTCCTTTACCCATTCCCTCCACCTACAGCAAAATCCCATACGCTCCAATACGGAATCAAGAAAAATCCAGCTTACACAATCGTAAGCTTTGGCAAAATCGAGCTTTAGAATAAATCCCCCACTACCACTCTTCCGCAGCGAATGAATTACTTCAGTAGCCAAAAGAACCCCATCTATCAATTGACGGCCTTTTACAAATGCAGATTGTGTGTCACTGATTAAACTTCCCAACATACGTTGTAGTCTAGTCGCTAAGCATTTAGCCAAAATTTTATACATTGAATTCACTAGGCATATAGGACGATACTCACCTAAACATTGGGGTGATTCCACTTTCGGCAACAACACAATGAAAGCACAATTAGCACCCTTTGGTAATATCCCTGTCGCGTGAAACTGCCCAAAAAAATTCATCACATCAGATTGCACCACCTCCCATCCCTTCTTATAAAATTCAAGCGTGAAACCATCCGGTCCCGGCGCCTTTGAACCATCACACTCCCATAATATATTTTTAATCTCCTCCAAAGTGAAAGGCTGAACAAAAATCTTTTTATCCTTGTCGTTAATTCTACGAAAATCACCCTCAAAATGCCACTCGCCCGCCCACTTATCACTAGCAAAATGTTTGGTAAATGTCTTCACCACAAAATTCTGTATCGCCGTAGGCTCAACAGTCCACAAACCTTCAATTACCAGCCCCGGTATGTAATTACGAGCTGTTCTTAGCTTTGCCGTTCTATGGAAATACGCCGTATTACGATCGCCCAAACGTAACCATGTTGCTCTTGATTTTTGCCGCCACATTGATTCTTTATTTCGCATTGCACGCCACAATGCACACATCCACCTACGCCTTACAGCCTCAATTTCATCACTCGCACCCCCCTCAACCATGGCCTCATCCGCATTTTCCAACTGTTGTTGCACATCCGCAATCAATTTATTTACATCACCGAAAGTCTCCTTGTTCCAGCCTTTCAAAAACTGCTTCAAATGTCTCAATTTGACAACTATATTCTCATTTCCCACGCCCACCTTGGTTAAGCGGCACCATTCCTCCAAAATTTGTCTAATGTTCGATCGCCCATCCATCCAACAATTGAAAAATCGGAATGGACGTGGTCCCCAATCGTTGTCATCGCACTTCAACAATAGCGGAGTGTGGTCCGAAACACCCCTTTTCAGCGCCACTTGTTGAATGGATTTAAAAGCATCCAACCAACTAGAAGAGATTAAAAACCGATCAATTCTACTGCACCTATTACCATATCCAAACCAAGTAAATCGTTTACCTACTAACGGTAAATCGATCAATCCCGCGGCATGTATGAACTCTCCAAACGTTTCCATCTCCGCATACCTATCCGAAACCCCAATGCGATCAGTTTCATATAATATAGCATTAAAATCATATATTTGATTTATGATTTTAAAGGTTTAACTATATGTTTATTTGAAATCTTATCGTGGGTCGCTCTAGTGACCCTAATGTGACTTCCTAGGATCCGTTGTAACGCATAGGCGGGTCTAGAGGGTTACAAAAACCACAAATACATTTCACTCTTTGACGAAATTGATAGTTTGAGAGCTTCTAACCATCTGTTTTAGGTTCTTTAATGATGTACGTCAATATCAAGGGAAGTGTTGCTTTTCTTTGCACATTTTAGTTTCATATTTTACTTTTGTACTGGTTTTTTTTGTAGACACAGTTTTCAATTTTTTCTCTTTAGATGCGCTGTATTTATGATATCTTCCATTGTTATTTAATAAAATATAGTTCCCGTTATTAAAAAAATTCTGAAGTTTTTTCTACTTTTTTTCTTCGAGAGTGCTACCTCCAACGGCAGTCTTAGTTTCGTCGTTTGATTTTTTTCTTTTTTTGTTTTTGCCTCAAATAAGAAGCCTCCTTATTTTAGATTTCTTTTTTTTCACACCTCTTGTTGTGTTTGTTCGTCAGCCTTTGTCGTACGCTTTTTGCCGTCCTTGTGACACGGTTTTTTCTCTTTAAAATATATTTGATATAAGTCATAATATTTTTTTTTAATTTGGGTTGATATGGAATAAACGGGTTCCATATGGAAAACCTGAAACCGAACCGAATTGAGAAGATTGAATTTTAAATTAAACCAAAAGACCGAACCTTAATATGCAAACTCGAACCGAACTGCATAACCCTGTTCGAGTCGATTTTTTTCGATTTTTTGGGTTTGTTGCTCACCCTTACCGTCACCCCTCTGTTAATTTTTTAACAGTGATGTTCAATGCTAACACTTTCATTTCGTAGTTATATTTCTAATATACCCTAATAAAATTATTAGGTATTGTACAAACATATCATCTATAGGTGGGGTAGTTGGACGACGACGACATGGTGGACGGGAGTATTTGGAGACGCCTAAATCGGGAACAAGGCAGTGGTGATCAAATTCAGTCCAATTCACAAATAGCCGCCAACGATAAACAGGATTCGCAACGGGTATGGACCTTGTATGTAGGAGGAATCGCAGAGACGATTCACTGGAAGGGTTTATGGAAAGTATTCGATCGTCATGGGATTGTTCGAGATGTGTTTATACCCAGAAAGAGAGCTAGAGACGGGACACGATTTGGATTCGTTCGAATGGCATCAAAGGCGGATGCGGATAGGGCGATAGAACGGCTTCATGGAAAATGGATATATGGCGCTAGATTGCGTGTGGCCTTGGCATGGAAGGGGATTAACGATCTAAAGAATGCGTTGAAAAGAAAGGAATTACAGCATCCGATTAAGGGGAGGGTGTCGGATTCAACAACAGAGAAATCATTGATGCAAGGGGATTGTGAGAGTGGATTAAAACGACGGGTAATTGAGGGAGTGTTAGATGAGGATAAATGGGCGATCCTCCAATGGTGTGCGATTGGATGGAGCGTTAGGCCATGGAATTTGAAAACGCTAGCGGAACGATTGGAGGTGGAGAAGAAAGATGGTTTTTCGATCATGAGACTCGCGGGGTCCATGATCTTGTTAATGTGCACGTCGGCGAAAATCCGCGAACAAGTGATGAAGATGGATTGCATCAAGGAATGTTTCTCTAAAGTGATAGATTGGTCGCCGTCAATTACAATAGAATCACGTCGTGTATGGTTGTCCGTGGTGGGGCTGCCGATCCACCTATGGCACAAGAAAACATTCACGAACATAGCAAGCTTATGGGGGTCTTTGATATGCATGGATGACGATACGAAAACCCCCACATCTTTCGATTGCGGACGTATGCTGGTGGAAATGACAATGGTGGAGCGCATTGAGGAAAACATCACCGTCAAATTGGCGGCTGCGGAATATGTGGTTCGTGTATTTGAGTCTGATGGGCAAGGTCCAATGATCAAGTATGGCTGTTATGAGGGTAACCTGTCACAAACGGAAAATCTTTATGAGGGAAGCAGTAATAGTCGTCCAAAGAATGTGCAAGTTAGAGGGGTGGAGGAAAACAAGGAAATAGCAGAAAATACTAATCCGATTGGGGGGAATGACGCAACAGAAAACCAATGCAAGTCGAACATGGTGAAAGAGTTAGTAAATCCGAGTGCAACTGCAAGGATTGAAACGATATAGGACACAGTGATGCCGGTGCAACATATGATCATGCCGATCAGCTCCGATAGCATGAAGGGAGAGAAGGAGAGTCATAGTAGGACTCTAGTGGAGAGTCCCGGTATAGCTGGATTAGTAAATTCCAGTTCAAACACAGGGGATAACGTGGGGACAGCAGCATATGTTGCTAGCGTAAATTCTAAAATAATTACGCTAGAAAATTCTCAAATCGATAGAGCAGTGCAGGGATTGGGTCAAACCGAGTTACTTCGTGTGGGGAATTCTTTTTGCAAGGTTCGACGGGTGGTGGGAGGTGAGATTACTGGAATTTAAGGCAATTCACAAACTAGCCTTGGACGAGGGTCGGGGAAGAAGGGCAAAACGGTGGACGCACATAAGTAGGGACACGAATCTTGTGAGGTTGCAATCGGGCAGCAAAATATTACGAGTGAGGCGGAAGCGACAGTGAGATTAGGGGCGTTGATTGGTGTGAAATCAATTGGGAGGGAAGAAGATATAATCAAAGACATTTCGCGGGTTATCACCGGCGAGTGTTGTGGTTTTTGACTCATGAAGTTGTTAACATGGAATGCAAGGGGTTTGGGCGGGAGTGCGAAAAGGCGATATGTTCGTGAGGTCATTCGGAAGAATCACTGCGACATGGTGTTATTACAGGAGACAAAATTGGAGGAGGTTCTGTCATTGCTGGGAGCTAATTTGTGGTACTCGGATAACTTCGAAATGGCGTGCTCACCATCGGTTGGGGCCTCCGGCGGCATATTAGTCATATGGGAAGGTACTAAATTTGCTTTAGAGTCAATTCAAATTGAGCGCTATTATGTTTTAATCTTAGGAAAATGAATGTCGAAGAATTGGGCTGTGGTATAGTAGCGATTTATGCACCTTGTGATGTACCTAGTCAAAACGTGTTATGGGACAATTTGTTGGCTAGTATGTGCACATTTCAGGGACCATGGTGCGTGGCAGGGGACTTCAATGCCATTCTGAAAGCTTCGGAAAGGATTGGAGTATCGGATAGAGAGGCTGAAATGGAAACTTTCACGAGTTTCGTCAACAATGCAGGTTTGATGGATTTGCCGATGATAGGTAAACGGTTTACATGGTTTGGCCCTGGTCATAGATGCAACCGTATTGATTGGTTCTTAATTTCAGCAACCTGGTTTGATGCATTTAGTAGTATACAGCAAGTGGCATTGTCGAGAGGAGTATCCGATCACACGCCGTTGATATTGGCATGTGACGATTGCGATTGGGGACCAAGGCCCTTTCGCTTTTTCTACTGCTGGTTAGAAGGAAAAGCCAACGTGCTGGACATGGCTAGGGAATGGTTTCGATTGACTACTGTTGGTTTGGGAAAGGATAACATCGTGGTAAAGCTGAGGCATTTGAAATCATTCTTGAAACGGTGGAATAAAGATACGTTTGGAGATGTGAATTTGATAATTGAGAATATGCAACAGAAAATCGACAAGGCGGATGATGAGCTGATCACGAAAGATGGGGATGGGGAGGTGGAGAGTGAACGTCGTCAATGGATGCAAGCACTTTGGCGAGCGATGCGTAACAAAGAGGCAATGTGGCGTCAAAAATCTCGGGCAACTTGGTTGATGTTAGGTGATCGGAACACAGCCTTTTTTCATAGAACGACTAAATTACGAACAGTTAGGAACTCCATACCGGGATTATTGATTGACGGAAAATGGACTACATCACCGTCAACATTACGTGCCTTTGTTGTTAAGGCGTTCACTGCCCATTTTTCTTGTGATGATCGAATTGGAAGATGGGAATTTGATGGACAGTTTCGTCGTGTGCAAGAAGATGCAAGTTCAGCGTTGACAGCACCTTTTACAGGTGGGGAAATTAAGCGCATTTTATGGGATTGTGACGGCTCAAAGGCACCGGGTCCGGATGGTTTTACACTCGAATTCTACAAGAAGAGCTGGGAGGTGGTGAAGGATGATGTAATGAATTTTTTCACTCAATTCCATGAGCGAGGTACATTGCCAAAGGGAGCGAACTGCACGTTTATTGTGCTATTACCTAAGGTGGCGACACCACAAGTGCTAGGTGAGTATATGCCAATTGGATTGGTTAATTCAATGTATAAGTTACTGGCCAAGTGATTGGCGAATTGGTTACAAACATTGCTGAATTCCTTGATTAGCGACACTCAGTCGGCTTTCATTAAAGGCTGTCAATTAGTAGATGGTGTGTTGTTAGCGACGGAGGTAATACATTCCCTTCGCCGTAGTGGTGCTGGTAGTTTTATTCTAAAGTTAGACTTTGCAAAAGCATATGACTGTGTGAGCTGGTCTTTTTTGGATTTTGTGCTAGCACGGATGGGGTTTTGTGCAACGTGGCGACAATGGATACAGGAGTGCATCAGTTCAGCTTGGTTGTCTGTTTTACTGAATGGGAGTGCGAAGAAAGAGTTCAGGATGAGACGTGGTTTGAGACAAGGTTGTCCCTTGTCACCGCTGCTATTTGTGATAGTAGCAGAAGCATTACATTTGATGTTGATCAATGCGGAGTCGGGAGGGCTGATTAGGGGAGTGGAGGTGGTTTCAAACATACGGCTGACACACCTCCAGTTTGCCGATGATACGATATTATTTGTTGATGCTAGCATTGAGTATGCACGTAATCTGAAGAGGATATTGCACTGCTTTCAGGTATGTTCTGGGTTACAAATTAATTTTGCAAAAAGTTCATTGTATGCGATTGGAGTGGAGGAGGAGCTGAGTGCATCAGTGGCTAGTGTGTTGGGATGCAGATTGGGGGAACTACCGTTTGTATATCTGGGTTTCCCGTTGGGGGCTGATCCGAGACGTATATCAGTATGGGATCCGGTTATTGCAAATTTCAGACGCAAGTTAGCAGGATGGAAGCGCAATTCTCTGTCGTTTGCAGCTAGGGTGACAATTGTTAACTCGGTACTTTCTTCACTCCCTATCTTTTACTTGGGCTTATTTGTTGTGCCTAAGGGTGTAATTGAGAAGCTGGATAAAATACGTATAGCTTTTCTTTGGGGAGGTGTTCGCCTTGAGAGACGGATGAGCAGGGTGGGATGGGACACAGTATGTCGACCACGACATCTAGGAGGCTTGGGGGTGGCGGACCTAAGAGTGAAGAATATGGCGCTGCTGTCTAAATGGGTCTGGCGATATGCACGTGATCGGGACTCACTTTGGCGTCGTTTAATTGCGGCCAGATATGGTGAAAATATTCAGTGGTGGAGGTTCAACACGGAAAATCTATCTGCCATGTCCGTTATATGGCGTCAAATCGTGGCAAATGCTTGTTGCCCGAGTGTTGAATCACACGTGGGGGGGGGGGGGGATTTTCACTGGAAAATTGGTAATGGGCAACTAGTCCTGTTTTGGTTTGATTTATGGGCGACACAACAGCCTTTAAAGGAGGTTTTTCCACGCTTGTTCGCCTTGGCGTTGAACAAATTGGCTTAGGTGCAGGATTATACAATGAATAGTCATTTTGCTCATGAACAATGGGAGGGATTTTTCAGGAGGCGTTTGTGGATGTTCGAACATGAGCAGTTGTGTACATTGTGCGAATTAGTGAGTGGGGTTCGCATAAGAGCGGAATGTATCGACACGCTGATTTGGATACCGGATGAACACGGGGAATTTTCGGTTCAAGCTATGTCTAAGGCGCTGTTATTAGACATGGTGGGGGATGGAGATTTTGGAGGCTGTTTCGCATGGAAGGTTCTTGTTCCACCCAAGGTACAAGCCTTCTTATGGTTTATTTGGTTGAAACGTTTGCCGACCGCGGATTTTTTGCGTATTAGAGGGGTGCCTTTGTCGGAAGGACAAGGCCTATGTCCGTGGTGCGTAAGAGTGGAGGAGTCGATCGATCACTTATTTTATGACTGCCCGTGTGTCCAACAGATTTGGGATTGGTTACGCGGTTGGTGGGGCGTTGCATTACCATTACCGGTGAGTTTCTCCGATTTTTTCGTAATGAATTTTCATAGCTCCTTTCATGGCAGTCAATTAAAATGGTGGGTGGCTAGCGTGAGTGCAATGTTATGGTCGTGTTGGCTCGCCCGAAACAAGTTCATCTTTAGGGGCAAACGTTCGACATTGGCGGAAGTGTATTTTCTGGTCAAACTTCGATCTTTTTATTGGATAAAGGTCGATGCAGAAAGTGACATTATGTCTGAATCGGTTTGGTGGTCGTGCCCATCTACATGTGTGGTTAGTCATAGGCCAAGGAAGGTGCGTGCTGGTTTAGCGTGGCAGCCACCTATTGCGGGAACATTGAAATTCAATGTGGATGGATCGGCGAGGGGCAAGCCCGGACCAGCGGGCATCGGGGGAGTTTTGCGTGATGTGGACAGTCGCATTTTGGCGATTTTTTCCGGTCCACTTGGATGTTTGGACTCCAACGTGGCAGAGGTGAGAGCTATCGAGCTCGCAGTAAGGTTGGTGGCGGAAGGAGCTTGGCGTGATAAATGTGTGGTGATTGAATCCGATTCCCAAGTAGCACTGAGTTGGGTAACATGTTCGGCAAAACGTCCGTGGAGGTTGTGGGAGTCGTTTGTGACAATTGATCAAGCGTGTCAAGCCATTTCGGAGATACAGTTTCAGTACACACCGCGGGAGGCGAATGGATTTGCCGATGTATTAGAAAAGGAGGGAGTGGATAGGTGTTCTTTATTCTTAGCTTGTATTTAGGCGTTTCTTATTTTTGACGGGCCATTACGTACTCTTTTCCTCCATTAGGATTAGGGAGGTTTTTAATGAGGCGTAAGGGCTTCGTCGCGCTGTATGATACTTTATTCTTGAATAATATTCATACAGTTGATGATCAAAAAAAATATTAGGTCAACATGGCTGCTAATTAGTGGGGAGGGAGAAGGAAGAGAAAAGGAAAAAAAAAGAAGTATATTATATTTGAACCATTTTACCTTCGGGCGCTGGTCCTTGCTTCGATGGTATTATGTGCTGCAGCGGAAGCTGTTTCACGCTTCCTCGAATCAAAACGGGGCTGTGTGTTTGATGCATAATCGGATTGAGTAAGCTAAATAGATGGTTTTCTCGTCCACTTTTTATTTCTTTTCGTCGCAATAATATCACTACTGCTTAGTGCTGTTGCTCTAGTCAGTAGTCATCGTGTTTATGTTGTGTATGTCCCTCTGAATGTGTGAAAGGGGTTATGTAACTTGTCTTTATTCTAAATAAAAACTCTATTTAGCTGCCTTAAAAAAACTATGAATTTTCTTCATTTTCTGCAAAATCAGAGTTATATTATTATCATTAAAGGCAACAATGTTCTGCAGCAAAACTTGAAAAACCAAAACTAAAACGAAACAAAAGCATGCAGCAGCTATAAAACAAAATCATATTTTGTCGAGCAAAAAAAAACAAAACAGAATTAAACTCTAAATTACCACGACGCCTCGAAAACGGTGGGGGAAGAGACAGAAAAAAGTGTAAAAAGTATATTTCATATATATATATATATATGTGTGTGTGTGTGTGTGACTTGATAGTGAGAGTGAGAGTGAGAGTGAGACTGATAGTGAGAGAGAGAGAGCTTAATAAAGAATAATAAATTTGAGGTAGATAGAGAAAGCCTAGTATTGAAATTTTGTTCCAGAAGAGAGATTTTATTGCAACATACTATATTGTTCCTATGTTTAAAAGGCACATGTCATATTTTGGGTAACTGCATCGATTCATCTAATTTAGTTAGTTAATTGCTCCAAAGAAAGGAAATCCAATAAGTTTGCTTTAATTTTCGACAATATAATTTAGAATTGTGATCTAAAATTTTTAAGATTTGATTTATGGTAAGAATATTATATATTGTTTACTTTACATTTGTAACAACTAATTATAAAATAAAAATTCGAGTGAATTGGTTTTTGATTCAAAGTTTATTCATTCTTAGTTCGTAATTTTGATTGCGAGTGAATCGGGAGAAGATCTCGTGAATGCATCCATTTATCTAATACCGGAGAGTTAGATTCAAGAAACGAATGAGCATGGTCTTTATTCAATCATTAATCGATGGTGAAGACTAATTCAACTTAGGGATAAGTTACGAATTTCAACGGCTAAAAGGAGTGCAAGATCGGTTGTTGTTCACCCATGGTTGACGCAGGGATGTATTACCAAGGCATGCACAATTGACCAGTGTTTCGAGTTAGGGATAACGAGAATGCATTGAAGAACGCTTCGCCGAACTTTGAAGGAAGTCGCCCGATTACCCAAGCAATCACTCCATTCCCAGTTGCCCATGCAATTATTTGCTCAGACAATCCGACTGTTGTCAGTTGCCAAGGCAATTGAGTTGCTCTTGCACTCAATTACTAAGACGATCCATTCAACTATCGCTCCACAACTCAGGATAATCCGTCATGTTGGATTAAAATTCGCAATTGTGGGCACATATGTAAAATGTATGTTGCTATTATAAAGTATGACACAAATCTAAGTGACCAATTATGTTAGGCGTGTCATAGGTATTAAAATGTCATGGAAATAAAAGTGTAGATACCATAAGATATATTTATAATTCAATGAGGGGCAGAGTTATAAATATTTAATAGTTGGTTAAATCAACTATATAAAGAGGTAGTGGTCCCCAAGAAATAGGTTAACTTGTTTTTCTCTCCTTCCCCGTCAGAGAGTTTTACTTCAAGAGATAACCTATCTTCTTGGAAGATCAATACCAAAGTTCTTGGGATTTCCACATCAAGATTCAAGATTTTCAATCTATCAATGAATTCAGGTACGCTTCCGCATTCAGATTATTTCGGTTTATTGTTCTTGATGATTTGACATGATAGATCCTGGATTTTAATTTTATATTAATTTATGATTTGGTTCTAACAAGTGGCATCAGAGCCTCGTCATGTTGAATCGTTAAGAATCAATTGATTTATATATTTATTTTTTGGATTAATTTGTTCTTGAATCTTTAAAATCAAAACCCTAAATCCAACGATAATTTAATCATCTATCGTTGTGGTTAAAATTTTTTATAGTTTAGTACTGTTTCAATTATGTATATGGGTTTTGGTTTTGATTTTTATGTTGTTAATTCTTTTCGGAATGCAAGAGCATATTTTGTTCGATTAATCAAATTATTCTTATGGATAGAGATCTTATAATTTTGTTTATGCACATGAATTAGGGTTTAATATTTGAAAATTCCCGATTGCCCTTATTTGGATAACCTTTATGTGCAATAACCCTTATGTTGCTACTGTTGAATATTGGGTTTAATAACCATGGATATGCGTGCCTTGTAATAGGCTAAGAATTCTTAACAACATTATAATTTTGAACGTTGAATATTGATTCACCATTTTTTTTATTGTTTTTGTTTCTTTCGGTAGCCACACACTTTAACTAAAGTTATTATATATATATAATTCTAATATATATATATTTAATTTGATTTGATCAAAATTTTAGTTTTGATAGTTAGTAATTTAGAAAGAATACAAATTTTGACTTGAGTTTTGTTGTGGTAAATTTACCGTGATTTGGAAATTTTATATTCAGGTTAGCTCTCGAAGCTTTATATTCGATTTATGTCTAATTATTATGGTTGAATTTTGTTGAATCATGTTGAGTTTTGTACATAACCTTTAGCTTAAATTTGTTTGATATTATGCTTAATTATGTCATTAATGTTATCTACGGAATATACATTTGGTTTTGGTTTTGGAAAGCATGCCATTAATCTTATGAAATTCATATCTATTCAGTTTGATCATTAGGTTATTATGGATATACTAAGGTTTCATGTGATTATTATATGAATTATTTATTTAGATACTTTTGATTTTGACTTTTAGTTAAAAAAATTGGTTGTTTTAAATTCGACTTTAATTTCGGCAAATGCATGCTTAAGGAATTTTTTTGAGAAACAGTAAAAGATTTCGGTATTCAATTTCTGATAGCCCCATTTAGACAACCTTATTTTGGGTTATTTCGGAAACTTAAGTGTTATCAGAAATTTCAGTTTTGACTGTTACAAAATTCTAAATTTGGATATCGGTATATTTATTGTATATATTTTGAGATAAATTAATTGAAGCGTTAAGTCACCAAAGTGACCTCTATTGTGAAAATTATTTTATTTTAAAATATAGAAGGTTTTGTGCATGTAAGTCGGATTATGTTAGTATTAATCGGCCCAAAGGAAGGTTAATAATTAACATTATTACATGTGCAACTGTGGTAATAAACATGTGATAATTATTCAGTTTTATATGTGAGCAACAAATCGGCCCAAAGGAAGATTTCTGTTTGACATGTTCTTATTATCAATGTTTGATTACTGTACCAAGATATCACTTGCAAGTTAATATTTTGTCCAAAGATGAAATATTAATGGAGTGTCCGATATCTTGATATGAGGTTTACCTTTATTCAAATTTATTATTATTTTGGTTATCTTTTAATTTGATTGAAAGATAAAATTAAGACAAACATTTTGAAACAATTAAATTCATATTTTGGCTTCGGATGTCTAATATTTTAATGGATTAATTGAAACATAATGTCACCAAAGTGACCGCTTTTGTGTAGATTAGTTTATTTAAAATATTAAGATGATTATGGGTTTTTGTAATTCATGCATTTATTAATTGGCCCAAAGGAAAGTTAATATTTGGCAGAATTACAACGACAACTGTGGCGATAAATGTGTGACAATTATAAGGTATTTTATGTGAGCAATACGTTAGTCCAAAGATTAGCCTATTGTTTGACATAGTTTATTGTCAATGTTTGATTGCTACAACAAGAGTATCGCTTACAATTAATATTACTGTCCAAAGACTTGATATTAATGTTGTGCTTGGTATCTTGAGGGGAACTAGTCATTATTTTGAATTTATTTGTTTACTTATGAATATTTATGTGAGCTTGTTTCTATTTTATTTACTTATTTTTGTTCTATATTTAGGTAATTTATTTTTGTTGTCACAATATCTGTTAAATACATTCTACACTCGTGTTTAGTGAAACTAATTTCAAGGAATAGAAAAGACACTTACATATAGTATTTTGATTAATGAACATAGACTTTGCACTAAGGAATGGACAACTTGCACCTCTCACTGCGGTAAGCACCCATAAAAGGTATTTTGAGAGGTGAGATCGTTCAAATCGCATGAGTCTAATGATCATAAAACACAACATTCTAGATGTCTTTAGAAGCACAAATCTAAAGAGATTATTCATACTAAGGGTTTCCTTGACGAAATTAAGAAATGTTTTACCAAAAACATTAACGTTAAGATGACATCACTTATGCTTTCTTTGATGTCTATGAAGTATAAGGGTCAAGAAAATGTGAGAGAGTAGATTATAAAAATTCTTTATATTGCTTCAAAATTTAAGGCACATAAGATCAAACTTTCTAACAATTGTTTGTTCTTATGGTTTTGATATTGCTTCCTATACAATTTAACCAATTCAAATTACAACTGTCAAAGGGAGAAATATACTCTATTTGGGTTCATTTCTCATCGTGTTCAAGAGGAAGAAAGGTTGAAGCATTATAAGTGTAAAAATAATTATTTTGTTAGTGCTCATTGTGAGAAAGGGGCCATGGTGGCCGGAGATGCAGTTAATGATGGTGGTTTGTGTGTGATCGGAGGTTAGAGATTTGTTTGTTTGAAGGAGATGAACAGGATATTTTCAGAGAGAACAATATGTTTCTCTGTATTTTCTTATTGTTCTTAATTATTCAAATGTATACAGAGTAAGCCTTTAAATAGGCTGATATAGAGTTCTAATATAACTAAAACTATAGTTTTATCTCTAATTTAAATAATATTTGTCCCTAATTTAAATAAGACTTCTAGTAAATCTAAACTATTGACTTGGGAATAAACTCTAATTATAGATTAAATAAAACTCTACCACTTCTCGAATAACTTACACTCTCCCTCAAACTCTAACCCTTCTCGGATAACTTACACTCCCCCTCAAGCTGGTGAGCAAACATAGTAGAGCACCAGCTTGGATCTTGGATGTGATGCCCACTCATATTTCTTCTGTTGTTTCTTAGAGAAAAGAAAATCTCCCTTTTTCGGGAGCCATTGAGTTGAACAACTATGATATAATCATGTTGTTCTTTTCACGGTCATTGTTGAAAATTTGCAGCTGATGTTGCTGGTTTCAGCATCCTTCTTGAGATGACTACCAACTTTGTTGTAGTTGTTGGTTTTGCACCTTCCTTAGATGTCTTCCAGCTTTCCTCTGTCAGTGATGATCTTTTTCTGGTTTTTGCATCTTCTGAGATGTCTTCCAGCTTTTTCTGCCATTCACGGACTAAGTAGCTGCTTCCATTCAATAACGATCAATGGAATCTACACTCTCCCTCAAGCTGGTAGTTACACGTACTAGAGTCCCAGCTCGGATTTTTGATGTAGAATCACTTGAAAAATAATATAGTTTTTCTTTAAGGCTAAACTAAAACCTTTTCTCCTATCTTTTTAGGATTGATGGCTAAGATAGAACCAAATAGTTTTTTTAAGGCTAAACTATAACCTTTTTGACAAAACAACAAAAATAAACGAGCAGAAATTTCACCAGAGATGTAAGATTCCAACGAAGGAGAAGCCAAGGAACGAGCGTGGCCTAATGATAGTAGCGGAAAAAAAAAGTGTGCATATAAAAAAAGAAAAAAATCAGATCAGAGATGGCAGCAGTGGTGACGACATCAAGATCGTAGTTGGCTCATGATACCATGTGAGAAAGGGGCCATGGTGGCCGGAGATGCAGTTAATGATGGTGGTTTGTGTGTGATCGGAGGTTAGAGATTTGTTTGTTTGAAGGAGATGAACAGGATATTTTCAGAGAGAACAATATGTTTCTCTGTATTTTCTTATTGTTCTTAATTATTCAAATGTATACAGAGTAAGCCTTTAAATAGGCTGATATAGAGTTCTAATATAACTAAAACTATAGTTTTATCTCTAATTTAAATAATATTTGTCCCTAATTTAAATAAGACTTCTAGTAAATCTAAACTATTGACTTGGGAATAAACTCTAATTATAGATTAAATAAAACTCTACCACTTCTCGAATAACTTACACTCTCCCTCAAACTCTAACCCTTCTCGGATAACTTACACTCATTTAGTTAGTGTCTTTAAGAATAAGGGCAATAAAGAAAATATTTAAATAAAGTTGCCAAGGGTTCTAGCCAAAAGAAACGACAATAAGTTTTTAAGTGTTGATTATTTTGTATAAGTTAGGACACATGTAAAGAAATTAAACTTTAAAAGCGAGCAACTACTTCGGTTATTTTGAGTGATACATGGACTGTAAATTTTATGATCCCACAATTAAGATTATTTTAAGGAGAGATTTATAATTTTTTTAGGATGTTGAGTTTGGAGGGAAAAATAAGGTTAGATACATTGTTATTGAGGAGGAATTGAATTATAATTTAATTCCTACTATCACTTTTGACAATGTTTAGGTTTTCAACCTATCATTAATCAAGAAGTGAATCAAGTACCTTAACAAAACAATGTTGAACAACTCTCATTCAAGATAAGGTAATTGTTTCAGAAGAACAAACTCAACAACCTTAAAAAACAAGTGTCATTAAAGAAGTCCACGAGAGGAAGATGAAATACTATTCCAGATTATTATATTGTATTTCTTCAAGAAAATAAGGTAACAATGGAATGATAGAAAATGTTCAATCATTTTTTATCAGACCATAAAAGTTTTAACTCTCAAAAGTGGATTGATGTCATTCAAGAAAAGTATAATTTTATGCAAGACAATAAAGTTAAGGAACTTGTCTTATTACCTGAAGGTGCAAACCAATTGGTTGTAAATGGATATTTAAAACCAAGAGGGATGCAAATGGTAATGTGGATAAGTATAAAGCACGTCTTGTATCTAAAGGATATACTCCAAAAGAAGACATTGATTTTGCAGAGACTTTCTCTCAAGTTTTATTGAAAGACTCTTTCAAGATAATTACTTCACTTGTTACATGTTTTAGTCTTAAGCTACATTTGATAGATGTTAAGCTTGTTTTTTTTCAATGACGACATTGAAGAAACTATTTATATGGTACAATCATAGAGTTGTGTCTTATGATACAATGTCAATGATATGTAAATTAAAGAAATTTATCTATGAGCTTATGTAAGACTCTTATTAATAAAATTATATTTCATGTTGATTATCTCATTCGGTTTTGAGATAAATTTGGTTGACACTTATATATACTACAAGTTCAGTGGGAATAAACCAAGTGACACTCATATTACTAAAGAAGATAAGTATTATCTTACTCAATGCCCTAAAAGTAACCTTGAAATTTAGAAGAATCCAAAAGATTCTCTATACATAAGCTATTGAGAATCTAATTTATGCTTAAGTATGTATGCATTTGGAAATTGTGTACATTGTTGGAATGTTAGACAGATATTTGAGGAATCATATTATGGACCATTGGATAGCAGCCAATGGGGTTATGAGATATCTTCAGAGAACAAAAAATTACTTGCTCACATGTCGGAGTTCTGGTAAGTTAGAGATCATCAGGTTTACAAACATCGATTCTATTTGAATATTGATGCAAAAGAATTCTGTCACGTGAACTGCTACTTATAGATTGAATAGAAAGACCACTTCAGTTATTTTGTGACAATAAATATGCTTTCATTTATTCTATAAACAATAGGAACACTTCAAATTTAAAGCACATAAATATTAAGTTCCTAGTTGTTAAAGAAAATTCAGAGTGGTTGTGTGTCTATAGAGCATGTTGGTACAAACTCCATAATTGCGCGCATATTAAGAAACTGTCACCCTAGGTCTTTCATGAGCACACTACTCATGTGGGTGTAATGTTATTTAAGGATATTCGGTTTTAGTGGGAGTTTGTAATTTTGAAATAATGCTCATTCGGTTTAGACACAATTTCAGTTACTTCAGTTTAAAGTTATTTAAGATTATTTTCTGCAGAAATAAAGTTCTTTTGGTTTATGTACACTCTGAATTCAGTAAAGTTGATCTCACTAAGGTTTAGGAGGACCAGTTGGAAATAGACATGTTCGGTTCACATTTCATGTAATTTTCCATGCTACACATACATGATTGATCTATGTCATTTGATTATGTTTGTATACGTGACCATTGATGGGTCCAGTCATGATTGATATGGCGAAGACCGCTTTGATCCTATATGGATATAATTGATGGATGAGATTGTTATAGAATACCTATTATATAATAGCAAAATTTTGAGCTCATAAGGTTGTACATTTATCAGGAAACATATGTTGCCCAAGTGGGAGATTGTTGGATTAAAATTCGCAATTGTGGGCACATATGTAAAATGTATGTTGCTATTATAAAGTATGACACAAATCTAAGTGACCAATTATGTTAGGTGTGTCATAGGTATTAAAATATCATGGAAATAAAAGTGTAGATACCATAAGATATATTTATAATTCAATGAGGGGCAGAGTTATAAATATTTAATAGTTGGTTAAATCAACTATATAAAGAGGTAGTGGTCCCCAAGAAATAGGTTAACTTGTTTTTCTCTCCTTCCCCGTCAGAGAGTTTTACTTCAAGAGATAACCTATCTTCTTGGAAGATCAATACCAAAGTTCTTGGGATTTCCACATCAAGATTCAAGATTTTCAATCTATCAATGAATTCAGGTACGCTTCCGCATTCAGATTATTTCGGTTTATTGTTCTTGATGATTTGACATGATAGATCCTGGATTTTAATTTTATATTAATTTATGATTTGGTTCTAACACGTCATACTCTATTAAATCGATCACTCCTTTCTCTTATCTTTATTTACTTTATTTAGTTTATTTTAGTTTATATTCATCACCATCAATTCTATTTATTTTTACAATACGATAACTAAAGTAAAGTGGTTCAAACCAGTCCATGTGGAGACGATACTCGATACTTATCGTATCACTTTATTATTAGTGACGTGTATACTTGCACCGTTTACGTTGCACTCTTAAATCACGCAACACAAAACAATTGGAGATTGATTAAAAAATATCATATTCTCTTTCAATAATGGTGCTCTATATATGTGAGTAGATCATAATGTTTCACCACCTTATTAATCAAATAAAATTATTAAAATAATCACATGAGTTGTTAATGATGAGAGACAAAATTACGTGATAATTGATAGAATAATAATAAAAATATTAGTTGTTAATTCATTATTTAATAGCGTGGGCACACCTGCACCTATATTATTTATTATTTGTGTCGGCATGAAAAAAAAAGCATTTATTGACTTTTGATTTTATTATCATTATGTATATATATAATTAGTTACTCATGCGCCCCGAATAAATTATTTCATTGATTTTTCATATAATTTTAGAAAAAAAATATAAAAGGTATGATGTAAAAAAACATTTATAATTTATCCGTATACTAATTTTGTAGGTATTGAGGAGGAATATACCACGTTTCAACGTTTTTTTCTTCTATCAAGATTTCCCAAAACGGTGGAAGATGTGTTGGACAAGTACATAATACAATTTGTTTTTGCTTGACAAATATGATTTCCTAAAATAGTTAAATCTCTTTCAATTTGTTTTATTTTTTCTAGTTAATACTAACGGTTTCATTTTATAGTTATATTTCTAATTTACCCTAATAAAATTATTAAGTCAACATGCCTGCTAATTAATGGGGAGGGAGAAGGAAGAGAAAAGGAAAAAAAAGTAGATATTATTAGGGATGACAATTTAATTCGAATCCGATTCGATCCGAAAGAATTTATTCGATCCATATTCGATTGAAAAAATTCTGAATCTGAATCCGAGGAAAATGTCCGAGTCCTAATAGGAGATGGGTTGGATATGGATCATGCCAAGATCCTATCCGAATCCGTATCTGAATCCAATCTAAATCCATGTCCGATCCGAATCTGACGCATCCGATCCATATCCGAGTTCGAATTAAAATATTTAGGACTTTTAATTCCTTAAAACAAAATATCATATATAATATTTACATTAAAACAAGAAGACAACGGCCCTGTTTGGCAATTAGCGGATAGCTGATAGCTGATAGCGGATTACATTAGCTGATAGCTGATAGCTGATTGCATTAGCTGATTTGACTAGCGGATTGTATTAGCTGATTGTATAAAAGTGTTTGGTAAAATTAACTGATAGCTGATAGCTGTTTGATTATTTAAACAAGCAAAATGACATATAAGGACATGATTATATTTAATATTTGTTTGAATAATTTATCAATTATTAATATTTTGTATCTAATAAATATTAATTAGATTTGTAAAAATTATTTTTTAATATAAATTTTCTAAACATATTTGAAAGATTCATATATTAATTTATTTTTTATATAATTATTAATTTTTTATATGCACATATAAATATGTGATAATAAAAAATAGAATTAACTTACAAATGTCACCATATAAATTAGTAGTAGCAACAAATAAGTCCAATATTTAATATGTTATTATTTATATTAAAATATTATTATTTAATTTAGGTTATTTGGAGATTTTTGGTAATTGTTAAGGGTAAAAGAGTCATTACAACTCTAATATCAAACCTCTAATCTCAAAAAGCTCCTATTAGGAGCTTTTTCAAAATTAGCTTTTTCACTTCAATCCGCTCTTTCAATCCGCTATTTACCAAACATCAATATTAGCGGATTTGACTAGTCAAACCTCTAATTATACCTCAAACCTCTAATTTTTGCCCAAACCGCTATTTACCAAACAGGGCCAACATAAATAAAGTAAAAAGTTAAACTAAATACATTAAAAGAAACAAAATTACATATATTTTTTAAACGAGAACATACATGTATATATTAAGTAATTTGAAATAATGGTAAAAACAAAATTAACTTTATATATATATATATATTAAAAATATATATATATTAAAAGTGATAATAAAAACATAAATGTCTTAAGAATGTAAGTTAAATAATAATAATATTTATTATGATTTATATATATATTAATTAATCTTAATATAGTTTAATATATCTATTTATACCATATGCATATATAAATAAATATGAAAAAAATAAATACAAGATCAAGTCATAGATAAACAAACAATAAAATAAATACAATAGAAAAACAAATAAATGTAAATATCAATGAATTACTAAAAATTAAGGAAGTTAGTGAATGAAATAGTAAGTAATGTGCAATTGATAGATAACTTATGAATTAAAATAGAAAGCAAATTAAAAGCATAAATAATAATCACAAAAATTAAATGTAGTCAACAAACAAGGAATAAAAATGAACAAGTGTAGAATTAAATATCATAAATTAAATGCGTAAGAAATTAAATATGCAAAATTATGGACTGGTTCGCACTAAAATAAAATTATTAAAGGGCCAAAACACAATATACCCTAAAGACGCTAAAATTCACGAATCTACCTATGCAAATTTTACTTGTACAATTTTTATGGTGAATTTCTGAAGTCATCGTCATTTTTTTGAAACAATCTGCAGTATTTTCTTCTGACCTTTGCTCACTCCTAATATATAACTCAAAATCAAGAACAATTTGTTTTAAACGAATCTAGACTTTCGTATGGTTATAGAAATATAAGGCTTGCTTCCTAATTTATCTTGTAGAAGTTTTGGTGATTTTTCAAAGTTATAGGTAAAATTGTTTTCTAAGAAATGTGCTGCCAATTTTTTATAACTTTTCAACACTCAAATATTTATTTTTTAAAAATACATATCGAAATCGATCACCTTGTATTTTAAATAAAATTAAACTGAATCATGTTTACAATGATATATAGACAATTTTCTAATCATTTTTATAAAATTTACGGAGAATTTCCAAACTTACTCCATTTGTCCATACTCAAGTTATGGGATATTAGATTTTTGTTGAAAAACGGGCAAATTACCCTTATAGCCATCTAAATTTGTAAATATATTGGGATTCATGTTGATATTTTTCAGGGATCCCTACAGTGATTTATACGGGTACGGTTCGATTATCCCCACGGTTCGGATATAGCAATCCTCGTCCCCATTCCCATTTGATCTTTGGTGATAAAATTTCCCCCGTTCCCGTCCTCGTGGGTGAAGATTTCAGTTATTCCCCATACCCGTCGGTTCGGATCCCCACAGTTTTCAGTTATTCCCCACCCGATTTCCATCCCAACGTATGACATGGCATATGATATGGATGCCAGAGAAAAAATTAAAATATCTTTTGTAAGTTTAATTGATTAATAAAAATAATTACTGCATCTTTTACCAATAATATATTTCTAAGACTATAAATACAATACAATTAATATAACTTTTATTAATAAAAAAATATAATTATTTAAGGTGAAAGGTTCACAAAGATGAACATAATGGTAAACAAATTTTAAAAAAATAAAACATTTTACATAAAACTTAGAATTATCAAAATTTAATTAATAATTTATCATCGGAGCGGTAAACAATTTTGTTCACCCCGAATCATGACATCACGTGTTCGATTCTTACATTAAAATTTTAATTCTTTTTTAACAGATAAAATTTATCTTACAACGTTAATATTAATTGCCAATTAAAAAAGGGTTTTAACAAAAATTGGAGTCAATTAATCGATGTCCATAATTTAATCAAGTTTTTAAATAACAATAATGTAAAAGAAATTTATAATTATTTTTTATGAATATCTTTATGTATGGTGGATATCTATTTATTAAATACAACTTTAATGTAATTTATTACTAGGGTATAATACCCATTAGAATTAGACTTTCCATCTTATGCAGTATAGAGTTTGGAGAAAGTATTGTACACAACAATCTATAGAGGCGACAAATAAATAAGTGTAGGCAGACTCAAAATTTAATATTTAATATTTTATAAATATATTAACAATCTATAAAGTAAGTGGTTAAAAACTTTCAGGTGAGACTTTTCTATTTCTAGGTTATGGGTTTTAGAACCATTAAAAAGAAATTGTTCAAGAAAGTTATTTTTATAGATGTATTTATTTCAAACCTACCATTAACTATACTTGCACAAATAATAGACAAAGATAGGTGTAGTTGTACCCACATTATTAAATAAGCATTTAATCAAAACTTATCTTTATAGTAATGAACACAAAATCTAAATTGAAGTCTAATTTAGCTCAAAATGACATTGTTTTGCTAGAGGAAAAATATTTAAAAAAAATATGCGCTTGAAGGAGTTTAAACCTAAAACCTTCAAATATAAGGGCTAAACCTTAGCCACTAAACAAATATGAAAATATGTAATATTTTATCACAAATATTATATATCTTAACCTACTTGAGATTAATTTAAATTATTTTATGAAATAAATAATACTATAAATGATATTAATATATAAAATATATTATTTATATATATATATATATATATAATAGGGGTGTATTCGATTCGGTTCGTTTTTTTAGCAAAATATAAACCAAACCCCAGTTTGCGATTTGAACCATTTTAGACCCATCCCCTTGACTATATAAAAGAGTAATTAGGGTGACACAATACATTCATCTCTACTCTTAAGAATTAGGTAATTGCAACAAAAAGAAATGGAATCCAACAAATCTGCTTTACTTTTGGTTGCAATGGCAGCTATGCTCTTATTTGCAACGGCTCCAACTGTTACGGCTGATCGTAACGAAGTTAGGGCCTTCTCAATCATCCCTAATGTCAACATTAGGAACCCTTTGTCCAACATTTTCTTCACTGAGAGTGATAACGCTGCTAACGGTTGTTTACCTTCGGGCGCTGGTCCTTGCTTCGATGGTATTATGTGCTGCAGCGGAAGCTGTTTTACGCTTCCTCGTATCAAAACGGGGCTGTGTGTTTGATGCATAATCGGATTGAGTAAGCTAAATAGATGGTTTTCTCGTCCACTTTTTATTTCTTTTCGTCGCAATAATATGCACTACTGCTTAGTGCTCTTGCTCTAGTCAGTAGTCATCGTGTTTATGTTGTGTATGTCCCTCTGAATGTGTGAAAGGGGTTATGTAACTTGTCTTTATTCTAAATAAAAACTCTATTTAGCTGCCTTAAAAAAACTATGAATTTTCTTCATTTCCCGCAAAATCAGAGTTATATTATTATCATTAAAGGAAACAAAATTCTGCAGCAAAACTTGAAAAACCAAAACTAAAAGGAAACAAAAGCCTGCAGCAGCTATAAAACAAAACAAAATCAAACCCTAAATTACCACCACGACAGAAAAAAGTGTAAAAATATATTTCATATATATATATGTGAGAGAGAGAGAGAGAGAGAGAGAATATTAAATTTGAGGTAGATAGAGAAAGCCAAGTATTGAAATTTTGTTCCAGAAGAGAGATTTTATTGCAACATACTATATTGTTCCTATGTTTAAAAGGCACATGTTATATTTTAATCAATCTACACCATCACCTTCACTATACAAAGGAGTATTGGGTGACTGAATCGATTCATCTAATTTAGTTAGTTAATTGCTCCAAAGAAATGAATCCAATAAGTTTTCTTTAATTTTTGACAAATATAATTTTATTAATAGATATCATACAGCCCGAACTAGAATAGAGAGCCTCGTTAAAAACATTCTTAAACTTTTTAAATAGAATAAAAGAGTAAACGCACAGTACAATTATTGTCTATGCATGAAAAATTCCAATTAGATTTTGCATTTACTACTACATTGATAAATTTTGATTATTTTGTTTTTTTATAATGGCGAACACACATACGGCTACACTTATAGTTAGAGTTTTTTTTAGGATTTGATTTAATGTAAGAATATTACCTTTTAGTATATCTTGTTTACTTTACATTTGTAGCGACTAATTATAAAATAAAAATTCGAGTTGGTGCCCACTTTTCTTGAAAATTTTTATTTGGGAGAATTTCTTTAAAGATCGTATTTTTGGAATAAAATTAGAGTCGCCATCGGTCACTTGGATAAGGTAGACCGGACACCGGAAAAGTTAATCAGTGATTGTCTGAAGAAATTATTTTGAACTTCGGGGACTTGATAATTTGATTGGTGTTATTGGCTTGGTTGAATTGAAAACTTTTGGGACTAAATTGCTATTATACCATGTCATGTCTGTAACCCCTAGACCCGTCTATGCGTTACCACTGATCCTAGGAAGCCACATTAGGGTCACAAGAGCGACCCACAGTAAAACCCGTATAAAATTCTTTTTTTTTAAATACATTAAAATTGTAAAACAAACTTTTATATAAAATATAATTTCAGAAAATCATGTAAACATAGGACATGCATTGCCCACTAACTATGCTGATATCGTACTCCAAAAGCAACACCGAGTGAACCCCAAACATTGATGTCAGTAGCCACCTATCCTTGTCGTTTTCGGCCACCTCTGTCGACGTTTGAGCGTGTCGACGGTCGAGATGGGTTTAGTGAGAAAGGGGGAGCAAACCCCCTCCGGTGGATTGTCCGTCCGACACCGGCGAGGCTCTCGTCGGAGCTTCGTTGCTTTTCGACTGTTCTACTCGTCTCAGGTAATTCTCGGCTCGATTTTCTGACTAGTTTCGATATGTCTTTGTATGGGCTAGATTATTGGAGTGATGCTCTTTGTTTTCCTGCATAATCAGTGCGACTTCATTTTCATTTCCCATTCTCATTCTAATTTTATTTTTAGTTTTTCTTTGTCTTTTATTAACTTATAAATCTAGGGGTGTTACAACTCTCCTTCTAAAACGAAAATTTCGTCCTCGAAATTTACCCAAGTCAAAGAAATGCATAAACTGCACTTTCATCCATTCTTGCACTGAAACTTATACATTTGAGTATCCTTGTTTCTTAGGATATTCACCAACAGTCATGGATCATTCTAGTAGTGTCCTTTTTTCTATTGTTCGAGCCCTGTAGCGTGTTGTATTGTGTATAGATGGTTAGCCTCCGCTTTTGTCACATTGCTGGAGAAGGAAATGGTTTAGTTGATTCCTTGGCTAACAATGGAATGCGAAGATCGACAATGCTTAAAACCCATGGTTCAAAATAAAAGATCATGACCACTTTCTGATTTTCAATAACATAGAAGAATACAAGGTCTAGCAAAATCAAAGGATGTACTAAATATGTAAATTTTTTTTGCCTTTCCGATTTTTAAGGGTTCATTTTGATTAATTCAGACCGATCTGCGTTGCACACCTGGCTTTGGTGGTTGAATCTCCCAGCAGGAATTTTCTGCATACACAACACTTCAGACTTGAGATCTGTTTAAGCGATACCATGCTGTTTACCACTTTGACCAACCTCGTTTGTTACTACATATGTACTTTGGTGATTAATTCCAAACAAATTTCAAAATTCTCTGCACAAAGTTTGAGTTTTCTTTTGAGCCACGACAACTAAATTTTATTTAAAAAATATCGAAATATATCTATTATATAACGCACCTAAAAAAACAGAGACTACGTCCACAAAAAACTTATATAAAAATAAAAGATGAAACCCAAATGTGTAAAGAAAAGCAAAACCTTCCCTCAAGATTGATGTACATCATCAAATAACTTAGAAACTTTCATGAAAATTCTTTGTCTCTATCCAAATGAGACGAAGAAAGAGGTGGAAAAGGGAGTGGTGAGCGAACCAAACTACTAGGTAGATTGTTCCACTACACGGTTTTGATTACATCGGCAAACAACCGCCAAAAGGGATCAAACTTTCTATGTTTACCAACAAATCCAAATCAGAAAACAAGTGTCGTGAGAATCTCTGTACGAGCACTAAACGACCAGCGAAAAATGTGTCAAACGACAGAAGAAAGTGCCACAAAAGTAAAGGAAAACGTGCTACAAAGGCAGAGAAAAAGCGTGACACAAGAGTAAAAATTCATATTAAAAATTGAGGAAAGTCAAGAAAAAGAAAAAGAAAAACAAGATATGAAAAAGCGAGGGAAACAATGAACACTGGTGATCGACAACCAGCACTAAGGCTGGTGCACCCGTTAACTAAGAAAAAAAATGTAAAAAAGATTCTGCGACGCTAAGAAAATCTAATAAAGATTTGGGTAAACTATAATGGTAGTCCCTTAACTTTTAGGATGATTTTAATATAAAAACTGAACTTTTAAAACTTTCATTACAACCACTCAACTTTTAATTTGCTTTCAGTACGATCATAGTCGTCATCTGCCATTAAAAAAATACTAACGTAGCAATTATTTTCTTCATTTCTTATATTTTTCTTCCATGGCTGGTCATTCCTCATCAAACTCGTCCAACACAGAAATTTAGTACAAACATTCACAATTTCTTCTCCACAACAACCCAAAAGATAAAATAGGAAAAGGTTATTAGCTCCACATATGGTGTATAAACCAACAATAAAATTGTTCAGTGAATTCGGAACATCCACGTGCTTCCGCAAAAGTTGAGTCGTCAGAGGAAGAAATAAAGAGTGGAGAAAAAATAGATGTTTGGAGAGGAAGAAATAAAGAGTTTGATGAGGAATGGCCATCCATGGAGAAAAAAGATATGAGAGGAAGAAAATAAGAAAAAAGGGTGGAAGGAGATAGTAACCGTAATGAAAGCGAATTAAAAGTTGAGTGACTGCAATGAAATTTTTAAAAGGTCAATGACCATATTAAAAGCGCGCTAAAAAGTTATAAATAAATAAAAATATAACATTATACTGCTAAATATAATTAGGCCTATAAACGAACACGAATGGGGGTATGTTCATATTCGTTCGTTAGTTTTAACCGAACAAATGAACGAACATGAATCAGGATATTGTCCTTGTCATAGGTAAAGAATCCAAGATAGGTTAGTCTTGATGAATTAATATGAGTGATGATTGCCTTTTTATTTTTTTGGCATTTTCAATCCGCTATTTACCAAACATCAATATTAGCGGATTTGACTAGTCAAACCTCTAATTATACCTCAAACCTCTAATTTTTGCCCAAACCGCTATTTACCAAACAGGGCCAACATAAATAAAGTAAAAAGTTAAACTAAATACATTAAAAGAAACAAAATTACATATATTTTTTAAACGAGAACATACATGTATATATTAAGTAATTTGAAATAATGGTAAAAACAAAATTAACTTTATATATATATATATATTAAAAATATATATATATTAAAAGTGATAATAAAAACATAAATGTCTTAAGAATGTAAGTTAAATAATAATAATATTTATTATGATTTATATATATATTAATTAATCTTAATATAGTTTAATATATCTATTTATACCATATGCATATATAAATAAATATGAAAAAAATAAATACAAGATCAAGTCATAGATAAACAAACAATAAAATAAATACAATAGAAAAACAAATAAATGTAAATATCAATGAATTACTAAAAATTAAGGAAGTTAGTGAATGAAATAGTAAGTAATGTGCAATTGATAGATAACTTATGAATTAAAATAGAAAGCAAATTAAAAGCATAAATAATAATCACAAAAATTAAATGTAGTCAACAAACAAGGAATAAAAATGAACAAGTGTAGAATTAAATATCATAAATTAAATGCGTAAGAAATTAAATATGCAAAATTATGGACTGGTTCGCACTAAAATAAAATTATTAAAGGGCCAAAACACAATATACCCTAAAGACGCTAAAATTCACGAATCTACCTATGCAAATTTTACTTGTACAATTTTTATGGTGAATTTCTGAAGTCATCGTCATTTTTTTGAAACAATCTGCAGTATTTTCTTCTGACCTTTGCTCACTCCTAATATATAACTCAAAATCAAGAACAATTTGTTTTAAACGAATCTAGACTTTCGTATGGTTATAGAAATATAAGGCTTGCTTCCTAATTTATCTTGTAGAAGTTTTGGTGATTTTTCAAAGTTATAGGTAAAATTGTTTTCTAAGAAATGTGCTGCCAATTTTTTATAACTTTTCAACACTCAAATATTTATTTTTTAAAAATACATATCGAAATCGATCACCTTGTATTTTAAATAAAATTAAACTGAATCATGTTTACAATGATATATAGACAATTTTCTAATCATTTTTATAAAATTTACGGAGAATTTCCAAACTTACTCCATTTGTCCATACTCAAGTTATGGGATATTAGATTTTTGTTGAAAAACGGGCAAATTACCCTTATAGCCATCTAAATTTGTAAATATATTGGGATTCATGTTGATATTTTTCAGGGATCCCTACAGTGATTTATACGGGTACGGTTCGATTATCCCCACGGTTCGGATATAGCAATCCTCGTCCCCATTCCCATTTGATCTTTGGTGATAAAATTTCCCCCGTTCCCGTCCTCGTGGGTGAAGATTTCAGTTATTCCCCATACCCGTCGGTTCGGATCCCCACAGTTTTCAGTTATTCCCCACCCGATTTCCATCCCAACGTATGACATGGCATATGATATGGATGCCAGAGAAAAAATTAAAATATCTTTTGTAAGTTTAATTGATTAATAAAAATAATTACTGCATCTTTTACCAATAATATATTTCTAAGACTATAAATACAATACAATTAATATAACTTTTATTAATAAAAAAATATAATTATTTAAGGTGAAAGGTTCACAAAGATGAACATAATGGTAAACAAATTTTAAAAAAATAAAACATTTTACATAAAACTTAGAATTATCAAAATTTAATTAATAATTTATCATCGGAGCGGTAAACAATTTTGTTCACCCCGAATCATGACATCACGTGTTCGATTCTTACATTAAAATTTTAATTCTTTTTTAACAGATAAAATTTATCTTACAACGTTAATATTAATTGCCAATTAAAAAAGGGTTTTAACAAAAATTGGAGTCAATTAATCGATGTCCATAATTTAATCAAGTTTTTAAATAACAATAATGTAAAAGAAATTTATAATTATTTTTTATGAATATCTTTATGTATGGTGGATATCTATTTATTAAATACAACTTTAATGTAATTTATTACTAGGGTATAATACCCATTAGAATTAGACTTTCCATCTTATGCAGTATAGAGTTTGGAGAAAGTATTGTACACAACAATCTATAGAGGCGACAAATAAATAAGTGTAGGCAGACTCAAAATTTAATATTTAATATTTTATAAATATATTAACAATCTATAAAGTAAGTGGTTAAAAACTTTCAGGTGAGACTTTTCTATTTCTAGGTTATGGGTTTTAGAACCATTAAAAAGAAATTGTTCAAGAAAGTTATTTTTATAGATGTATTTATTTCAAACCTACCATTAACTATACTTGCACAAATAATAGACAAAGATAGGTGTAGTTGTACCCACATTATTAAATAAGCATTTAATCAAAACTTATCTTTATAGTAATGAACACAAAATCTAAATTGAAGTCTAATTTAGCTCAAAATGACATTGTTTTGCTAGAGGAAAAATATTTAAAAAAAATATGCGCTTGAAGGAGTTTAAACCTAAAACCTTCAAATATAAGGGCTAAACCTTAGCCACTAAACAAATATGAAAATATGTAATATTTTATCACAAATATTATATATCTTAACCTACTTGAGATTAATTTAAATTATTTTATGAAATAAATAATACTATAAATGATATTAATATATAAAATATATTATTTATATATATATATATATATATAATAGGGGTGTATTCGATTCGGTTCGTTTTTTTAGCAAAATATAAACCAAACCCCAGTTTGCGATTTGAACCATTTTAGACCCATCCCCTTGACTATATAAAAGAGTAATTAGGGTGACACAATACATTCATCTCTACTCTTAAGAATTAGGTAATTGCAACAAAAAGAAATGGAATCCAACAAATCTGCTTTACTTTTGGTTGCAATGGCAGCTATGCTCTTATTTGCAACGGCTCCAACTGTTACGGCTGATCGTAACGAAGTTAGGGCCTTCTCAATCATCCCTAATGTCAACATTAGGAACCCTTTGTCCAACATTTTCTTCACTGAGAGTGATAACGCTGCTAACGGTTGTTTACCTTCGGGCGCTGGTCCTTGCTTCGATGGTATTATGTGCTGCAGCGGAAGCTGTTTTACGCTTCCTCGTATCAAAACGGGGCTGTGTGTTTGATGCATAATCGGATTGAGTAAGCTAAATAGATGGTTTTCTCGTCCACTTTTTATTTCTTTTCGTCGCAATAATATGCACTACTGCTTAGTGCTCTTGCTCTAGTCAGTAGTCATCGTGTTTATGTTGTGTATGTCCCTCTGAATGTGTGAAAGGGGTTATGTAACTTGTCTTTATTCTAAATAAAAACTCTATTTAGCTGCCTTAAAAAAACTATGAATTTTCTTCATTTCCCGCAAAATCAGAGTTATATTATTATCATTAAAGGAAACAAAATTCTGCAGCAAAACTTGAAAAACCAAAACTAAAAGGAAACAAAAGCCTGCAGCAGCTATAAAACAAAACAAAATCAAACCCTAAATTACCACCACGACAGAAAAAAGTGTAAAAATATATTTCATATATATATGTGTGTGTGTGTGAGAGAGAGAGAGAGAGAGAGAGAGAGAGAGAGAGAGAGAGAATATTAAATTTGAGGTAGATAGAGAAAGCCAAGTATTGAAATTTTGTTCCAGAAGAGAGATTTTATTGCAACATACTATATTGTTCCTATGTTTAAAAGGCACATGTTATATTTTAATCAATCTACACCATCACCTTCACTATACAAAGGAGTATTGGGTGACTGAATCGATTCATCTAATTTAGTTAGTTAATTGCTGCAAAGAAATGAAATCCAATAAGTTTTCTTTAATTTTTGACAAATATAATTTTATTAATAGATATCATACAGCCCGAACCAGAATAGAGAGCCTCGTTAAAAACATTCTTAAACTTTTTAAATAGAATAAAAGAGTAAACGCACAGTACAATTATTGTCTATGCATGAAAAATTCCAATTAGATTTTGCATTTACTACTACATTGATAAATTTTGATTAATTTGTTTTTTTATAATGGCGAACACACATACGGCTACACTTATAGTTAGAGTTTTTTTTTAGGATTTGATTTAATGTAAGAATATTATTTTTAGTATATCTTGTTTACTTTACATTTGTAGCGACTAATTATAAAATAAAAATTCGAGTTGGTGCCCACTTTTCTTGAAAAATTTTATTTGGGAGAATTTCTTTAAAGATCGTATTTTTGGAATAAAATTAGAGTCGCCATCGGTCACTTGGATAAGGTAGACCGGATACCGGAAAAGTTAATCAGTGATTGTCTGAAGAAATTATTTTGAACTTCGGGGACTTGATAATTTGATTGGTGTTATTGGCTTGGTTGAATTGAAAACTTTTGGGACTAAATTGCTATTATACCATGTCATGTCTGTAACCCCTAGACCCGTCTATGCGTTACCACTGATCCTAGGAAGCCACATTAGGGTCACAAGAGCGACTCACAGTAAAACCCGTATAAAATTCTTTTTTTTAAATACATTAAAATTGTAAAACAAACTTTTGTATAAAATATAATTTCAGAAAATCATGTAAACATAGGACATGCATTGCCCACTAACTATGCTGATATCGTACTCCAAAAGCAACACCGAGTGAACCCCAAACATTGATGTCAGTAGCCACCTATCCTTGCCGTTTTCGGCCACCTCTGTCGACGTTTGAGCGTGTCGACGGTCGAGATGGGTTTAGTGAGAAAGGGGGAGCAAACCCCCTCCGGTGGATCGTCCGTCCGACACCGGCGAGGCCCTCGTCGGAGCTTCGTTGCTTTTCGACTGTTCTACTCGTCTCAGGTAATTCTCAACTCGATTTTCTGACTAGTTTCGATATGTCTTTGTATGTGCTAGATTATTGGAGTGATGCTCTTTGTTTTCCTGCATAATCAGTGCGACTTCATTTTCATTTCCCATTCTCATTCTAATTTTATTTTTAGTTTTTCTTTGTCTTTTATTAACTTATAAATCTAGGGGTGTTACAACTCTCCTTCTAAAACGAAAATTTCGTCCTCGAAATTTACCCAAGTCAAAGTAATGCATAAACTGCACTTTCATCCATTCTTGCACTGAAACTTATACATTTGAGTATCCTTGTTTCTTAGGATATTCACCAACAGTCATGGATCATTCTAGTAGTGTCCTTTTTTCTATTGTTCGAGCCCTGTAGCGTGTTGTATTGTGTATAGATGGTTAGCCTCCGCTTTTGTCACATTGCTGGAGAAGGAAATGGTTTAGTTGATTCCTTGGCTAACAATGGAATGCGAAGATCGACAATGCTTAAAACCCATGGTTCAAAATAAAAGATCATGACCACTTTCTGATTTTCAATAACATAGAAGAATACAAGGTCTAGCAAAATCAAAGGATGTACTAAATATGTAAATTTTTTTTGCCTTTCCGATTTTTAAGGGTTCATTTTGATTAATTCAGACCGATCTGCGTTGCACACCTGGCTTTGGTGGTTGAATCTCCCAGCAGGAATTTTCTGCATACACAACACTTCAGACTTGAGATCTGTTTAAGCGATACCATGCTGTTTACCACTTTGACCAACCTCGTTTGTTACTACATATGTACTTTGGTGATTAATTCCAAACAAATTTCAAAATTCTCTGCACAAAGTTTGAGTTTTCTTTTGAGCCACGACAACTAAATTTTATTTAAAAAATATCGAAATATATCTATTATATAACGCACCTAAAAAAACAGAGACTATGTCCACAAAAAACTTATATAAAAATAAAAGATGAAACCCAAATGTGTAAAGAAAAGCAAACCCTTCCCTCAAGATTGATGTACATCATCAAATAACTTAGAAACCTTCATGAAAATTCTTTGTCTCTATCCAAATGAGACGAAGAAAGAGGTGGAAAAGGGAGTGGTGGGAGGTGAGATTACTGGAATTCCAGGCAATTCACAAACTAGCCTTGGACGAGGGTCGGGGAAGAAGGGCAAAACGGTGGACGCACATAAGTAGGGACACGAATCTTGTGAGGTTGCAATCGGGCAGCAAAATATTACGAGTGAGGCAGAAGCGACAGTGAGATTAGGGGCGTTGATTGGTGTGAAATCAATTGGGAGGGAAGAAGATATAATCAAAGACATTTCGCGGGTTATCACCGACGAGTGTTGTGGTTTTTGACTCATGAAGTTGTTAACATGGAATGTAAGGGGTTTGGGCGGGAGTGCGAAAAGGCGATATGTTCGTGAGGTCATTCGGAAGAATCACTGCGACATGGTGTTATTACAGGAGACAAAATTGGAGGAGGTTCCGTCATTGCTGGGAGCTAATTTGTGGTACTCGGATAACTTCGAAATGGCGTGCTCACCATCGGTTGGGGCCTCCGACGGCATATTAGTCATATGGGAAGGTACTAAATTTGCTTTAGAGTCAATTCAAATTGAGCGCTATTATGTTTTAATCTTAGGAAAATGGAATGTCGAAGAATTGGGCTGTGGTATAGTGGCGATTTATGCACCTTGTGATGTACCTAGTCAAAACGTGTTATGGGACAATTTGTTGGCTAGTATGTGCACATTTCAGGGACCATGGTGCGTGGCAGGGGACTTCAATGCCATTCTGAAAGCTTCGGAAAGGATTGGGGTATCGGATAGAGAGGCTGAAATGGAAACTTTCACGAGTTTCGTCAACAATGCAGGTTTGATGGATTTGTCGATGACAGGTAAACGGTTTACATGGTTTGGCCCTGGTCATAGATGCAACCGTATTGATCGGTTCTTAATTTCAGCAACCTGGTTTGATGCATTTAGTAGTATACAGCAAGTGGCGTTGTCGAGAGGAGTATCCGATCACACGCCGTTGATATTGGCATGTGACGATTGCGATTGGGGACCAAGGCCCTTTCGCTTTTTCAATTGCTGGTTAGAAGGAAAAGCCAACGTGCTGGACATGGCTAGGGAATGGTTTCGATTGACTACTGTTGGTTTGGGAAAGGATAACATCGTGGTAAAGCTGAGGCATTTGAAATCATTCTTGAAACGGTGGAATAAAGATACGTTTGGAGATGTGAATTTGATAATTGAGAATATGCAACAGAAAATCGACAAGGCGGATGATGAGCTGATCGCGAAAGAGGGGGATGGGGAGGTGGAGAGTGAACATCGTCAATGGATGCAAGCACTTTGGCGAGCGATGCGTAACAAAGAGGCAATGTGGCGTCAAAAATCTCGGGCAACTTGGTTGATGTTAGGTGATCGGAACACAGCCTTTTTTCATAGAACGGCTAAATTACGAACAATTAGGAACTCCATACCGGGATTATTGATTGACGGAAAATGGACTACATCACCGTCAACATTACGTGCCTTTGTTGTTAAGGCGTTCACTGCCCATTTTTCTTGTGATGATCGGATTGGAAGATGGGAATTTGATGGACAGTTTCGTCGTGTGCAAGCAGATGCAAGTTCAGCGTTGACAGCACCTTTTACAGGTGGGGAAATTAAGCGCATTTTATGGGATTGTGACGGCTCAAAGGCACCGGGTCCGGATGGTTTTACACTCGAATTCTACAAGAAGAGCTGGGAGGTGGTGAAGGATGATGTAATGAATTTTTTCACTCAATTCCATGAGCGAGGTACATTGCCAAAGGGAGCGAACTGCACGTTTATTGTGTTATTACCTAAGGTGGCGACACCACAAGTGCTAGGTGAGTATCGGCCAATTGGATTGGTTAATTCAATGTATAAGTTACTGGCCAAGTGATTGGCGAATTGGTTACAAACATTGCTGAATTCCTTGATTAGCGACACTCAGTCGGCTTTCATTAAAGGCTGTCAATTAGTAGATGGTGTGTTGTTAGCGACAGAGGTAATACATTCCCTTCGCCGTAGTGGTGCTGGTAGTTTTATTCTAAAGTTAGACTTTGCAAAAGCATATGACTGTGTGAGCTGGTCTTTTTTGGATTTTGTGCTAGCACGGATGGGGTTTTGTGCAACGTGGCGACAATGGATACAGGAGTGCATCAGTTCAGCTTGGTTGTCTGTTTTACTGAATGGGAGTGCGACGAAAGAGTTCAGGATGAGACGTGGTTTGAGACAAGGTTGTCCCTTGTCACCGCTGCTATTTGTGATAGTAGCAGAAGCATTACATTTGATGTTGATCAATGCGGAGTCGGGAGGGCTGATTAGGGGAGTGGAGGTGGTTTCAAACATACGGCTGACACACCTCCAGTTTGCCGATGATACGATATTATTTGTTGATGCTAGCATTGAGTATGCACGTAATCTGAAGAGGATATTGCACTGCTTTCAGGTATGTTCTGGGTTACAAATTAATTTTGCAAAAAGTTCATTGTATGCGATTGGAGTGGAGGAGGAGCTGAGTGCATCAGTGGCTAGTGTGTTGGGATGCAGATTGGGGGAACTACCGTTTGTATATCTGGGTTTCCCGTTGGGGGCTGATCCGAGACGTATATCAGTATGGGATCCGGTTATTGCAAACTTCAGACGCAAGTTAGCAGGATGGAAGCGCAATTCTCTGTCGTTTGCAGCTAGGGTGACACTTGTTAACTCGGTACTTTCTTCACTCCCTATCTTTTACTTGGGCTTATTTGTTGTGCCTAAGGGTGTAATTGAGAAGCTGGATAAAATACGTATAGCTTTTCTTTGGGGAGGTGTTCGCCTTGAGAGACGGATGAGCAGGGTGGGATGGGACACAGTATGTCGACCACGACATCTAGGAGGCTTGGGGGTGGCGGACCTAAGAGTGAAGAATATGGCGCTGTTGTCTAAATGGGTCTGGCGATATGCACGTGATCGGGACTCACTTTGGCGTCGTTTAATTGCGGCCAAATATGGTGAAAATATTCAGTGGTGGAGGTTCAACACGGAAAATCTATCTGCCATGTCCGTTATATGGCGTCAAATCGTGACAAATGCTTGCTGTCCGAGTGTTGAATCACACGTGGGGTGGGGGGGGGGAATTTTCACTGGAAAATCGGTAATGGGCAACTAGTCCTGTTTTGGTTTGATTTATGGGCGACACAACAGCCTTTAAAGGAGGTTTTTCCATGCTTGTTCGCCTTGGCGTTGAATAAATTGGCTTAGGTGCAGGATTATACAATGAATAGTCATTTTGCTCATGAACAATGGGAGGGATTTTTCAGGAGGCGTTTGTGGATGTTCAAACATGAGCAGTTGCGTACATTGTGCGAATTAGTGAGTGGGGTTCGTATAAGAGCAGAATGTATCGACACGCTTATTTGGATACCGGATGAACACGGGGAATTTTCGGTTCAAGCTATGTCTAAGGCGCTGTTATTAGACAGAGTGGGGGATGGAGATTTTGGAGGCTGTTTCGCATGGAAGGTTCTTGTTCCACCCAAGGTACAAGCCTTCTTATGGTTTATTTGGTTGAAACGTTTGCCGACCGCGGATTTTTTGCGTATTAGAGGGGTGCCTTTGTCGGAAGGACAAGGCCTATGTCCGTGGTGCGTAAGAGTGGAGGAGTCGATCGATCACTTATTTTATGACTGCCCGTGTGTCCAACAGATTAGGGATTGGTTACGCGGTTGGTGAGGCGTTGCATTACCATTACCGGTGAGTTTCTCCAATTTTTTCGTAATGAATTTTCATAGCTCCTTTCATGGCTGTCAATTAAAATGGTGGGTGGCTAGCGTGAGTGCAATGTTATGGTCGTGTTGGCTCGCCCGAAACAAGTTCATCTTCAGGGGCAAACGTTCGACATTGGCGGAAGTGTATTTTCTGGTCAAACTTCGATCTTTTTATTGGATAAAGGTCGATGCAGAAAGTGACGTTATGTCTGAATCGGTTTGGTGGTCGTGCCCATCTACATGTGTGGTTAGTCATAGGCCAAGGAAGGTGCGTGCTGGTTTGGCGTGGCAGCCACCTATTGCGGGAACATTGAAATTCAATGTGGATGGATCGGCGAGGGGCAAGCCCGGACCAGCGGGCATCGGGGGAGTTTTGCGTGATGCGGACAGTCGCATTTTGGCGATTTTTTCCGGTCCAGTTGGATGTTTGGACTCCAACGTGGCAGAGGTGAGAGCTATCGAGCTCGCAGTAAGGTTGGTGGCGGAAGGAGCTTGGCGTGATAAATGTGTGGTGATTGAATCCGATTCCCAAGTAGCACTGAGTTGGGTAACATGTTCGGAAAAACGTCCGTGGAGGTTGTGGGAGTCGTTTGTGACAATTGATCAAGCGTGTCAAGCCATTTCGGAGATACAATTTCAGTACACACCGCGGGAGGCGAATGGATTTGCCGATGTATTAGCAAAGGAGGGAGTGGATAGGTGTTCTTTATTCTTAGCTTGTATTTAGGCATTTCTTATTTTTGACGGGCCATTACGTACTCTTTTCCTCCATTAGGATTAGGGAGGTTTTTAATGAGGCGTAAGGGCTGCGTCGCGCTGTATGATACTTTATTCTTGAATAATATTCATACAGTTGATGATCAAAAAAAATTATTAGGTCAACATGGCTGCTAATTAGTGGGTGTAATCACTAATTTTGTCCGGGCTAACATTTTTTTATTTCGTCTTATAATAGTGGGCTTATATGGGCTATTGTCTAGTTATTAACTATGTAAATGTGTCATTAAAATCTAAGAAAAAGCAAAAAAATATTACTATTAATATTATATCTATTATTATATCATTTATGTGAAAAAACCCTAAACACTACTAATATAGCATGACATCTTCTTCATTATTATCACTATCTATTATATTATTATTATTATCATTATATTATTATCAGTACCATTATATTTATTATCGTTATTATAACTATTACTAGTATTTTTTTTTACATTACTATGTTATTATTTATTATTTATTATCTACTATTATTATCTATTCTTCTCATTACTACTATATATTATTACCCTATTTATTATTTAGTGTTATATTTAAAATTACTATCATATTATTATTACTATTATTATTATTATTATTATTATTATTATTATTGAATTGAATCTGAAAAACACAAAAACTATATATATATATATATATATATATATATATATATATATATATATATATATACGAACACATATTAAATAAATAAGAAATCCAATATAAATAAATAAAGCCCCAATGTATTTAAGAGTCCATTTTCAAGTATTAAAAAACTCAAAAAGAATATATCAAACAATAGCCCATTTCAAGCCCAATAAAAATTAAACCTAAGTCTAAAAAACCCTAAAAATAATCTGATCACATCTTTATGTTTGTGCAGCCGCCACCCCATCTCCACCGTTGGATCTGGGATCCAGATCCAACGGCCCAGATCGCACCAGGAGCAAAAAACCCTAGAGAAGCCACACGTTGCCCTAAGCGCCGCATCATTGTCTGTCGTTGGATCCAGATCAAGATCAACGGCCAAGATCGAGGTTCGGAAGCCTCCAGAACCTCCACGCATCGCACGCACGGCTCCCCAACTCCTTCACGCGCGTCGTTTCAGCTCTCCACTCGCGCGTGCATCACACGCTGGCCATTCGAATTCCTCTGGCCGTCCAGATTCCACCAAGGGTTGTGATTCGCCCCTTATCGTTCGACCGTCTCGAGCCCTCCTCGAACCCCTCCTCGCGGCCGTTCGTTCACATGCAACAAACAACCAAAACGTCAGAAAAGGACATGCAACAAACCGAAAATCACAGAAGCAAAATGACAAACGACAGCAAATCAACAACATTTCCAGCAATTTTGTGCAATTAGAAAAAGAGCAAAAATGTAATATTCCGGCTATATAAAGCCCGAAGCGAAATGTAATTAGGGAGGATTTTTGAGAGGAAAGTTTTTCAGAGAGATTTTTCAGAGAGCATTCGAGAGAGATATGTAATCAAAAATTGCAGACATCAATACAAGAAAAGAAAGAAGTTCAGAGGTATATCAGTTTTGCTTTTTTTCATTTCGAATCTGAAAATAAATGTAAAAAAACACAGAAGTGGGTCTAGCCTTTTTTTACCTTTGCGTCTCTTCTTCTCCTTCTCGTCCGTTCACCTTCCTCGCTGGTGATAAACCCAATGATCTCTCCGGAGATCCAGTGCGGTGAGCCGGCGAAGAGGAACAAGAAAGGGGGATCGGTTTTTGGGTCTTCGATTTTTTTTTTAAAAAAAAGGGGTTTTGTTTCAGCTTTAGTTTCGAGAAGGGAAAGGATTTTTTGGTTTCAAGAAAGAAAAAAGAAATCTTTTTAGGGTTCCAGCGCCGGAAACGGCGACTGGAACCCTTGCGGCGCCGGAGAAACAGAGAGGGGGAGAGGTTTTCGGCATACTAGGGTTAATAGAAATGGAGAAAGGGATGAAAATGGTTTTAAAACGGCTTATATAGCCTTTCATTTTTTTAAAATCGGTTTAATCGCTTTACAGTCCCTCTGCACCGCCGTAATCTCGCGGGAAGGGTTTCCGCTTTTCAAATTCCTTCCCGTGGTCCCTGTTACTTTTCAAACCTTTTTAATTTGGTCACCGTTTTCATTCTGATCGATTTTCGGGTGGGATAATTCCCGTTTTAGCCCCTGTAGATTCCCGCACCTCTTTAATTTGGTCCCATTTCTTACTTTCAATTAATGTTTTATTGGTTTAATTACAGTTCGGGTCCCTGCCAGTTTATCTTTGTTCTTTTACATTTTACTCATCTTATATGTTATATCTTGTTGTTCATACGTTGATCTTTTCTTATCGAATATATGTTGTTTGCATTTTTGTCCCCTTTATTTATGTTAGCATCGTATATTTGTTTTTGCCATGTTGTTAGGTTTATTTAAACATAAATGTATGAGATGTGGTAAATGTGTTTTATATTGTCATATGTTTTATATTTACTTATGGTTTTTATGCGTTTAATGTACCCTTGTCATATACATTGCATGCTTGTTTTTTATGTGTGTTTTAGCTAGTTTTCATGCTATTCGAATATATATTTGCTATATGCTTTTTTAATGTCATTTGGTTCGAATATATGTGACATGCATTTTAATTGTCATTCATATGACTCTTTAATTTTGCTCGATAATTAATTGACTTAAAATCAACCCCAAGAGAGGTATCAATTAGCCCCGGTATTCGAAAACGACAGTCCTAGCTTAATGGATGTCTATCGAATACTTAGGTTAATTTTCACCGTCTCTAGGTAAGCGAGAGCATAAAAATGGAAATAGCACGCATCATCCCTTATTTGCCCGCATCATGCATAAAGGTGACGTACGGGATCCGAACCCTAAACTAACACGGCAGTCAGCCTTATTTGATGTCGGTTTAGTCTATGGTCCGGTGTACCGTCATCCTTTTTAATTAAATGATTAATTAATTCCAATGCCACTATTCGACAAAGCCCGTATTTTAAGTCATATTTTCATTTAAGAACAATTTTTAAATTCACTTCGATTTTTAAATAATTTCTATCGATCAAAAGGCAACAAGCAATTTGGTACCGATTTCCGGGCGTGATGGGGTGCTAACACTACCCCACGCGTAACCAACTCCCGAACCCGTTTTAAAACGAATCTCTGGTCTTATGGTGTCCGGCCTACCTCAGTGGCCGGTGGCGACTCCAAATTTTCACAAGTTTTCCAAAACACGAATTTCCCCCCTTTTTTCTTTAACTAAACCCCCCTTTTCAAAAAGAAAATAGTGATAAGGCCCCTACTTAGCGGTTTTCAGGAAAAACCTTATCACAGTGGGGAGGGAGAAGGAAGAGAAAAGGAAAAAAAAGAGAAGTATATTATATTTGAACGATTTTACCTTCGGGCGTTGGTCCTTGCTTCGATGGTATTATGTGCTGCAGCGGAAGCTGTTTCACGCTTCCTCGAATCAAAATGGGGCTGTGTGTTTGATGCATAATCGGATTGAGTAAGCTAAATAGATGGTTTTCTCGTCCACTTTTTATTTCTTTTCGTCGCAATAATATGCACTACTGCTTAGTGCTGTTGCTCTAGTCAGTACTCATCGTGTTTATGTTGTGTATGTCCCTCTGAATGTGTGAAAGGGGTTATGTAACTTGTCTTTATTCTAAATAAAAACTCTATTTAGCTGCCTTAAAAAAACTATGAATTTTCTTCATTTTCTGCAAAATCAGAGTTATATTATTATCATTAAAGGCAACAATGTTCTGCAGCAAAACTTGAAAAACCAAAACTAAAACGAAACAAAAGCATGCAGCAGCTATAAAACAAAATCATATTTTATCGAGCAAAAAAAACAAAACAGAATTAAACTCTAAATTACCACGACGCCTCGAAAACGGTGGGGGAAGAGACAGAAAAAAGTGTAAAAAGTATATTTCATATATATATATATATATATATATATATATATATGTGTGTGTGTGTGTGTGACTTGATAGTGAGAGTGAGAGTGAGAGTGATAGTGAGAGAGAGAGAGCTTAATAAAGAATAATAAATTTGAGGTAGATAGAGAAAGCTAGTATTGAAATTTTGTTCCAGAAGAGAGATTTTATTGCAACATACTATATTGTTCCTATGTTTAAAAGGCACATGTCATATTTTGGGTAACTGCATCGATTCATCTAATTTAGTTAGTTAATTTAGTTAGTTTATTGCAACATACTATATTGTTCCTATGTTTAAAATAATCACATGAGTTGTTAATGATGAGAGACAAAATTACGTGATAATTGATAGAATAATAATAAAAATATTAGTTGTTAATTCATTATTTAATAGCGTGGGCACACCTACACCTATATTATTTATTATTTGTGTCGGCATGAAAAAAAAAGCATTTATTGACTTTTGATTTTATTATCATTATGTATATATATAATTAGTTACTCATGCGCCCCGAATAAATTATTTCATTGATTTTTCATATAATTTTAGAAAAAAAAATATAAAAGGTATGATGTAAAAAAACATTTATAATTTATCCGTATACTAATTTTGTAGGTATTGAGGAGGAATATACCACGTTTCAACGTTTTTTTCTTCTATCAAGATTTCCCAAAACGGTGGAAGATGTGTTGGACAAGTACATAATACAATTTGTTTTTGCTTGACAAATATGATTTCCTAAAATAGTTAAATCTCTTTCAATTTGTTTTATTTTTTCAAGTTAATACTAACGGTTTCATTTTATAGTTATATTTCTAATTTACCCAAATAAAATTATTAAGTCAACATGCCTGCTAATTAATGGGGAGGGAGAAGGAAGAGAAAAGGAAAAAAAAGTAGATATTATTAGGGATGACAATTTAATTCGAATCCGATTCGATCCGAAAGAATTTATTCGATCCATATTCGATTGAAAAAATTCCGAATCTGAATCCGAGGAAAATGTCCGAGTCCTAATAGGAGATGGGTTGGATATGGATCATGCCAAGATCCTATCCGAATCCGTATCTGAATCCGATCTAAATCCATGTCCGATCCGAATCTGACGCATCCGATCCATATCCGAGTTCGAATTAAAACATTTAGGACTTTTAATTCCTTAAAACAAAATATCATATATAATATTTACATTAAAACAAGAAGACAACATAAATAAAGTAAAAAGTTAAACTAAATACATTAAAAGAAACAAAATTACATATATTTTTTAAACGAGAACATACATGTATATATTAAGTAATTTGGAATAATGGTAAAAACAAAATTAACTTTTTATATATATATATATATATATATATATATATATATATATTAAAAATATATATATATATTAAAAGTGATAATAAAAACATAAATGTCTTAAGAATGTAAGTTAAATAGATTTATATATATTAATTAATCTTAATATAATGTAATATATCTATTTATACCATATGCATATATAAATAAATATGAAAAAAATAAATACAAGATCAAGTCATAGATAAACAAACAATAAAATAAATACAATAGAGAAACAAATAAATGTAAATATCAATGAATTACTAAAAATTAAGGAAGTTAGTGAATGAAATAGTAAATAATGTACAATTGATAGATAACTTATTAATTAAAATAGAAAGCAAATTAAAAGCATAAATAATAATCACAAAAATTAAATGTAGTCAACAAACAAGGAATAAAAATGAACAAGTGTAGAATTAAATATCATAAATTAAATGCGTAAGAAATTAAATATGCAAAATTATGGACTGGTTTGCACTAAAATAAAATTATTAGAGGGCCAAAACACAATATACCCTAAAGACGCTAAAATTCGCGAATCTACCTATGCAAATTTTACTTGTACAATTTTTATGGTGAATTTCTGAAGTCACCGTCATTTTTTTTGAAACAATCTGCAGTATTTTCTTCTGACATTTGCTCACTCCTAATATATAACTCAAAATCAAGAACAATTTGTTTTAAACAAATCTAGACTTCCGTATGGTTATAGAAATATAAGGCTTGCTTCCTAATTTATCTTGTAGAAGTTTTGGTGATTTTTCAAAGTTATAGGTAAAATTGTTTTCTAAGAAATGTGCTGCCAATTTTTTTATAACTTTTCAACACTCCAATATTTATTTTTTAAAAATACATATCGAAATCGATCACCTTGTATTTTAAATAAAATTAAACTGAATCATGTTTACAATGATATATAGACAATTTTCTAATCATTTTTATAAAATTTACGGAGAATTTCCAAACTTACTCCATTTGTCCATACTCAAGTTATGGGATATTAGATTTTTGTTGAAAAATGGGCAAATTACCCTTATAGCCATCTAAATTTGTAAATATATTGGGATTCATGTTGATATTTTTCAGGGATCCCTACAGTGATTTATACGGGTACGGTTCGATTATCCACACGGTTCGGATAAAACAATCCTCGTCCCCATTCCCATTTGATCTTTGGTGATAAAATTTCCCCCGTTCCCGTCCCCGTGGGTGAAGATTTCAGTTATTCCCCATACCCGTCGGTTCGGATCCCCACAGTTTTTAGTTATTCCCCACCCGATTGTCATCCCAACGTATGACATGGCATATGATATGGATGCCAGAGAAAAAATTAAAATATCTTTTGTAAGTTTAATTGATTAATAAAAATAATTACCGCATCTTTTACCAATAACATATTTCTAAGACTATAAATACAATACAATTAATATAACTTTTATTAATAAAAAATATAATTATTTAAGGTGAAAGGTTTACAAAGATGAACATAATGGTAAACAAATTTTAAAAAAAATAAAACATTTTACATAAAACTTAGAATTATCAAAATTTAATTAATAATTTATCATCGGAGCGGTAAACAATTTTGTTCACCCCGAATCATGACATCACGTGTTCGATTCTTACATTAAAATTTTAATTCTTTTTTAACAGATAAAATTTATCTTACAACGTTAATATTAATTGCCAATTAAAAAAAGGTTTTAACAAAAATTGGAGTCAATTAATCGATGTCCATAATTTAATCAAGTTTTTAAATAACAATAATGTAAAAGAAATTTATAGTTATTTTTTATGAATATCTTTATGTATGGTGGATATCTATTTATTAAATACAACTTTAATGTAATTTATTACTAGGGTATAATACCCATTAGAATTAGACTTTCCATCTTATGCAGTATAGAGTTTGGAGAAAGTATTGTACACAACAATTTATAGAGGCGACAAATAAATAAGTGTAGGCAGACTCAAAATTTAATATTTAATATTTTATAAATATATTAACAATCTATAAACTAAGTGGTTAAAAACTTTCAGTTGAGACTTTTCTATTTCTCTAGGTTATGGGTTTTAGAACCATTAAAAAGAAATTGTTCAAGAAAGTTATTTTTATAGATGTATTTATTTCAAACCTACCATTAACTATACTTGCACAAATAATAGACAAAGATAGGTGTAGTTGTACCCACATTATTAAATAAGCATTTAATCAAAACTTATCTTTATAGTAATGAACACAAAATCTAAATTGAAGTCTAATTTAGCTCAAAATGACATTGTTTTGCTAGAGGAAAAATATTTAAAAAAAATATGCGCTTGAAGGAGTTTAAACCTAAAACCTTCAAATATAAGGGCTAAACCTTAGCCACTAAACAAATATGAAAATATGTAATATTTTATCACAAATATTATATATCTTAACCTACTTGAGATTAATTTAAATTATTTTATGAAATAAATAATACTATAAATGATATTAATATATAAAATATATTATTTATATATATATATATATATATAATAGGGGTGTATTCGATTCGGTTCGTTTTTTTAGCAAAATATAAACCAAACCCCAGTTTGCGATTTGAACCATTTTAGACCCATCCCCTTGACTATATAAAAGAGTAATTAGGGTGACACAATACATTCATCTCTACTCTTAAGAATTAGGTAATTGCAACAAAAAGAAATGGAATCCAACAAATCTGCTTTACTTTTGGTTGCAATGGCAGCTATGCTCTTATTTGCAACGGCTCCAACTGTTACGGCTGATCGTAACGAAGTTAGGGCCTTCTCAATCATCCCTAATGTCAACATTAGGAACCCTTTGTCCAACATTTTCTTCACTGAGAGTGATAACGCTGCTAACGGTTGTTTACCTTCGGGCGCTGGTCCTTGCTTCGATGGTATTATGTGCTGCAGCGGAAGCTGTTTTACGCTTCCTCGTATCAAAACGGGGCTGTGTGTTTGATGCATAATCGGATTGAGTAAGCTAAATAGATGGTTTTCTCGTCCACTTTTTATTTCTTTTCGTCGCAATAATATGCACTACTGCTTAGTGCTCTTGCTCTAGTCAGTAGTCATCGTGTTTATGTTGTGTATGTCCCTCTGAATGTGTGAAAGGGGTTATGTAACTTGTCTTTATTCTAAATAAAAACTCTATTTAGCTGCCTTAAAAAAACTATGAATTTTCTTCATTTCCCGCAAAATCAGAGTTATATTATTATCATTAAAGGAAACAAAATTCTGCAGCAAAACTTGAAAAACCAAAACTAAAAGGAAACAAAAGCCTGCAGCAGCTATAAAACAAAACAAAATCAAACCCTAAATTACCACCACGACAGAAAAAAGTGTAAAAATATATTTCATATATATATATGTGAGAGAGAGAGAGAGAGAGAGAATATTAAATTTGAGGTAGATAGAGAAAGCCAAGTATTGAAATTTTGTTCCAGAAGAGAGATTTTATTGCAACATACTATATTGTTCCTATGTTTAAAAGGCACATGTTATATTTTAATCAATCCACACCATCACCTTCACTATACAAAGGAGTATTGGGTGACTGAATCGATTCATCTAATTTAGTTAGTTAATTGCTCCAAAGAAATGAAATCCAATAAGTTTTCTTTAATTTTTGACAAATATAATTTTATTAATAGATATCATACAGCCCGAACTAGAATAGAGAGCCTCGTTAAAAACATTCTTAAACTTTTTAAATAGAATAAAAGAGTAAACGCACAGTACAATTATTGTCTATGCATGAAAAATTCCAATTAGATTTTGCATTTACTACTACATTGATAAATTTTGATTATTTTGTTTTTTTATAATGGCGAACACACATACGGCTACACTTATAGTTAGAGTTTTTTTTAGGATTTGATTTAATGTAAGAATATTACCTTTTAGTATATCTTGTTTACTTTACATTTGTAGCGACTAATTATAAAATAAAAATTCGAGTTGGTGCCCACTTTTCTTGAAAATTTTTATTTGGGAGAATTTCTTTAAAGATCGTATTTTTGGAATAAAATTAGAGTCGCCATCGGTCACTTGGATAAGGTAGACCGGACACCGGAAAAGTTAATCAGTGATTGTCTGAAGAAATTATTTTGAACTTCGAGGACTTGATAATTTGATTGGTGTTATTGGCTTGGTTGAATTGAAAACTTTTGGGACTAAATTGCTATTATACCATGTCATGTCTGTAACCCCTAGACCCGTCTATGCGTTACCACTGATCCTAGGAAGCCACATTAGGGTCACAAGAGCGACCCACAGTAAAACCCGTATAAAATTCTTTTTTTTAAATACATTAAAATTGTAAAACAAACTTTTGTATAAAATATAATTTCAGAAAATCATGTAAACATAGGACATGCATTGCCCACTAACTATGCTGATATCGTACTCCAAAAGCAACACCGAGTGAACCCCAAACATTGATGTCAGTAGCCACCTATCCTTGCCGTTTTCGGCCACCTCTGTCGACGTTTGAGCGTGTCGACGGTCGAGATGGGTTTAGTGAGAAAGGGGGAGCAAACCCCCTCCGGTGGATCGTCCGTCCGACACCGGCGAGGCCCTCGTCGGAGCTTCGTTGCTTTTCGACTGTTCTACTCGTCTCAGGTAATTCTCGACTCGATTTTCTGACTAGTTTCGATATGTCTTTGTATGTGCTAGATTATTGGAGTGATGCTCTTTGTTTTCCTGCATAATCAGTGCGACTTCATTTTCATTTCCCATTCTCATTTTCATACAGCCCGAACAAATTGTACTATGTACTTGTCCAACACATCTTCCACCGTTTTGGGAAATCTTGATAGAAGAAAAAAGACATTGAAACGTGGTATATTCCTCCTCAATACCTACAAAATTAGTATACGAGTAAATTATAAATGTTTTTTTACATCATATCTTTTATATTTTTTTCTAAAATTATATGAAAAATCAATGAAATAATTTATTCGGGCGCATGACTAGGGGTGATAACGAGCCGAGCAGAGCCCGAGCCTGGCCAGGCTCGGCTCGGCTCGAAAACAGTGTAATTGGGCTCGGCTCGGGCTCAAGGCTCGCCGAGCTCGGAATGTTAGGCTCGAGCTCGGCTCGAAAACAATTCTATTGGGCTCGGCTCGGCTCGGGCTCGAAGCTCGTCAGGCTCGGCTCGGCTCGAAATAAAAAATTTTGCTATAGTTTTTTATATAAAATATTCGTTAAACATCCCTTTCATAACCAACACTAAAACGAAATTCAATGACCGGAAAGGGAAAATGTGCCAAAAATTAGATTAATCCAAGTAATCAATAAATATTCTTATAATACAAACACATAATTAAAGAAAATACAAAATCAAACAACAATCAACTAATGAAAGAAAATACAAACACATAATTTATTTTAGTGCATATGTAGATTCCGAGCCTGTTCACGAGCTTTTCGAGCCGAGCCTGGGTAAGCTCGGCTCGACTTGTTAAGGTTTCGAGCCGAACCCGAGCCCGAGTCGAGCTCACTCGAGCCGAGCTTTGACCGAGCGGAGCCCGAGTAGCTCGCGAGTCGGTCAGGCTCATTATCACCCCTACGCATGACTATGAGTAACTAATTTTATATATACATAATGATAATAAAATCAAAAGTCAATAAGTGCTTTTTTTTCATGCCGACACAAATAATAAATAATATAGGTGTAGGCGTGCCCACGCTATTAAATAATGAATTAACAACTAATATTTTTATTATTATTCTATCAATTATCACGTAATTTTGTATCTCATCATTAACAACTCATGTGATTATTTTAATAATTTTATTTGATTAATAAGGTGGTGAAACATGATGATCTACTTACATATATTGAGCAGCATTATTGAAAGAGAATATGATTTTTTAATCAATCTCCAATTGTTTTATGTTGTGTGATTTAAGAGTGAAACGTAAACGGTGTAAGTATACACGTCGCAAATAATAAAGTGATACGATAAGTATCAAATATCGTCTTCACATGGATTGGTTTGAACCACTTTACTATAGTTATCGCACTGTAAAAATAAATAGAATTGATGGTGATGAATATCAACTAAAATAAATTAAATAAAGTAAATAAAGATAAGAGAAAGGAGTGATCGATTTAATAGAGTATAACGGATAATCGTGAGTTGTGGAGTGATAGTTGAATAGATCGTCTTGGTAATTGAGTGCAAGAGCAACTCAATTGCCTTGGCAACTGGCAACAGTCGGATTGCCTGTGCAAGTAATTGCCTGTGTAACACCCTGATAAATATATATTTTGTATGTAAAAAAAAAAAAGGAAATCAAGGTGAGGGTGTGGGGGCTCGATCCCGCGACTTTACCCCTCACCATCCAATTTTTTTCCTACCGCTGAGCTAAGGGCTCATTTCTGTTAAAGCTTACCGAATTTTGTTTTTAACATTGTAAAAAAATAATAATAATAATTCTGAACCTATTAAATTTTATCTGCCTTTTCACCTCCCAGTAATTAATTCTTACCCATTTCGAACTTTGAATCGTCACCCTCACCTCCCTCACAGACCCCTCTCCCTCCTCAGTTCCGGCAAACGTCTACCGTCTACACCGTCGTCTGGTGTGCATCACCGCCTGCGCCGGCGAACGTGCGTCATTGCTCCGACCCCTTTGCCGTCGGTGACGCGCCCTCCCGTGCCTCCGTTTGCCCTAGAAGTCGAGTTTTAGTTCGAGCCGGACCGCCTCTGATTTCCCGTCTATGTTGTCGTCGTCTTGACTTGCCGCTGGTACGGCGACGCTCCACTCGTCGAGCTGATCAAAACCCAGTCGACCTCTTGCCCGTCCGACACCGGTAAGTCCATCATCGGAGCTACGCGATTTCCGGCCGTCGGGGGTCTTTTTAGGTAAATTCCGGCGACATTCCGACTTATTTTCGGATAATTTTGAGTGGGTTAAGACCTTGGGCTAACGATCTAGCTTTTCTCGGCAGAATCGCAGCTAAAACGCGTCACCAGCGACTTTTCCGGCAGCTTCCGGCGACACCTCCGTTTGGGGTAAGTGAACCGGCCTGAACCGGCCTTAACCGACTAGACCGGTTGACCCAAACCCGAGTCAGACCCGACTCGCCTATAACCCGAACCGACCCGGTTGAGTCAACTCGCCGAGTCAACTCAGTGAGTCAACTCGCCCGAGTTGACTCAGTGAGTTAACACGCCGAGTCAACTCAGTTGACCTTGTCTGATGACGTCATGCTGACGTCAGCGTTGACTTTGACTGCTGACGTCAGCGTTGACTTTGACCAAAAAGTCAAAATTTCCGAGAAAGCCATATTTTATGTTTTTCGACGTCCTGAGTCCGTTTTTGAAGCTCGTTTTGCGAAATTCCGACTCTAAGACCTCCGAATCTGACCTTAAACCCAAATCATGCATATGTACTTAATTACTCCATTCAGATATCAGTAAATCGAATAAATGACTAATATACGCTTTTATCTGCTTGAAGGTAATCAAGACTCCCCTGACCGTTCGTCTGCTCAGCCTAGTTCCTCCCGATCTGCTCCTCCGCGCGTTCCGATAGTTACTAGTATGAATCTGTGAACCTTGTAAGCTATTAGAGTTAACACTTATTCCTTGTAGTAACCATGGTCCTTTATTGATTTAGGATCTAGCTCAGCGGCAGACCGTAGCGAGACAGGAGCCCGATAGATTCGCCGACCAGCTTTTGAGGTGTGTTCCATGTGTGCTACATTTCTGTTATATATATATATATATACATATATGTATACATGCGTCCCGTTACGATTCACTGAACGTTATAAATTGTACTTGTACTTGAAATGCCTGACTACTGGAAAGCATGATTTCTGTTTGAAAAGCATGATTACCTTCTGTTTGAAAAGCATGATTACCTTCTGTTTGAAAAGCATGATTATAATGTGATGAAAATCTGTTTATTGTGATATGTTAGAAAGTATGCCTCATGTCTGATCTGAAATAGAAATATCTGATATCTAAATGATAGAAATATTATCTGTCTGTTGTCTGAGCTCTGTTGATAGTATATTGAACTGAATTGCTCTGCTTGGGGTATACTTTTGGGATATGATAGAAGTGTCTGCAGGTACAGCCCTGATCCAGCTGGTAAAACCTTCGGTTAAGCTCCTACGCCCAATGGGCCTAGGGTAAGACTTTCTGGCAGGCTCCTACGCCTTCGGGCCTAGGATAAGTCCTTACGTATGCAGTTCATGGGGAATTGCATTTTGGTGTTCGGTTGGAGGGTAGATATGTTAAAATGGAACCTTGGTTGCTCTTATGGCATGTTTGTATTGTCTGATGCATATCTGAACTATATATATATATATATATATATGTTTCTTTGCACTTATTGGAACACACTGAGCTTCCTAGCTCACACCCCTAAACTTTCCCCTTTCAGATACTTTTGGATAGGCTACTCGTGGACTTGGCACTTGGAGGATCGGCACATTCCTATTATACTTTTGTTGTAATGTTCTTATCCACCATACTGTCTATTTTGGGTGACATGAGCCTATATTTTGTTAAGATACACTTTACTAGTTAGCCATGATGGCATTATTTTGCAACTCAAACTCTGAAATGGTTTTAGATTATAAACTTCATAGTTGTTTCGAATGAATGTGTTTACCTATTATTATCTTGATCACTCTATAGTGATGCCTGAATTTCATGAAAACTGAATACATGTATATATGTATATGTTGTGATAATTTTCTGTAACTTAGGTATAACGCATAGGCAGGTACAAGGTGTTACAGCCTGGGCAACTGGGAATGGTTTGATTGCCTAGGTAACTGGGCGACTTCCTTCAAAGTTCGGCGAAACGTTCTTCAATGGCTTCACGTTATCCCTAACTCGAAACACTGGTCAATTGTGCATGCCTTGGTAATACATCCTTGTGTCAACCATGGGTGAACAACAATCGATCTTGTGCTCCTCTTAGCCGTTGAAATTCGCAACTTATCCCTAAGTCGAATTAGTCTTCACCATGGGTGAACAACAATCGTTCTTAATGGAAAAATAAATTGATATTAGAGTATCTAATGGTAAATTAAAATATGTTATGTGTTTTGCTTATTTTTTGAATTTGAAAAAAAAACTCGTTAAAACCGCAGTTTTTAACCGATCTGAACCGCAAAATTCGGTTTTTTGTATTTTAGTTTTTTTAACCTTTTGGTTTTGGTTTATTTGTTGTAAAAACCGCAGAATGCGGTTCGGTTCATATTTTGCTAAAAACGAACTGAACCGAATACACCCTATTATATATTGATATAAATATATATATAAAATAATATATTTTATATATTAATATTATTTATAGTATTATTTATTTCATAAAATAATTTGAATTAATCTCAAGTAGGTTAAGATATATAATATTTGTGGTAAAATATTACATAATTTTATGTTTGTTTAGTGGCTAAGGTTTAGCCTTTGTATTTGAAGGTCTTAGGTTTAAACTCCTTCAAGCGCATGGTTTTTAATATTTTTCCTCCAGCAAAACGTCGCCATCTTGGGCTAAATTAGACTTCAAAATAGTCACACCAAAACGACACTATTTTAACTTAAGTGACATTTTCGAGTCAAAAACTTAAGTTCAGTGTTAGATTTGAAGCTTTTTAAAGTTTAGTGACATTTTCGAATTATAAGCCATATTTCAATGACATCTGTGTAGTTTACCCAAAAATCAATCTAGATTTTGTGTTCATTACTATAAAGATAAGTCTTCATTAAATGCTTATTTAATAATGTGGGCACAACTACACCTATCTTTGTCGATTATTTGTGCAAGTAAAGTTAATGATAGGTTTTAAATAAAGGATTTTGCTATTGACAACCCTAAGGGCTGTCAATAAGAACTCTATAAATTCTTATAATTAATGTTTGTTTTACTTTGTAATTAATGTTTGTTTTGCTTTATAATAAATGGTTGTTTTGCTTTGTAATGAAATCTAGTAAAATGTAATTAAATACATTCCTAAAAAATCATGTTTAATTAATTTTAGGTTGTTTAATGTAATTAATACTCACTTAAAATGGTTTATTGTTTATGGTTTATGGTTTGAGGGTTTGTATTTATGGTTAGTGTTTAGGGTTTATGGCTTATAGTTTAAGTTTTAGGGTTTGATGTTTAGGGTTTAAGGTTTAGTGATTATGGGTTATGGTTTAGGGTTTAAAGCTTATGGTTTATGGTTAGGGTTTAGGGTTAGGGTTTATGGTTTATGACTTGTGGTTTAAGTTTTAGGGTTTGATGTTTAGGGTTTGTGTTTGAGATTTGAGGTTTATGATTTAGAGTTTAAGTTTGAGGTTTGGAGTTTGAATTTAGGGTTTTATTGTTTAATTAAATTAATGAACACAACTTTTTAGGAATGTAATTAATTATTATACTATATTTCTTTAAAAAAATTAAAAAACATTAATTACAAGAATCTATAGTGTTCTCATTGACAACCCTAAGGGCTGTCAATAGCATAACCCTTAAATAAACACATCTATAAAAATAATTTTCTTGTAATATTTAATATTTTTATAAATAACATCTGTGTAGTTTACCCAAAAATCAATCTAGATTTTGTGTTCATTACTATAAACATAAGCCTTCATTAAATGCTTATTTAATAATGTGGACACAACTACACTTATCTTTGTCGATTATTTGTGCAAGTAAAGTTAATGAAAGTTATTTTTATAGATGTATTTATTTTAAACCTATCATTAACTTTACTTGCACAAATAATCGACAATGATTGGTGTAGTTGTGCCCACATCATTAAGTAAGCATTTAATCAAGACTTATCTTTATAGTAATGAACACAAAATCTAGATCGAATTTTGGGTAAACTATATTAGATGCTATTGAACTATGGCTTATGATTCGAAAATGCCACTAAACTTTAAAATGCTTTAAATCTAACACTAAACTTAAATTTTTGACTCAAAAATGCCACTTAAGTCAAAATAGTGTCGTTTTGGTGCGACTGTTTTGAAGTCTAATTTAGCCCAAAACTACATAGACTATAAACCATAAACTAGGCCTCTAACCCCTAAAATTAGGGCGCTTGACATTTTATTTCCACCGCCAGTGCGTCATATATTTTCTCTTAAAGTTTTAGACACAATAACACAGAACACAAGTAGATCAAAAACTCTACATAGCTTTAAGACACTAATCTTGGTGTTATTTATTTAATTTTTTTTGTTTATGACCACCTTCTTCTTTGTTTCACCATTATTGTTCATCGCTCTTATATCTCTTATATAACAAAATTCAATTTATTAAGATAATCCAAAATTTAATTGTCAAAGAATCTATAGAAAATCTTCAGGCTTAATACTTGTCAGTGATCACTTGATTACTTCATCTATCAACCAAAAGCGAAAACCCATATTGTTAAAAACCCAAAGTCAACTTTGCAGAGCTTACGATGAACCGTCGAGCGAGTTGAGTGAGACGAGGAAGGAATTGAGTGAGTGAAGTTGAATCACTGCTTTTTAGAATTGGAGTTGGGAAGGAAAATACGAGTCTCACACTAGGGATTACGGAGGTTTCGTAGATCTATAGATTAGTAAAAATATATAATTTTTGGGGAAGATGGTAAAAAATAATGTTTTGAAAGTTTGGGGGTTAAATTAGAAATTATTTTTTATTAACGGAAGTTAACGGCCAAGGAACCAAAATAGACACGATTCAAAACGTAAGTGGCAAGAATGATCTTTTTTGAATTCAGGTGACCAAAATAGAACAAACACCAAACAAAATGGACCACGGATAAAGGTTACCTTTAAATTATACTAATATTTTATAATCAATATTTTGTGTGTTGTAATTAGTTATATAATTGAATAATTTTAAAAATTGTTTATTGATAAAAATGTATTAATTGTATTGCTTTTATAATCTTAAAATTTATTCATTAATAAAAGATGTATTCATTGCATTACATTTATAATCTTAAAAATTGTTTATTAATAAAAGATATATATTTTTTTCAATCATACTTATTTAAACTGTGATGTCATTGTCCAAATTAATCACGTCTTGTTAAGATATTAATGACCTTGGAATGCTGAATAATACATTTATAGAATGAATGTCCTTTGGAATGCTAAATCATGCATTTATGGGATTGCTAAATTTAAGGGAGTAACACAATGAGGGCTGTGGGGTCTACGGCTTCTACTAAAATTTGAAAATTTTCGATGTTGACACTTAAAATTTTCATAAAATTTAATTTAGACCCCAATAGTTTTGAAAAAAAATGTAAACAGTACCCTTTTACATTTTTAAAAATATGAATTCAAACCTTTACTTTTTTTTTGAAAAAAATTAAATTAGACTCACAATCTCTATAAGTATAACCGAGTTCCACCGCCAGCTAAATTGATCAGGTGTAACATGGCATATGATATGGATGCCAGTGGAGAAAATTAAAATATCTTTTGTAAGTTAAATTGAAAAATAAAAGGTGACATATTTTGGTCATTAAGTAAAATTGAAAAAATTTAATTAAAATAGACATATTTTGACCAACGGCCGTTAAAATCTAATAGAAAGGTGACATGGTTGTTAAGTAAAATTTGTATAATTACACATTTAGTCATTGTTAGTTTTTTATTATATCAATTTAGTCCTAATTTTAATTTAAATAAATAATAAAATTAATTAATTTAATATTTAATATATTTATTTTCCTCCAATGAGATGGTAATTAGTGGGGAGGCAGAAGAAAGAGAAAAAGAAAAAAAATTAAATATTATATTTGAACCATTTTAGACCCATCCCCTTGACACAACAATCTATAGAGGCGATAAATAAATAAGTGTAGGCAGACTCAAAAGTTAATATTTATTATTTTTATAAATATATTAACAATCTATAAAGCAGGTGGTTAAAAGCTTTCAGTTGAGTCTTTTCTATTTCCCTAGGTTATGGGTTCTAGAACCATTAAATAGAAATTGTTCAAGAAAGTTATTTTTATAAATGTATACCATTAACTATACTTGCACAAATAATAGACAAAAATAGGTGTAGTTGTACTCACATTATTAAATAAGCATTTAATCAAGACTTATCTTTATAGCAATGAACACAAAACCTAGATTGAAGTCTAATTTAAATCAAAATGACATTTTGTTGGAGGAAAAATATTAAAAAATATGCGCTTGAAGGAGTTTAAACCTAAAATCTTCAAATACAAAGGCTAAACCTTAGCCACTAAACAAACGTGAAAATATGTAATATTTTATCACAAATATTATATATCTTAACCTACTTGAGATTAATTGAAATTATTTTATGCAATAAATAATACTATAAATGATATTAATATATAAAATATTATATATATATCAATATATAATAAGGGTGTATTCGATTCGGTTCATATTTTTAGCAAAATATAAACCGAACCCCAATTTGCGATTTTTTTACAAAAAAATAAAAACCGGATGGTTAAAAAATTGAAATACAAAAAACCGAATTTTGTGGTTTAGATCGGTTAAAAACCGCGGTTTTAACGGGGGGTTTCAAATTCAAAAAATAAGCAAAACACATAACATATTTTAATTTACCATTAGATACTCAAATATCAATTTATTTTTCCATTAAGAACAAGAAAACGCATGTCTTGAGCTCTTGACAAATCTAAAATTTCAAATAAGAGTGATTTTAAAAAACAACTATGTTTACAAAACAAACAACCTATCTAAAAAACAAACAACCTATCATGTAAGCGCCAAGTCAAATTTTTTAATTAAAAGATAATCGTTCTTTTATATTTAAAAGCTCCATCCAAAGGACTTTTCATCAGTTGAATAACCATCGAAATGAAAGAAGATTCATATAATATATATAGGGTTAGGATCAACTTACACTGTGTAAACCTTTTTAAGTTTTATACCTTTTTTGGATCGTTGGATGGAGGAAATGGATGGTTGAGATTAACTCCGTGTTTTTAATTCCCAAGTGATAATCTTCACATATTTTACTGTTAATCTCATCCATCCGTTTCACTCATCCAACGATCCAAAAAAGGTGTAAAACTTAGAGAATTTTATACAGTGTAATTTGATCCTATCCCTATATATATATATATATATATATATATATATATATATATATATATATATCTAATTTAACGTAGTTAAATAGATGATTTATTTAGAACAAAGACAAGAAAGTAGCAAAATACATAATCATCTGTCACATATGCAAGGGACACCACAACATACAAAACATCATCAACTAAATGAAAAGGTAAACAAGTAGACGAATTATCCATCTATTTAACTCACTCGATCTTATCTTTTAGGTGCACATAGAACCGGGCTTATTATACCGTTATTTCATCAACTCAGTGATGACAGGGCTTATTATTATTATTATTATTATTATTATTATTATTATTATTATTATTATTATTATTATTATTATTATTATTATTATTATTATTATATATAAGCGCCAAGTCAAATTTTTGAATTAAAAGAGAATCTTTCTTTTAAATTTAAAAGCTCTATCTCTAATTCATCATTATTTCAGCAACTCAATTGTCACCGGTGAGCTGGGGTTGTTGAATTTGAATTAAATCAAATTCAAATATTTCAAAAGACTATCTTTAAAATATATTTGATACAAGTCATAATATTTTTTTTAATTTGGGTTGATATGGAATAAACGGGTTCCATATGGAAAGCCCGAAACCGAACCGAATTGAGAAGATTGGATTTTAAATTGAACCAAAAAACCAAACCTCAATATGCGAACCCGAACCGAACTGCATAATCCGGTTCGAGTCGATTTTTTCAATTTTCTGGGTTTATTGCTCACCCTTACTGTCACCCCTCTGTTAATTTTTTAACAGCAATGGTCAATGCTAACGGTTTCATTTCGCAGTTATATTTCTAATATACCCTAATAAAATTATTAGGTCAACATGGCTGCTAATTAGTGGGGAGGGAGAAGGAAGAGAAAAGGAAAAAAAAAGAAGTATATTATATTTGAACCATTTTAGACCCATCCCCTTGACTATATAAAGGAGTAAATAGGGTGACACAATACATTCATCTCTACTCTTAAGAATTAGGTAATTGCTACAAAAAGAAATGGAATCCAACAAAACTGCTTTACTTTTGGTTGCAATGGCAGCTATGCTTTTATTTGCAACGGCTCCAACTGTTACGGCTGATCATAACGAAGTTAGGGCCTTCTCAATCATCCCTAATGTCAACATTAGGAACCCTTTGTCCAACATTTTCTTCACTGAGAGTGATAACGCTGCTAACGGTTGTTTACCTTCGGGCGCTGGTCCTTGCTTCGATGGTATTATGTGCTGCAGCGGAAGCTGTTTTACGCTTCCTCGAATCAAAACGGGGCTGTGTGTTTGATGCATAATCGGATTGAGTAAGCTAAATAGATGGTTTTCTCGTCCAGTTTTTATTTCTTTTCGTCGCAATAATATGCACTACTGCTTAGTGCTGTTGCTCTAGTCAGTAGTCATCGTGTTTATGTTGTGTATGTCCCTCTGAATGTGTGAAAGGGGTTATGTAACTTGTCTTTATTCTAAATAAAAACTCTATTTAGCTGCCTTAAAAAAATTATGAATTTTCTTCATTTCCCGCAAAATCAGAGTTATACTATTATCATTAAAAGCAACAATGTTCTGCAGCAAAACTTGAAAAACCAAAACTAAAACGAAACAAAAGCCTGCAGCAGCTATAAAACAAAACAGAATCAAACTCAAAATTACCACCACGCCTCGAAAACGGTGGAGGAAGAGACAGAAAAAAAGTGTAAAAAGTGTATTTCATATATATATATATATATATATATGTGTGTGTGTGTGAAAGAGAGAGAGAGAAAGTGAGAGTGAGAGAGAGAGAGCTTATTAAAGAATATTAAAATTGAGGTAGATAGAGAAAACCTAGTATTGAAATTTTGTTCCAGAAGATAGATTTTATTGCAACATACTATATTGTTCCTATGTTTCAAAGACACATGTTATATTTTAATCAATCTACACCATCACCTTCACTATACAAAGGAGTATTGGGTGACTGAATCGATTCATCTAATTTAGTTAGTTAATTGCTCCAAAGAAATGAAATCCAATAAGTTTTCTTTAATTTTCGACAAATATAATTTTATTAATAGATATCATACAGCCCGAACCAGAATAGAGAACCTCGTTAAAAACATTCTTAAACTTTTTAAATAGAATAAAAGAGTAAACGCACGGTACAATTATTGTCTATGCATGAAAAATTCCAATTAGATTTTGCATTTACTACTACATTGATAAATTCTGATTATTTTGTTTTTTTATAATGGCGAACACACATACGGCTACACTTATAGTTAGCTTTTTTTTAGGATTTGATTTAAGGTAAGAATATTACTTTTTAGTATATCTTGTTTACTTTACATTTGTAGCGACTAATTATAAAATAAAAATTCGAGTTGGTGCCCACTTTTCTTGAAAATTTTTATTTGGGAGAATTTCTTTAAAGATCGTATTTTTGGAATAAAATTAGAGTTCCCATCGGTCACTTGGATAAGGTAGACCGGATACCGGAAAAGTTAATAAGAGATTGTCTGAAGAAATTATTTTGAACTTCGGGGACTTGATAATTTGATTGGTGTTATTGGCTTGGTTGAATTGAAAACTTTTGGGACTAAATTGCTATTATACCATGTCATGTCTGTAACCCCTAGACCCGTCTATGCGTTACCACTGATCCTAGGAAGCCACATTAGGGTCACAAGAGCGACCCACAGTAAAACCCGTATAAAATTCTTTTTTTTAAATACATTAAAATTGTAAAGCAAACTTTTGTATAAAATATAATTTCAGAAAATCATGTAAACATAGGACATGCATTGCCCACTAACCATGTTGATATCGTACTCCAAAAGCAACACCGAGTGAACCCCAAACATTGATGTCAGTAGCCACCTATCCTTGCCGTTTTCGGCCACCTCTGTCGACGTTTGAGCGTGTCAACGGTCGAGATGGGTTTAGTGAGAAAGGGGGAGCAAACCCCTTCTGTAACACTCTAAGTTTTGGCAAAAAAAAAATGAAAATAACATTCAGGGGATTTGATCCCACGCCCCTTGGTTTAATATGTAAGGGCTTTAGCCAACCGAGCCAAGGCCATTGTTGGTTTTAGCCTACCCTGGTTTAACTTTAAACTATGCTCAATGTGTTAATTTGAATAAGATGAGTCAGTTAGCATGCCCACCTACTGTCATTATTGCTCCTTCATTTTGACGCTAAATGGGAAAGAGAAAGTGGGAGAGCATACCAAAGGTCCAAGCCCCTTCATCGTCCGATCTCCGTCACCCCTCCGCCGTGAACGTCACCGCCGGCAGCAAACGGAGCGTCGTCGCATCTAGGTTAAGCTCTGGCCGCCACTCGCGCGTTAGCGCCGCCGTTCGTCGCAAATCTGGGTTCGAAGGTTCGGTTGAAACCTTAAGCTAATACTTCTGTTTTCCGGCGATTACGTCGCCGTCCGCCTTCCGTTCGTCGCGCCACCAACACCAATATGTTCCTCACGCCACGACGGACAAAACCCCTACGGCCGTTTGCCCATCCGACACCGGCAAGGGCGTCATCGGAGCTTCGTCGAGTCCGGCGATCTCGACTTCATTTTTGGGTAAGTTTCGATCATTTTCCGGTTTATTGGTGAAGTTTTAGGTGTATATGATTCGTGGTTTAATTTTCTTTTGATTTCCGACAGAACCGACACGAAAATGACATCTCCGGCGACTTTTCCGACGGCCGTCCGGTGACCGGAAACTTTGGGTGAGTGAACCGGACTGAACCGTCCAACCCGGTCCGAACCAGTCCAACCCGGTCTGAACTAGCCCAAACCCAAACCGAGCCCAAAACCCGACCCGTTGACCCGGCCTGTCTGCCCGACCCGAAAACCCGAACCGAGTCAACTCGTCTGAGTCAACCCGAGTCAACTCGTCTGAGTCAACCCGAGTCAACTCGTCTGAGTCAACCCGAGTCAACTCGTCCGAGTCAGCCCGAGTCAACTCAGTTGACTGATGACGTCAGCGCTGACCTTTGATGACGTCAGCGTTGACTCTGACCCCTGTTGACAATTGACCTGCTGACGTCAGCGTTGACATGCTGACGTCATCGTTGACTTTGACCGTTGACCAAAAAGTCAACTTTTCCGAAATCTCTCGTTTTATGTTTTTCGACGTTCTGAGTCCGATTTTGAAGCCCGTTTTGTAAAATTCCAACCCGAAAGCCTCCGAATTTGACCTCGAACCCAAACTTGTATATGTATTTAATTATTCAGTTAAGAACTTTGTGAATAAGGTCTGATCTTGGAGTTTGTGTATTTGAAGGTGTTCAAAGTTCCTTGTATCCGAGATGTGAGGGGCGTCAAATTTGGGTTCGAGTGTGATCGAATGAAGTATCATGAATCGACCGGTGTAGCTCGGAGTTGAGGTAATACATTACTACCTCTTGTATGCTTTATGATATATAGTGGTATCCGGTAAACACATGCATGATGGTGTATAAGCGTATGATTAATTTTGTTAATGTCTAATTGAATATGAAAAAGGTAGTAAACTAGTTGAGACTAGTGCTCGGTTAGAAATATAAGTGACTTAAAAGAACTTTCGAGATCTAAGAATGATTGATAAGACTGTGATGCTCTAAATTTGAGTTTTGCTTGTTAATGATTTAAATTTCTGAAATGCTAAGTTAAGAGATGATGAAAATACCTTGAGAGTAATGCGATATGAGATTGTATGCTTTTTCTGATAAACAACTGATTCATCGGAAATTCTCGTTATACTGGGAATGACCTAGTAATAAGATTTGCATCTCCGGGAATGTAAACATTTAAGCTATTCCTGAATTCTAAATAACTTTCGAAGACAAATTTACAAGAATTTTTCGCATGTTCAGAGCTACCAATGGTGTGATTATCAAACTGACTAAAGCTTCTGAAACGACAAAGAGGATTGAAAATATTAATAAGGCAGAATTAATCGAAACAATGTGATGACAAAAAAAATAGGGACTGAATCACCCTCGGGCACTAGATGCCAAAAATTAACCGAAATGATGATTATACCCTCGAGATCATAAATGAATGAGTTGTTGGAATAACCGAAAGGTTCAGAATTATTGTAACACCCTCAGATATGAAGCATTTGAAATACTTGCGAATGCTGAAAGTGACTGAAGGTACCTCTAAGACTGGAATAAGGAAGACCAATAAAGCTAGACAATATAATGACTCTAAAGTGGAAATTCACGGCCTGTGTTTGTAGGTCGTTTCTGATACTATCGTAATTTTGGAAAGATACCACGTGGTGACATGTTCAGGCTATTTGGAGAATGTACTCAGTTATTGGTAGAGCAACATGTTTCCTCAAAAAGATAAATTTGATGCTATGGGACGAGTTCGGGTGTTATATGCATGTTCATGAATTTGGAAAATTACCACTTTGATACATGTTTGATCTATTGTGGTAAGTTCAGTGGATGTAAGGTGAAGACGATCTACTCTGTTGTTACGCTGTAATCAGTTCTGGAAATTAATGCTTAAGAAGTACTTATCCGATTATATTTCAATCTCTGTGTTAATGGTTTCGATTAGTTCAGAGAGACTCGAAAGCTTGATGAGCAGCTAGAATTTCTGAATTCGGTACATTACTGTTTATACCTTGTTGGTTCAGTTTACCAATTTACCCCCGAAGGTCAAAATGACCAACAATACCCTCGTAAGCGTTAGCGATCAAAACACTCTCGATATATCCGAAATCTCAATGATTTTTGATGCATCAACTTCTGATGTTGATTTGACACGTCTTATCGAACTCCCCTATTCGTAAGGACCTCGTTCTAAATTTAGTCTAATTGCCAAATGTCATCCTTCTGATATCTATCTAGTACCTCTAAGAAATAAACTGTGACATAAAGCGCGTACCATGTATCTGTAAATAATTTCTGTTCTAAATCAATACCATATGCTTAAAATTTAAAAGTATGATATTATAGTTCGAAAGGAAGCAATCCTCTGACTTCTGACCTCTGATATGAAAAATATATCTGATATATGACATTGAATACGAAGTAATAACAATGATAATAAAATAAATTTGATATATGTTTTCTGGTATAAAATTAGATTTGATATCTATTTTCTGTAATATTGTCTTCTGAATATAAACTGAAATAATCTGGGGTATATTATCTGGGATATGAATGATGATCTGTAGGCTCAGCGCTGGTAAGTCCTTCTGGACCTAAGCTCCTACGCCCAACGGGCCTAGGGTAAGTCTTTCTGGACCTAAGGTATTCCCTTAGGTAGGCTCCTACGCCTCAGGCCTAGGGTAAGACCTTCTGTATGCAGTTCAGGGGGATTGCATTCTGTAGTTCGGTTGGAGGGTAGTTAAGTAAATTAATAAAATTTTCTGACATCTTTTGAAATATACCCTACTAAATTAATGCATCAAAGTGAACTTTCAGTAAACTTAAAATCTGCGCCTAATGAACCACTCTGAACTCCTTGATTCAATTTCTGAAATCTGAATCTCTTTAAATTTCCAGCTTTAGACTCATCTCATATGATTCGAGTGAGTGAATGAAGAGCAACTCTGTTATCTTCTAACACGGTGATCATAAAATATCGAACCGTAAATTAGGTATAGTTCAATTATTCACGAAATGTTAAGTTTATCATATACCTGCTTGTGATTTTAGCATTCGTTGGTAGTTTGTATTACTGAGCTTCTCGAAGCTCACATTGTTTTTACCATCACAGGTTAAAGGATCGACCAGGTTGCAACTACCAACGTTGGTACGAGAGTTTCTTCGGCTTTCTTGCGGAGTACGATACCTGTGTAATTAGGGGGCATGTATGTCACGTCTTGTATTATATATATACGAGTTTGAAATCTGTTTTCGTAACTTGTATCATGGTTTTGTTTTATTGCCTGAAAGATTTATGAAATTGTATTTTAATTAAAACTTGATTTATGATTTTAACAGTTTAACAATTTGTTTTTTTTATTTAAAAATTTAACATGGGTCGCTCCGGTGGCCCTAATGTAACTTCCTAGGATCCGTATTAATGCATAGGCGGGTCTAGAGGGTTACACCTTCCGGTGGATCGTCCGTCCGACACCAGCGAGGCCCTCGTCGGAGCTTCGTTGCTTTTCGACTGTTCTACTCGTCTCAGGTAATTCTCGGCTCGATTTTCTGACTAGTTTCAATATGTCTTTGTATGGGCTAGATTATGGGAGTGATGCTCTTTGTTTTCCGGCATAATCAGTGCGTCTTCATTTTCATTTCCCATTCTCATTCTAATTTTATTTTTAGTTTTTCTTTGTCTTTTATTAACTTATAAATCTAGGGGTGTTACAACTCTCCCTCTAAAAAGAAAATTCCGTCCTCGAAATTTATCCATGTCAAAGAAATGCATAAACTGCACTTTCATCCATTCTTGCACTGAAACTTATACATTTGAGTATCCTTGTTTCTTAGGATATTCACCAACAGTCATGGATCATTCTAGTAGTGTCCTTTTTCTATTGTTCGAGCCCTGTAGCGTGTTGTATTGTGTATAGATGGTTAGCCTCCGCTTTTGTCACATTGCTGGAGAAGGAAATGGTTTAGCTGATTCCTTGGCCAACAATGGAATGCGAAGATCGACAATGCTTAAAACCCGTGGTTCAAAATAAAAGATCATGACCACTTTCTGATTTTCAATAACATAGAAAAATACAAGGTCTAGCAAAATCAAAGGATGTACTAAATATGTAAAAAAAAAATTTGCCTTTCCGATTTTTAAGGGTTCATTTTGATTAATTCAGACCGATCTGCGTTGCACACCTGGCTTTGGTAGTTGAATCTCCCAACAGGAATTTTCTGCATACACAACACTTCAGACTTGAGATCTGTTTAAGCGATACCATGTTGTTTACCACTTTGACCAACCCCGTTTGTTACTACATATGTACTTTGGTGATTAATTCCAAACAAATTTCAAAATTCTCTGCACAAAGTTTGAGTTTTCTTTTGAGCCACGACAACTAAATTTTATTTTAAAAAATATCAAAATATATCTATTATATAATGCACCTAAAAAAACAGAGACTATGTCCACAAAAAACTTATATAAAAATAAAAGATGAAACCCAAATGTGTAAAGAAAAGCAAACCCTTCCCTCAAGATTGATGTACATCATCAAATAACTTAGAAACCTTCATGAAAATTCTTTGTCTCAATCCAAATGAGACGAAGAAAGAGGTGGAAAAGGGAGTGGTGAGTGAACCAAACTACTAGGTAGATTGTTCCACTACACGATTTTGATTACATCGGCAAACAACCGCCAAAAGGGATCAAACTTTCTATGTTTACCAACAAATCCAAATCAGAAAACAAGTGTCGTGAGAATCTCTGTACGAGCACTAAACGACCAGCGAAAAATGTGTCAAACGACAGAAGAAAGTGCCACAAAAGTAAAGGAAAACGTGCTACAAAGGCAGAGAAAAAGCGTGACACAAGAGTCAAAATTCATATTAAAAATTGAGGAAAGTCAAGAAAAAGAAAAAGAAAAACAAGATATGAAAAAGCGAGGGAAACAATGAACACTGGTGATCGACAACCAGCACTAAGACTGGTGCACCCGTTAACTAAGAAAAAATATGTAAAAAAGATTCTGCGGCGCTAAGAAAATCTAATAAAGATTTGGGTAAACTATAATGGTAGTCCCTGAACTTTTAGGATGATTTTAATAAGGAAACTGAACTTTTAAAACTTTCATTACAACCACTCAACTTTTAATTTGCTTTCAGTACGATCATAGTCGTCATCTGCCATTAAAAAAATACTAACGTAGCAATTATTTTCTTCATTTCTTATATTTTTCTTCCATGGCTGGTCATTCCTCATCAAACTCGTCCAACACAGAAATTTAGTACAGACATTCACAATTTCTTCTCCACAACAACCCAAAAGATAAAATAGGAAAAGGTTATTAGCTCCACATATGGTGTATAAACCAACAATAAAATCGTCCAGTGAATTCGGAACATCCACATGCTTCCGCAAAAGTTGAGTCGTCAGAGGAAGAAATAAAGAGTGGAGAAAAAATAGATGTTTGGAGAGGAAGAAAAAAAGAGTTTGATGAGGAATGGCCATCCATGGAGGAAAAAGATATGAGAGGAAGAAAATAAGAAAAAAGGGTGGAAGGAGATAGTAACCGTAATGAAAGCGAATTAAAAGTTGAGTGACTGCAATGAAATTTTTAAAAGGTCAATGACCATATTAAAAGCGCGCTAAAAAGTTATAAATAAAAAAAAATATAACATTATACTGCTAAATATAATTAGGCCTATAAATGAACACGAATGGTATGTTCATATTCGTTTATTAGTTTTAACCGAACAAATGAACGGACATGAATCAGGATATTGTCCTTGTCATAGGTAAAGAATCCAAGATAGGTTAGTCTTGATGAATTAATATGAGTGATGATTGCCTTTTTATTTTTTTGGCATTTTCAAATTCTGTCCCTTTGGGATATATCCTTAGTTAATAAAAATTACCGAAAAAACATATTTTCATTAGTTGAGACTATAATTGATGTGGGAAGGATAATATTTAATATAATTCATCAAAATGATGGGTGTAGATTAATTAAAATACATGTGTCTTTTTTAAACTTTGGATCAGCCTGGACCAAATGTAATGCTGCTCCAACTGTAATACTGGTCCAATTTTAATAAGTATGACAGACATAATAATTAAAATAATAATCTGGATCTGGATAATTTCAGGAAGGGCATTTAATTTGGTACAAGTGGGTGGTTGGGATATTTTATTGGTTTATTATTTTTTAATTCAAATAATAATTAAACTTTTATTACTATAATAATTTTGAAACTTTTATTATATCTGCATGGGTTGGGTTGTACATGAGGAAGATTATTTTTAAACTGTTGTGTCGATGCTAGTATTACCGTTATATGCATGCATGCTTACCGTTACTGATATTACTGTTTAACAAGTAAGAGAAACAATAATATGAGTCATAAATGACCATTAACGAATTAGTAATAAAAAACTAATTTTTACTAGTATTTTATTACAAGATAACTTAACTCTCAATCCCCATGATTTTTCCAGGACCGGGACGAAAGCCCTCCCACTCTCTATATCTCTCTATCTCTGATTTGTAGTAACACATAGGCGGGTTTAAAAAGTTACAGTTGATTTTTTTATTTTTCTTTTTGCAACCTAAGTGTTCTAGTTTAAGATTGGTGGAGTGTCGGCATGTTGTATTCCAAGATTGGTTGAGTGTCGGCATCTTGTATTCATAATTTGACATGGTTGTAATTTTCTTGTAAATGTAGATAAGTCTCTCTATCATAGTTATTACATTTGGACCAGTTCTCACTGTCTTAGTTTTTCCATTTGGACCAGTTCTCACTGTCTTAGCCTTTACATTTGGACCAGGCTAGCCCTAAATTTAAAATACACATGTTTTATTTTAGGATGAGTCTACCACGTGCGACAAACACCGCTGAACACCACTGTCTTAGTGTTCTATGTTTTATTTTAAAATACACATGTTTTTCTTGTAAAGATATTTTATCTTTTTAAAAGTACTTTTTGATTTCGACGGTAATATTTAAAATAGATATTTTATCTTTTCAAAAGTACTTTTTAACAACAATATCAAACTTAAAAATCTTATAAATAACTTTTCTAAAACAATTTTAAAAATCACAAGAACACTTTTAAAAATATTTTTAAAAAACAATAACAAACTGAGAAAGATACAAAGAATTACAGATATTTAATTACGACACGTGCTTTTTAAACGTGACAAAGATACAAGGAATTGCAACCACACATATTTAATTAAGTCTTACCTACATTTACAGGCCCACCTCCCTTATGCAATCTGTCTACTTGAAATTTATTTTTTAATAGAAAAAAGGTTGAAATTTAATATTTTTTTTATTAAAGATAGGTTCAGAAGTTAATTACTATTTTCGTTTTCCTAATTCATCTACTTTTGGTGTGGTCATGGTATTAAGAAGACAGAAAGACAAAGAAATTAAAACCATCCATAAATTCTAAGCCCTAAACTCTATATTCTAACCATCATCCATAAATTCTAAACCTCTACACCTAAATCTCTAAGCCCTACACTCTAAATTAAGACCCTAAACCCAAAAACTAAGGCGCTTGTGGAAACTTTCAGTTTCTACCACCAGTGTATAGGATATAAATCCTTTATTTAATACAGATTTTCGGTATGTGCTTTGATTTTTATTTTTCAATTTATTTATTTACTAAACATATGAAAACTAATTTAAATTAAATAATGTTATTCAACACTTAATTTCAAGTAAACTACCAAACCGATTTTAAACTTAAACCCGTCATTTATTATTTTATTTTAAAATTTTTCAACACTTAATTTTTAAGCATTCTTTTTTCATTTTATCTAACATCACCCAACTCATTTAAATATTTAATGTAATTATTTTTTTTTGATAAATGTGGGGAGAAAGGAATTATCATAGGCCTCATTAAAAACCCTCCTAACCTAAATGGGATCTTATGTTTCAAGGATAGGACAGTAGTCCAAGAAGATGCCGAGTTAAAGCGTATTATCTTGAATGAAGCCCATAACAATCCTTTTGCTATGCATCTGGGTAGTACGAAGATGTACCGTGGGTTAAAAGAAGAGTACTATTGGATTGGGTTGAAGAGAGATGTAGTCGAGTTTGTGAGTAAGTGTATGGTTTCTCAGCGGGTTAAGGCCGAGCATCAGTTTCCTTCGGGGTTGTTACAGCCGTTGAAGATTCCGAAATGGAAGTGGGAACGTATTACCATGGACTTTGTGTTGGGTTTACCGTTGGCTCCTTCGAAGAAGAATTCAGTGTGGGTGATAGTCGACAGATTCACTAAGTGTGCCCATTTCATACATGTTCATACTACCTACACCTTAGATAAGTTAGCCAATCTGTACATTAGTGAGATAATGAGGTTACATGGGGTACCGAAATCGATTGTATCAAACCGAGATCTGATGTTTACATCTAAATTTTGGGAGTGTTTGCATCGTGCTTTGGGTACTTGGTTGAACTTCAATACTTCGTATTACCCACAGTCAGATGGTCAGTTAGAGGGAGTTATTTAGGTGTTGGAGGACATGTTGAGGTGTTGCATCATCGACTTTCAGGGTTCTCGGGAAAAGCACCGACCGTTTGTAGAGTTTGCATACAACACCATCCATGAATTAATTTTATTTGGCTTGGGTTATTGTGTTTTTGTGGTTGCGAGAAGAATTGGATTTGTTTAGGTATTTGAGTTTACAATTTTAATTCAAAGTTTGTTCATTCTTGGTTCTTAATTTTGATTGCGAGTGAATTGGGAGAGGATCTCGTGAATTCATTCATTTATTTAATATCGAGAGAGTTAGATCCAATAAACGAATGAGCATGGTCTTTATTCAATCATTAAACGATGGTGAAGACTAATTTGACTTAGGGACAAGTTGCGAATTTCAACGGCTAAGAGAAGCGCAAGATCGTTTGTTGTTCACCCATGGTTGACGCAGGGATGTATTACCAAAGCATGTACAATTGACCAGTGTTTCGAGTTAGGGATAACGAGAAGCCATTGAAGAACGCTTCGCCGAACTTTGAAGGAAGTCGCCTAGTTACCCATGCAATCACACCATTCCAAGTTGCCCAGGCAATCCGATTGTTGCCAGTTGCCAAGGCAATTGAGTTGCTCTTGCACTCAATTACCAAGACGGTCCATTCAACTATCACTCCACAACTCACGATAATCCGACATACTCTATTAAATCGATCACTCTTTTCTCTTATCTTTATTTACTTTGTTTAGTTTATTTTAGTTGATATTCATCACCATCAATTCTATTTGTTTTTACAGTGCGACAACTAAAGTAAAGTGGTTCAAACCAATCCTTGTGGAGACGATACTCGATACTTACCGTTTGCGTTGCACTCGTAAATCACGCAACACAAAACAATTGGAGATTGATTAAAAAATCATATTCTCTTTCAATAATGCTACTCTATATATATGAGTAGATCATTATGTTTCACCATTTTATTACTTGCGACATGTATACTTGCACCGTTTGCGTTGCACTCTTAAATCATGCAACACAAAACAATTGGAGATTAATTAAAAAAATCATATTCTCTTTCAATAATGCTACTCTATATATGTGAGTAGATCATCATGTTTCACCACCTTATTAATTAAATAAAATTATTAAAATAGTCACATGAGTTGTTAATGATGAAAGAGAAAATTACGTGATAATTGATAGAATAATAATAAAAATATTAGTTGTTAATTCATTATTTAATAGCGTGGGCACACCTACACCTATATTATTTATTATTTGTGTCGGCATTTATTGAATTTTGATTTTATTATCATTATGTATGTATAAAATTAGTTACTCATGCGCCCCGAATAAATTATTTCATTGATTTTTCATATAATTTTAGAAAAAAAAATAAAAGATGTGATGTAAAAAATTAAATAATAATTTTAGTGATTAAAATAATAATTCGTATACTAATTTTGTAGGTATTGAGGAAACTACAACAAAACAATTCTTTAGCGGCGTTTTTTAGCGCCGCTAAAAACCTTCCCGGCGCTTAAGAAAACGCCGCAAGAAATGCCGCTTAAAGCAGCGCCGTAATAGTTCGCGGCGTTTTTAGGTACAAAACGCCGCAAAAAGTTCAGATCTATAGCGGCGTTTATATTTGCAAACGCCGCAAAGAGTCAAGTTCTGTGGCGGCGTTTGGCTTTACAAACGCCGCGAAAGCCTGACCTGTAGTGGCATTTTATTGTACAAACGCCGCAAATAAGTGTTCTTTAGTGGCGTTTATTATTGTAAACGCCGCAAAAAGTCAAGTTCTTTGGCGGCGTTTGTCTTTACAAACGCCGCGAAAGCCTGACCTGTAGTGGCATTTTATTTTACAAACGCCGCAATAGCCTGGCATTTAGTAAGCTTGATTGTAGAGGAAATAAAATAATATTAATAATTATTTTTTCCCTTTTCTTATTTCATCAAAATATTTGTTAAATAAAATTTTTATTTCATCCAAAAATATTGTCACAAAAAGTACATTGTCACAATTTAATCCATCTACATATTTCGTTCCTATGCCTCTCTTTCCTGATCCACTACCTCTTGGTCGACACTACTACCGACCACCATCTTGAATCCCTATACGAACTAAATTTCTAAAGATGTTGACAAGCATGTACTCGAACGTTGAGAAAGGGTAGCATTCAAGATCATGGCATCCTGTAATTATGTAGCATCATGCACCTTTTCTATGCCTTCAACAGATAAACTCTTTTGCTTCAAGGTGGCAGAAACAGTTAATTATGTAGCACCACCACTGGGAACAAGCTTCAGATTCTTGATTATGTTTCTTGAAACGAACATGGCATCCTGTAATTGGAACAAGTTTCAGAACTTTATACCATAATATATAAAAGAAGCATATTAAATTACTTACATGCAGATTTGTCCCTAAAGCAATCCATTCAGAAACTAATAAATCGCAGCAACAAGAGAAATGCTTAATCCACCGAAAAGAAGGGTGTTTTATGTCTCTTTCTTCTTTCCATTTTCTCCAACTCATTTCTAGTAATGTTTAATTATGGATTATCTTGTTTATCTAGCAATCCAGAACTTAATTATATCCATAAACAAATTTTAGCTTATGCATTGCACATTATGATGTAAGAATCATAAAGGGAAAAGGGGTCACCCAAAAGAATATCTTGAGATGCATTCCTAACATTTGTTCAAGTTTTTCGATTCAACCAACATCAACCGCTATAAATTGAACTCCCAAATAGCTTTGCAGCCAAATTCAACATATTATTTGTATCCCAAACATAGACGAATGGTCCAGAAAATAAAGGTTATATGAGTTGATTTTCTTTGCTTATGAAGAAGCAACATTGTCGGATATATAACAAGATCAAAGGAATATATATATATAGAGAGAGGTGCATGTCGGAAATCGGTAGATAACATGTGTCCTACACGAGTATACTACAAAGGTAACATAAACATTAATTGGATATATGATGTAGAAATTCAGCTTCAGTGACTACTACACACAGAATAATGAATATATATAAAGGATATCAAGAAAATTTACCCATGGTGATCGGTGGACACACAAGTTCCATTGCTTCATTGGCTTCATTAGCCCAAGCCTAACATAAAAAATTTAAACAGATGAATGCTCAACTCTGCTGATCGCACTTCAATAATTACTCTCTGTAAATATCCTAAAAATAGCGAGAAAACAATGGTAAACATGTTTCATCAACTCCAGTCTCCACAAATTACGAAAACAAACAAACAAGGGACAATAAAAAAACAAAAAAGATAGATTACCTTGATGAATTGCTTTCTTCTGCATGCAACAACATTTCTCTTGTTTATACCACATAAACAAACAAGGTACAAAAAAAAGGGCTTTACAATTCACAATTTACATTTTCCACTAAACACATACCATTACTAGAAAAACCTTTTTGAACTACAGCACATAATCCATCCTTCAGGCACCAATCCAAACCAAAATTGCATAATACAAAACCAATCCCACTCATCCAATCCATGTCTTACAAAATTAAGATTAATCAAAGATTATATTATTTCGATTATGCATTTAAATTTTGTCACTAAAATTTTCCCAATGTATTTGCAAAATTAGAAAATGAAAAATCCTAATAAATATACTGTAATGGAGTTTTAAATACATTGGGAGGTTATAATAACCTTTAAGTTTGTGACTTTGCTATATATATTACTTACTGAGATGTAAAAAGGTTATTATAAACTCAAATATACTGTAATGGAGTTTTTTCATAAACAAAGTCACAAACTTATCAGTGGGGGTAAAATGATTATTATAAAAAATAGAGGAGCCATATTCTATATTTATTCAGAGACACGCCATTGAAGATAATTAGAAAAGAACTAGTACAAGGATTTATATGCATTACAAAAAATGCACAAACTTGTTAACAGTTTGAACAGGGTCTTACCACTTCCCAAGATTTGTTCACCACCTTAAACGTAGAACCATATGTCTTTTGTTTGCTCCTCTGTTGAATGAACTTGTTTTCAAAAGCAGAATACTCAACCTTCTGAGCTTCTAACTTTTGCAGCAGCTTTTGATTCTGAAATTCAAAACTTGAGTATCAAGCTGCATCAGACAAATAAAAGGAGGTTTGATTAGAAGAAAGTTTAAACATATATACGAACTATAAAAGAAATCATTCCAACTTATGGCTTGAGGTTTCTGATTCTAACGAATGTTTCACCAATCACCCATAAAACTAATGAAGTCGAACTTCTAAATCTCCAAAGATAATTAATCCGTTCGAAAACCCTTGATTACTTCAAAGAAACCTAATTGAATTTTTCAAACAAAAAGAAAACTGTTGTTCCTATAACAAAACCCTAGCCAATTAATCCATTCGAAAATACTCATTCATCTCAAATCAAAAGCCCTAACCGATTAGTGTTTCTATCTTTTTCCCAGGAGGAGAGACGGCGACGAGCAGAGGCAATGGAAACGCAGTAGCAGAGACGACAGAAAGGAGGAGGCACGAGCAGCAACAGAGATGACGAAGAGGCCAAGGGCACGAGTAGCCGCAGAGACGACAGAGAGGAGGGGGCACAAGGGATTGGGAAATATTTGGGAATTAGGGGGTAAGGGAAATAGGGAATTGTGATTAAAAAAATAAGTTAAACGAATTTTTCCTTTTGCGGCGTGTGCCAAATTCAAACGCCACTAAAATACAATAGCGGCGTTTCCCATTAAAAACGCCACAAATACCTGTTTATAGCGGCGTTTCTCCACAAAAATGCCACTAAAAGTACATAAACATTGTGGCGTTTGTAATTTAAGCGCCGCAAAATATATAAAATTAGCGGCGTTTACCCTAAAAACGCCGCTAAAGAACTGTTTTGCTGTAGTGATATACCACGTTTCAACGTCTTTTTTCTTCCATCAAGATTTCCCAAAACGATGGAAGATGTGTTGGACAAGTACATAGTACAATTTGTTTTTGCTTGACATTTTTTAAAATAGTTCGATCTCTTTCAATTTGTTTTATTTTATCCAGTTTCATTTCGCAGTTATATTTCTAATATACCCTAATAAAATTATTAGGTCAACATGGCTGCTAATTAGTGGGGAGGGAGAAGGAAGAGAAAAGGGGAAAAAAAAGTAGTAGATATTATATTTGAACCATTTTAGACCCATCCCCTTGACTATATAAAGGAGTAATTAGGGTGACACAATACATTCATCTCTACTCTTAAGAATTAGTTCTTTGCTACAAAAAAAAATGGAATCCAACAAATCTGCTTTAATTTTGGTTGCAATGGCAGCTATGCTTTTATTTGCAACGGCTCCAACTGTTACGGCTGCTCGTAACGAAGTTAGGGCCTTCTCAATCACCCCTAATGCCAACATTAGGAACCCTTTGTCCAACATTTTGTTGGTTGAGAGTGATAACGCAGCTAACGCCGACTGTTTTCCTGCGGGTTTGCCTTGCATCAATGGTGGAATGTGCTGCAGCGGAAACTGTTTCAAGTGGCCTCTTGCCGATGTAGGGACTTGCCGTTAATCAATAATCGGATTGAGTAAGCTAAACAGATGGTCTTCTCGTCGCAATAATATGCACTACTGCTTGGTGCTCTTGTTCTATGTCCTCTGAATGTGTCTTTATTCTAAATAAAAACTCTATTTAGCTGGATCTGCCTTAAAAAAACTATGATTTTCCGCTATTTTAGGAGTATTGGGTTCATCTAATTTAGTTACTTAATTGCTCCAAACAAATCAAATCCAATAAGTTTGCTTTAATTTTCGTTAACTGCCACGGCTGCTCGTAACAAAGTTATGCCCCCTTACGTCAACAGAAACCCAAACATCATTCTAAATTGCATCAGTTCTATCAGCTTGCATTAGTTACTATTTAAGATATACATTATAATGTGTAAATCATCTCTCAAAAGTGATGGTTGAACCGATATTGTGAATATTAATGAATGTACACATCACTTTGACTAAATTTGAAGGAGATAAAAGTTTAATTTAATTGAGTTTAAACTCATACAAACATGAAATATTATTAGATCAAAAATTTTAAAAGGGGTGAAAGCAAGGCCGGTCCTGGGGCAGGTCGACCGCCTACGGTCTTATTTTATTTTTCAATTTCCTTTACTTGAATAATTATAGTAGAAAGGGCCTTAAAATTTAGTTATGGTAATTAAATAGTTGCCTCCACTTTGGGTCATAAAAAACAAGTAAAAGAAACAATAATATGAGTCATAAATAACCATTAACGAATTAGTAATAAAAAACTAATTTTTACTAGTATTTTATTACAAGATAACTTAACTCTCAATCCCCGTGATTTTTTCGGGACCTCAAAAATATCAGTGCCAAAATATAAATAAAATATAATATTAGGTATGATTTTATAAAAAAAATAGTTAGATGAATAAAATAGAAACACAAAAATAAGTGAGTACCAAATAGATAGTTTACCCTTGATTTTAGTAATAGTGATTAGTCTTCGGATTCATATGGTCATCAGAGGAAGAACTTGCTATAGATTTTTTTAATAGATCTTATATATAATACAAAATTTTGAACGGTAAATTTTTTTATTATGTTTCTTTTATATATAAATACATATTAATAAAAACTCAAATAATTAATTAAAAATATTCAAATATTTGAAGCAACCTAATGAGATTTTTAAAATTTTCAAAGGGTCAAATGATAAATTTCAAAATTGGGAGCATTCAAATATTTGAAGAGACCTGATTATATTTTTTTAAAAATTTAAACGGTCTATAAATGAATTTTCAAAATTTTGGGGTAGTGGCCCAACCGGTCTCCACCAAGTTTTGCCCTAATGGTGGTAGAACTCTACGAGTAGTTTCAGTGAAAAAGAAGATTATGTTCATCTTAGTAGACTCGTGTTTGAGCACTTGCGTGTGTAAGGTGTGTGTGCCTTGTCAAATGGTTAAGAAAAAATGTGAACCATTTTTTGAACAAAAGAAAAAATATGGACAAATACTGATATGTAATTACACCAGTATAATAAAAATAGTTGTACGAGTATCAACACTTTTTTTTGGACAAATGCTAAATGTAAGCCTAATTCTACCTAGAGGAAAAGACATGAAGAGACTCTAGGAGAAGGAAGAGAATTACTGTTAGTGGGTCTAGAACTCATGACCTAAGAAAATATGAGGGAACAAAAATGAACAACTTGGCCAACTGACTAAACGTGTGATGCATTGTACTCCCTCCGTCCCACTATTTGTGTCACATGTTGACTTTTTACGGAATATTAGGAAGAAAAAAGTTTGTATAAGATGTGTCGTGTAAAATAAATTTAATGACAAATTTACCATTAAAAAGTTAACTTTTATTTTTGTTGCGAAACTAAAAAAGGATAGAAAAATAAATGTGTCTTGTAAAAGTTCTTAGTTTTTTCAAAGTGACATTTTGATCGAGACAATTTTAAAATATAAATGCGACAGTTTTATTAGAACAGAAAGTATATAGATAACCCGTCTTTATTTCCAATAAGTGTTATGCGTGTTATGCATTGTATATAAGCCGTCTTATTTTAGACTTCCCGTAAATCAACCTCCTTAAGTACGGTCGGATCTTGACCTTGAACTTGTAAGAACCAACTATAAAACTATGGCCATGTTTGGCAATTAGCGGATAGTTGATAGCTGATAGCGGATTACATTAGCTGATAGCTGATAGCTGATTACATTAGCTGATTTGACTAGCGGATTGTATTAGCTGATTGTATAAAGGTGTTTGGTAAAATTAACTGATAGCTGATAGCTGTTTGATTATTTAAACAAGCAAAATGACATATAAGGACATGATTATATTCAATACTTGTTTGAATAATTTATCAGTTATGAATATTTTGTATCTAATAAATATTAATTAGATTTGTAAAAATTATTTTTAATATAATTTTTCTAAACATATTTGAAAGATTTATATATTAATTTATTATTTATATAATTATTAAAAAAATTTATATGCACATATAAATACGTGATAATAAAAAATAAGAATTAACTTACAAATGTCACCATATAAATTAGTAGTAACAACAAATAAGTTCAATACTTAATATGTTATTATTTATATTAAAAAATGTTATTATTTAATTTAGGTTATTTGGAGATTTTTGGTAATTGTTAAGGGTAAAAGAGTCATTACAACTCTAATATCAAACCTCCAATCTCAAAAAGCTCATATTAGGAACTTTTTCAAAATTAGCTTTTTCACCCTAATCCGCTCTTTCAATCCGCTATTTATCAAACATCAATATTAGCGGATTTAACTAGTCAAACCTCTAATTATACCTCAAATCTCTAATTTTTGCCCAAACCTCTGTTTACCAAACAGAGCCTATATAAGTTTCAAAATTGTTGAGAATCGTTAAGATCATTTTTAAAATTTTTGAAGAATTATTTTTTTATTAAAAGAGGAGTACTCCTATCACATGCTTCGTTAAAAATATTTTTAATCTTAAATGAAAGAAAAAGAGTGCATGTGACAAAATGTTTGAAGAATTATTATATATAAGAGTTAATTGCACCACATGTCCCTAAACTATCACACTCATTCTATATTGGTCCTTAAATTTTAAAACATTCTAATTTCATCCTTAAACTATAGCCTTCATTCTAAATTGGTCCCCAAACTTTTGAGAATTCTAGTTTCATCCTCAAACTATGACTCTCATTCTAAATTGGTCCTCAAACTTTTTGAACATTCTAATTTCATCCTCGAATTATCGTTTATATCACATCATATTATTACATAATACACATCAATGTCTAATGACAATTAACAATTTTTGTAACGAATTTAATAACATAAGATATGACCAACATATATTGATAATTTAGGGATGAAATTAGAACATTCAAAAAGTTCGAGGACTAATTTAGAATGAGAGTCAAAGTTTGAGGATGAAACTGGAATGCTCAAAAGTTTGGGGGACCAATTTAGAATAAAGATTATAGTTTGAGGATGAAATTAGAATGTTTTAAAGTTTAGGGACCAATATAGAATGAGTGTCATAGTTTGGGGACGTGTAATGCAATTAACTCTATATATAAAGAAAACTTGTAAAAAAAATTGAAGAGTAAAAAGATAATTTTTTGGATAAATTATGTAAATCATCACTTTACACTTAAATTTATTTTGGTTACTAATGTTTTAAAATGCTCAATTTATTTGTTGGAGTTTAGACATTGAACTTTATTTGTCACTAAAGTTTAGACATAGAATAATTTTTTGTCACTCTTAAATCTCAAACGGTCGTAAATGGTGGTAGTTCGTTCTCAAATTTCACCAATCACTTTGTCTCGGCCCTTAAGTCTGAATTCGACATCTATTTTGCCAGAAAGTGCTCCGAAATTCACAAATTGGCCAAAAATCTTTCAGTTTTTATTTTGTTGATCTTCCTCCTCCTCGCCGGATGGAACTTATTTGTCAATATGTTGTTTCTCTCGTGCCGATAAAGTTTTTCACTATTCAGATTTTGAAAAAGTTCATTCGTTTGTCGTAGATGGATTTCGTCAAAAAATTAACGGGGGAGCGATGTTTTAAACTTCAGTGAGTAAATTGATCAATCCAAAAACAGATGCACTTGGTGTGACAAGGGAGTGGAAGATGTTGTGCATCTGCTCTTCAAGTGCAAATTTATTGAATGTTTTTGGTTCCCCCATGTATCGAAGCTCCATCAAAACTCAAAAGCAGAAAATATTACATGGACTGCTCCTCCATCTGAATGGCTTACATTCAATGTGGAGATATGGTTCAAGTGTTAGCTATTAAGATTTCCATCCATGTTTTTTCTGATCTAGACTGGAAAGATAAATTCTCTTTGGTTGTAGAATCAGATTCGAGTATTGCATTGAATTGGACGAAGAAAAGGAATTCTTGCCCTTAGAATTTATGGTTCCTTCTCAAAGACATCGATGGTTTGATTAGTGTCCGCTTTTGTCACATTCCTAGAGAAGGCAATCTGGCAATGGTTTTGCTGATTCCTTGGCCAACAATGGAATGCGGAGATCGGCAATGCTTAAAGATCATGGCAGTGAAACCAACAGTAGTCTTGAGGGCTATCCTAGTAGGTAAGGTAGCTGTTTTTGGACCAAACACTTATACTACCTTCAAATGTCTTCAAGTGAGATGAGAGTTTTTCCTACGTCAGTCCGGTTTCGCTTGTAGCAGAGCTTGGGATTTCCTTTGTTCGTGTCTCCGGCATTGATGTTATGAACATAAAGTTGATTGATGACAATGAGTTTGTTTTCGAGAAAGCTTCGAAATGGCGGTAGCGAGTACCGAGTCTGGTTTTCGACAAGTATTCCATATACAGTTATTGTATGCAGCTTCATTTGAATGTCAAAGCAGCACATATATAAACATCTCAAAATACAATAGAATGAAATACACGAAAATGAGACGGACAAAAAATGTCATGGTCTGTTAACATTCTAAAAACAGATTTTCAACCTTGTATGGAAAACTCAAAAAGAAAATAAAACAAACCAACCAGGAAAATTTTATGATATAAAAAAGAAAAGAAGAAGATTGAATTTCAAAAGCCCCGCTGGTTTTCCCCTAATTTGATTCTCTGATTCCATTCATTGGGATCAGAGGATCATATTGTTTGTTTTTCCCTCAAATTCCCATGCAACAAACGTTCTTCATTGATGTTGAAGAGCCAACTTCTTGAAGATTGTAGGTTGGTTCTTTGATTGATTTAAAGCAATGGGTGTTTCTCAGAATCAAGCTAAAATGGAGGGTTGGCTATATACAATACGTTCGAATCGCATCGGCTTACAGTTCTCTCGCAAACGTTACTTCATTCTTCGTAACAATGTTCTCATGAGCTATAAACAAATCCCCAATTCTGAGAAAGAGGTAACCCCCTCTTTTTCTTAAAAAAAAACTGTTCATTTTTATTTATTTTGGTTGAATTATGGATTTTTTGTATGTTTTGAATAGAAGCCTTTTTGGAGAATGGAACAAATGTTATGTTCTTTTGTTGCTTGTATTATGATATGTTCTTGCTTTGATGAGAATTATGGTTTTCTTGAATTGACTGAGGCAAATGCATGTTTATAAAGAAATCATGTTACATGTTTCACATCATGATATGAGTTGAGACATTAAGCACTCTTCGAAGGTAGAATTTGATATGTACCACCGAAGAAACTGTTATACGGTTCGGGTAATTTGTTCATGGAGTTGTAGGTGGTGGCAGATATTGTTGAAGATAAAAAAAAATGAAGTGCATGATGAAGCTATGTTGCTCCAACTCTTCATTTGCAGGAGTCTGTTAGAAGTGCTGTAATCAATTCGAGCATTCGAGTTACGGATAATGGAAGGGCGAGCATTAACAAGAAGGTTCGATTAGTAAATCCCTTATTTTATTTTCCAGGATAATGGATGTTTCCTTCTGATGATGCAAAGTCGATATTTAAGCTTATGATCTGTTCACCACATGCAGGTTTGCTTCGTTTTCACCCTTTACAGTACTTCAGATGATAATGATCAGCTTAAGGCAAGTAAAACTCTGAACCGTGTCTATTTTGATGTCGAACTTCTTACATATTTCGCTCCGAATCTTCATTTTCTTTAAGTAACCATGTTCAAAAGCTCGTGTCCAACACATATTCAGATGTGGGTACGAGGATATGACCCTCGAGGACCTTTCAAATACATGGAATAACATAGAATGGATTGAATATACCTGTGCTGGAATCCGTACCGTATCAGACATTCACAATCGAGTCCGAGTAACATATCATCATGCTTGCAACCAATTTTCTAATATCGAAACATTACAGTTAGGTGCGACTAGTTCAGAGGAAGCAGCAAGGTGGATTCATTGCTTGAAGGATGCTGCATTAGAGGTATACCACTATTAACTTAAAATTTGTGAGTTCAATGGTTATTCTCTGAATGAAAGCCTTATCTTTTATTATATAATATTTTCTTCAGGAATCTCCATGTCGTTCAAAGAATTTTTTACCTTCATCTAAGAAGATATGGTCATCTTTGAGGTAATTATATTCGATAACCTTCCGATTTTTTTTCAACATCTTTCAAGTTTTAGGTATAACTGTACGAGAATGCTGAAATGTTTGCTTGTGTTAATGATCTTTGTTGCTGTGACTCTTTCCTTTTCTTGGAGTACCCATGTCTGATACATTTTCGGACATGGTTGTGCAAATATGACCTTCCAAATACATTGAAAAACCTAGTACAAATTCGAAAAATAGATGGGGTAATGTAGGCATCCTGAACAAGTTGACACAACTCGTTTAAGATAACGGTGTTTATATGTTCGAATATGTTATAACTTTTTAACAGACAAGGGAGTACAGTTGAATTTATCTTGCTGTATGTGTGAAGTTTTACCTTGTATTTTCCTTATTTATCTGTATTATTTGGACCCGAGTGTGAGAATTTGTACATATTTTAAATATGCATATTCCTGCACGAACAGGTTGGCTAATCAGAAGAGAACAGATAACAAAGTCTCTGTCAATTGGCCATTCCACTCATCTGTTAATGCCGAGGCAATGACATCCGATGTTGTTGCACCCTCACCTTGGAAAATATTTGGTTGTCAGAATGGTACGAATTTAAGTTCATAATCACATTTCAAGTTCACAAGCGCGCAATGCATCATTGATGAAATGTGTTGCTAACACAGGGTTACGGCTTTTCAAAGAAGCGAAAGACGGGAATTCTCGAGGAAGGGTAGGTTGCTTTTGGACATTATTAATGGATTTTGTTTTTGTTTGGCTGAAGAAACTTCCTGTTCTCAGCGTTGGGATGATATTCCTGCAATAATGGCTGTTGGTGTGGTCGATGGGACCTCGGAGGCCATTTTCCGTGTTGTCATGTCTCTTGGTCCGTCAAGATCAGAGTAAGATTGCTACAAATCTAATTTCCATTGAAGCTTCATGATCCTCAATCATATGTATATATGAACCAGATGTTAATCGGCTGTCTTGCAGATGGGATTTCTGCCTCTATCATGGCAGCGTGGTCGAGCACCTCGATGGTCATACAGATATCATTCACAAGAAGCTGTATAGTGATTGGCTACCATGGTTAGATTCTATTTCTGTGCCTTCTTAGAACATAATTTCACATTTTAGATTTCGAATTAATCGCAGTTGTTACAGGGGAATGAAACGAAGAGATTTATTACTTCAACGCTATTGGAGACGAGAGGATGATGGCACATATGGTATGCTATATCCTAAGCAAAACGCATGAAGTGTTCGAAATGTTGTTTTCGAGCTTTAACATCCTGTATCATTTTTTGTTGTTGCAGTGATTCTTTACCACTCTGCGTCTCACAAGAAGTGTCCACCACGAAACGGCTATGTCCGTGCTCGTCTAAAAAGTAATGTAAACTTCACATTAGGAGCCTAATAGTTCATTCTGCTCTGATTAATGCATTTGAATAAGTTTTCCGATCAAACCTATGGAAACTTCATTCGGACCATAAAACAATATAAACCTCCACTTGCATCTTTCGCTCATTGGCGCTACTACATTATTCCACTTCGAATTCCATGGTCCAAAACATAACTGTACTTCTCTGGTTTGAATACTTTCTCGGATTTTAATCTGTTATTTGTAAATACATAGGTGGGGGATATGTTATCTCTCCGGTGAACAATGGAAAACAGTCACTTGTTAAGCACATGCTTGCTATTGATTGGAAGTTCTGGAAAATGTATCTCCGAACACCGACCACTAGATCTTGGACGATTCGAATGCTTGAGAGAGTTGCAGGTGCCCCTCTGCTTGTTAATAAAAGTTTGGCTTCATTCCTGATACTTTTCTTTTTCCATTGATGTAAAATGTTTTATTGCACTTTCGGATTCGCAGCCTTACGAGAGCTGTTCAAAGCAAAACAAGGAAATTACTATCCCGAATGCTTGTCCATGGAGTGGAAAAGCGATACACATTTGGCTCAAAGCGAAAAAGAGAATGTTAAGACTGACACTCAAAGCTCCAGCCAGATGATAAAGACCGAGGAGGATGCGGACGAGACGGAAAACGCACCACCCGGGCATGTAAGTCTATTAGGCCTGAACGAAGAAGCGGATGAGTTCTATGATGTTCCTGAAGCAGATGAATTCACAGATTATGATCGCTTGGACAGTGAGTGGTCTCCCGAACCAAGTTCTCCGGTACTTTCTTGATCCCCAATATTAACTATGTGGCACAGGAATTTAGTATCTAGGAGAGGTTTCTGCTCTTCCGACTTGTATCGAGATTCGAGTTCATACAGTTCATTAACCATGTTTTCATTTTATCATAATTGAACATGCAGAACAAATCGCTGCCGAAAATAACATCAGCAACCAGTTTAGTGAGAAAATTACACACTTTTGCAAGTGAGTTCAACTATACTAATCAAAGTTATCGAGATAATCAATGGATCGAATGCATCGTTGCTGTTTCTAAACTATTATTCATGCTGCAGCACAAAAGAAGAGCTACACGGAGTATCAAGAGGTGGTTCGGGAAGACAGCAGAGTCTTCTCCTATGGAACTTCTCTCCAAAAGGACCCGACCTGTAATTTACCTTGCAGTTGGTCGGCAGGCGACACTTCTTCGTTTTTGATTCGCGGTAAAACTTACCTGCAGGACAACAGAAAGGTATTCATTCACTTTGATTTCATTTCAAAATGTAGATATTTTATTTGAAATTTCCATGCTCGATAACATATATTTGTACTCTTCATGGTAGATCAAGGCAAATGGAACGCTGATGCAAATGGTTGGGGCAGACTGGCTAATATCCGACAAACGAGAAGATGATCTTGGCAGCCGAGTTGGTGGTATCGTTCAGGTCGGTTATTTTCCGATCTCTAATGGCCAAGTCCATGTTATTAAACATCTATGCACAGGAAATAGAATGTATATTTGATACAAAATCAATGATGGAAAAATAAACTTCATGCAGAAATATGCAGAACGTGGTGGACCAGAATTTTTCTTTATCATCAATATGCAGGTTCGTTCGATTTTTATATATTTTTTTCAATTGGTTAGTATGTTTTTTTTTTGTCTACAATCATATGATATGCTCCCGGTTATTACGAATCAGATTCCCGGATCACCGGCGTATACACTAGCACTGTACTACATGGTAAAAACCCCTATTGAAGATCACCCATTGCTGTACAAGTTCATCAATGGAGACGATGCCTTTAGAAATTCGAGATTTAAGCTCATACCATATATTTCTAAGGTATGCAGAACTTTAAATTTAAGCTTTCAAGTTTCACATACAGCAGTTCTTTTAGATGTGTAAATGAGCTGAGCCACAGTCAAGCTATAAGAAGTTTGAGCTTCATATAAAAATATAGCTCAAAACTCGGTTAGAACACAATTCGAGAACGAACTCGAATTGCTAACTCAATTAGATTCACGAGCTACTCAAGTTAAGCATTAAAATTCTGAATAATCTGCATCTTCAGGGATCATGGATAGTCAAACAAAGTGTTGGAAAGAAAGCTTGCTTACTCGGTCAAGCCCTCGATACTCGTTACTTTCGTGGAAAAAATTACTTGGAGGTAAATTCCCAAACTGGAAAATCCTCGAATCCAAGTACAATACAACATGAATGATGATTGTGTTATTCTCTTTGTTGCTGATATGCTACTGCAAACTATTTACTCTGTAAAAACTGATACATTTTTTTCAGTTCTTTTCTGTTTTTGTTTTCGATTCTTCGATTTGTGTACTGAAACACGTATAAATTTTCAGGCTGGAATCGATATCGGATCTTCGACAGTGGCTCAGGGCGTAGCTAATCTCGTTCTCGGATATCTTAACAATTTGGTTGTAGAAATGGCGTTTATAATACAGGTAAGACTTCTCTGAATGAAGTTTCCCCCTAGGTATCAGCATATGGACTTTACTTGAGTATCAAGCAATGGAAAAATGAGATAATTAGCTTGATGGCGTTGATTACTACGATCCAAACTACTTTTCAGGGTAATACACAGGAGGAGTTACCGGAATCCCTCCTTGGAACATGCCGGCTTAATCATCTTGATCTATCGAAGGCTCACGTCGCATTTCCGTGATCTATCGAGAGGTTGAATCGAACACGAATCATGTATATGTTCTTTTATTTTTTTATTTTCCCTTACCATTCAATCAAAATGAAAGTGAAAATGAGTCCATTGTTTTGATTGTTTCGTAGGGTTTATATAATTTAATTCAATGTAATTCTCATCCATTATAATCTAAAGAAAATTTCTATTTTATCCAGAACACTGTTCAATTTCCCATAATCCAAAACCAAAGCTGAAAACAAATAAAGGAAAGGAATTGATACAAATCAAAATTTGAATTTCAATTATTATTTTTTTCTAAACACTGTTCAATTTCCCATACATACATGCATACATAACTGAATTCAACACCAATTTTTTCTCTAAAGAAAACCCAGAATCTATAATAAACTTATTCTTCCATTTATAGTGCTTTTAAATGGTAAATCCCATCATCCACGATTATATTACATCCGTACATGAAAATCAAAGCTTTGTTCGATCAAAGACCATAGAGATTACATATAATAGAAACCCTGATAATCATAATCTTTTTCTTTAATTGTAGTAAAGTTCGAGGCCCATACCATCATGGATCTCGTAATCCTTGAGAGTAATATGATCCTTATAAACCGTATACCACTTCTGAATGCGGATCTTGTCCGCTCGGGTTCCGGTTTGCGCCGCCACCAGCTTCTTAAGGTCGCCAATGGTGTCGTCGTCGTTGCACTTCACGCGCACCTTCTTGCCCAGACGGTCGTTCAACACCACCTCGATCATCTTCGAATTTTGTTGAAAGAATTTTTTGCAGAGAAAACCCTAATTCCCAAATTCGCTATGCCTGGAAAATAATGAGAAAGGAGAATCGAAGCGTGTGGTGGCTTTTTATTTGGGAATTCTTTAAAGAAGAATAACTTTACCCGCATAGAACAATTTGACTTTTACTTTCATAAACGATGCCGTCTTTTAAGTTTTTTTTAGGCATAATGTCAAAAAAATGCTTTTAACTTTTGACGCAATTGTCATTTTGGCCTTTATTTTTTGAAGTAGTTTAGCTCTTAACGTTTTATTTTGGGTCAAAATGACCCTTTTATGAATGAAAATTGTTAGTCAACCAACGATAAATCGCTTAAAATGATATGATAAACCTACATGGCAGTGCACGTCGAAAAAACAATGTCATATAGGCAAATATGCTGACTTTACAAAATGAACATCAATCGAAAAATAATTTTACAAAATTGTATAAAATATAAAATATTTTTTCTTGTGACATGTCATTCTGCCCAAGTTGTTTATCTTCAGTTGACTAACAGTTTTCATCCGCAAATAGACTATTTTGACCCAAAATAAAACGGTGAAGGTAAAATTGTTTAAAAAAAGACTAAGGGTCATAATGATAATTCAGTCAAGCGTAAGGGCATTTTTTAGCATTGTGCCTTTTTTACTAATTTAGCGTTCCTAAAATGGCTTAATACTTACTTTAGTCCCTCTACTTTACGGAAATATTTTACTTCGGCTCTCTACTATTTTTTCAATCCCACTCAACGTTCATCGGCCCTTAGATATTTTCAATTAAAAGATGACGTGGTCTAATTAAAAAATTTCAAATGTAAATAAATAATAAAAATATTGAAAATTTTAATTAATTATAAAAAATGTAATATAAAAAATCTTAAATTTTGATTAAAAAAACAAATGTGTTAAAATATCATGATTATTTTGTTTCGATTTCAGTTTTTTTTTTCTCTTCACGAATCTTTCAAATATATGAATAAAAGTCGGAAAATTTAAACAAATTTGTAAATTTAAAAAGGATGTGGAATTCAGGGATCAATTTACTATTAACCCTTTAAAGAATCTTTTGTTTGCACAAACTAATGCCATTTTCAACTTCTAACTCTACTTTCTGTTAGATTTTCCCGGAAAAATAAGAAAGAAGAACTAGCATTTTCTAGGAAAATTATGGAAATGGAGCAAATTTTGAATATGATTGAAGTTGATAGTTCGGATAATAAGATCAAAGTTTCCATAACCGAGTCAACAATGATGCAGATTCTTCACAGATCAATGGACAAAGCGTATCGGAGAGTTAAATCGAAAAACGGTGTTCTCGAACGTTTGAACGAAATATCGAAATTCTACGAACTCGCGGTGCTGCAATTAGAAGGTTGTTTGAAGTTTGTTCAAGAAGAAAGGGGTAACTTTGATTTCGAAACTAGCCATGAATTTTTGCTCAAGGACTTGACGGAGATCAAGGATCGGCTTCAACGTCGACTAAAGGAAGTCGAATCGGCGATCTCGGATAAGGATACCGAGTTATCGAAGAGATCAGGGAATGAAATGAAGCTCAAGAAGGCATTGGCGATGAGTGAAAAGAGAATGGATTCATTGTATGCTGATCTTAAAGAACAGAGGAAAAGTGAGGGTTCGGATGAGATGTTTCTTGGGAGCCAAGCCATCATTGAATCCAGGGATCGGGAAGGCGAATTTTGCGAGTTGAAGCATTCGGTTGATCAGCAGGTATGGAACATTCAACAACAGCTCGGGCCGAATTATCAAATCCAAGATGCGATCAACAACAAGAAAATCGAGCAGATGGGATCGGATCTCGGGATTTTGAAGGAGACACTAGATCTTGCCTTTACTAAGATGCAGAATGCAATTTTCTTATCCGAACTAGGGCCGATCGAGCATCAATGGATGTCGGACATCGAAAGATCCATAGCTGCAATTGTGATTAAAGGTTCACGTGAGTGTTTCGAAGATGAAATGAAGAAACGAGAGTTGCAGGCCTCGGTAGGTTTGCAGAAACATTTATCCGATGTGATTCGAGAGATTAATTGCCTTAACCATGAGCTTCGGTTCATTAGTAATCCGGATGATGCTCAAGTCAAGAGTTTAAAATCAAAGAGTTTTCCAAGAGGAAGATGTTTCTCGGAAGGTCATGATCACAGGAAATCAAGTAGTACCGAGCTGCGCAGAGAAGAGGATTCGAAAAACGACGATGGAAGCCTTGTTACAAAGATGATAAAGAATCACGGGACCAAAATCCGGAGAAAAAGCGATGAGCTCGATTTGTTGACACAAGAACTTCTTCGAGATAAATCAAGTCCTCTACCACGGAGGAAAGGTAAGGATACCGTTGATCTGAAACGATGGATTAAAGAACTTATTGTGAAATTGGAGAATTTAATCAACCTGAATCCTGAGATTGGTGATTGTTTTGGTGACAATAGGTATGATCATGAACTGCAAAACCCTCCCGAGTCGAGGCCATTTACGGATGGTCGAATCGAGAATCCTGGGGTTCACAGTATGGAAGAAATATGGGCAAAAGTGACTACAAAAGCCCCAGTTTCTGAAGAAAGAAATGTAGATCCATGGAGTGAAATAAAGCTTCTGAAACAAGAAATGGAGGATTCATATCTGCAAAACAGGCTTATGGAAGAGACTTATTTAACCCTTTTACGAAGTTTGGTGGATGAATTTCATATTGAGATGCTCAATCATCACATACATTGCCTAATCAAAGAAGGTATGTATGAAAACTTTATCGAGGAAATGAAAACCGAGTGGAACGAGAAAACCAGAAGTGAGAAATACAATACCTTGTTCGTGAAGGCAACCGTACCGGATCTTGATTCTGCTCGTAATTCCATACCTGCAGATTATCAAACATTACTCTGTTCGGAAAACATGAACCTAGAGGAATTAACGCATCCTGATTACTTCTTCAGAGCACTTTGGGACGACATTTACGCGTTCCTTTTACGGAAAATCCACGAGGAATGGAAAGAGAACATAGAATCTTTCAAGTCTATAAGTTGTTTAGGTGAGGAACTGTGCTTGATTGTCTTTGGTGAGATTGTTAGAGATATTATAAACACTTCCAATTCTGCATTAATCGAACTGAAAAGGATCAAATTCGATGAGAGTTTGATTCACGACTTTGAGTCCGACAATAACTTCTTCGAACCTACGGCAATGTCAATCAGGGATGATGTTTTGAAGGCTTTCCTAGCTGATAAGATCAAGGAACTGCAGAAGGAAATATATGCATTTAGTCTTGAGAGTCACATCAAGGAAGATATTTTCCAATTTGTCCTTGTGGAGTCGGTGAAAGAAGGTTTCATTCTAGGCAAAACCAATGACCGGACGAACCGAGAACCAAGTCCGCGCAACTCGATGATCTCGGTCGACAATTTGGCACATACATTAGATAGGCTATTGAAGTTTTTCGAAGACGAAGAAGCCTTGATACTGACTGCCTATTCCGAAACAAAGCGACAGAATGCACGCCTTCAACACGTTGCATCCGGATTCGAGTTCAATCAGCACAAGCATTGTCCCGGATTCTTTTCCTACGACGAGAAAAGTACTAATTTGGCAGATATCAAGCTTGAGAAAGCATTACTGCAATTGGATTATGGCAGGGCATTATTAAGCGAGTTAGGGTCCGAGTTAGGCATCACAGCAAATAATTTAGATTCACTCAATGCTACAAGAGCTTGCAGGAAGCCCTCCATTGATGAATCTCTTGAAAACTTCATTCGGGATTTATCGCAAACGTTACAGATTTTCGAGTTCGATTCATTTACGAGATTAGGAAGGCATGCCTTGAGGTACATAAATTTGCCAATGAACTGCAGTTCCTTGCTAATGTTCCTATATGTTAGGAAGAGTTAATTATACTTGTGTTAGACATAAACTCGTATGAAAATGTACCACTCACAAAATTCTTATAGAAAAACTCACTCTCAAATCCGAATAATATACGATTCGATTTCGATTTCGATTCGCAGGTTGGATGCAGTGAAGGGTCAGCTAGATAAAGTTGCTAAAATCACCGTCTCACTTAGCCAAAAGGAATCAGTTTACAGGAAAGCTTTCATTAGGAGATGTGAGAATCTACAAATGGCTGAAGCTGAGGTGCTTTACCTAAACTTCACTTTATGTTCTTTCTTTCATCTTCTCGAATAGATCAGTTCTGTAAAAAAAAATATTCTTGACCTACTCGATTAGCTTCAATAGATACTTAAACAACTAGACCCGATCGAAAATACGACACGATTGATTATAAATTAATTAATTTTATGTTTGAGAAATAGGTGGATCTACTTGGTGATCAAGTGGAACAGCTTACAGAACTACTACAGAAGATCTATGTGAAACTTCGTCACCATTCTCCAATTTTGCACCACTATTTTGAGGTTAATTTGCATTATTTAAAATTCCTTTGGAAATTTATTTTTTACTGTTATTTATTTATATATTTTTCTAACAGGTGGCGGAAATATTGAAGCTAATAGAGAAAGAAATAGGAGGAATATGATAACTATGCCATTACTTTATTTTATTATTATATTTTCGATTTCATCACCAACGTCAACAAAAGGCAACGGGCAACTGGGTTTCCCACATAGTGGGACACATGCCCAATAATCGAAGTAATACACTAAATAATCTCTCCTCATCAAATTGAAATGTTATGATCTCATTCCACTCCAATAAATAATTTAGTACTACCCCCCTAAATAGAATTTTTACTTTTGGCCCTCACATTATATTAACTCTATTTAGGTAGGACCGTAAATGAACTAAACGTTCAATGAATCGTTCGGCAGGAAGTTCGTTTATTTATTAAACGAACGAACATGAACAAGATTTTATGTTTGTTTAATTAAATGAACGAACATGAACAAAGGGCTCGTTCGTTTATTTATGTTCATGAACGTCTGGTAATTCGTTCGTTTAAATTTATTCACATATGTCTATTTATATTTATTATTTTTCATGAAAAAGTATTATATTTAAAAAATATTCACATATGTTCGTTTAAATTTTTTCACATATGTCCTTTTTTGTTCGTTCGTTGTGTTCGTTTACCATTTTAACGAACGAACACGAACAAGCTACATTTCTTAACAAACGAACACGGACAAAAAATTATGTTCGTTTAGTTGTTCGTGTTCGTTCATTTATTCGATTAAAATTAAACGAACAAACATAAACATGCCTTCGTTCGTGTCCGTTCAGTTCATTTACATGCCTCGAATGCATATATTCAAGGCGCTCGACTTTATGAACCCCAACACGAGAAATACCAGACGTGTTAGGGGTCCATTAACTATTTAGCGAACAATACTTTATAAACTTTTCTGGAAGAGTCAAAAATCTCTTAACAAAAAAGTGAGTGTCTCGGATGCATGTACAGATTGGACCCATGCAAAATTTAAGCATTCAACCTATGGACCCTCTAGCAGCTCTTCACAAATGCCAGGGAGTTAAAAAAACCGATCTATGATATTATTAAATTTGTTAGGATCTATCGGCTGTTCAAAAGACCACACTTCACAAATTTGTTGTTCAAAAGATGGCATTTCACAAAATTTAACCGAAGAGTTGAAGATCTGTCAACAATGTATATTTAAGAGTGTGCATTACATAGGACAGTGTAATTAATCAAGGTATGTTTTAAAGAGTAAGTGTAAAAAATTATAAATATTGTGCCAATTTTTAGTTTAATAGTGAAACTTCAAAATATTTATTGACTGAACCCAGTACCTAAATCTTGGATTAAATTATAGATTAAATATTAGTTCGGTTGATATTATAGTCATTATAACATTCAAGAGAATATGGACCGACAAGCATTTAAACACCCAATATTTTTACGATGATGAACGTCAAATAGTTCTTCGAATGGGTACGTACCACTCCACTCTTTTCCGTTTAAGATAATTTCTTATTTATTATTCATTGTTAACTACACCATATTTTTATAGGCAACTCATTTTACGTGCAAGATATTGACGAGATGTTTCAACTTTCAAGAATTTCTACTCACGAACAAAAATGGCTATGACTACCTAGCTTCAATCTTGAGGGAAAATGACTTTGATCGTATGATGGTTGTAAGCGATATGATCACATGACAAAGAATTTGATTGAGGCCGTGAATTCCTCACTGAAGGGAGTGTGACATTTGCCTATCATCTCCGTTGTCAAGGCGACATATTATCAGTTGGCTACCCTATTTGCAACCTTGGAAAAGCAAGCAACAGACTATATGGAAGGGGGCACATAGTCCACCCTAGGGCTGTTCATTGTCGGGTACCTGGGTTTCAGGTACCCGGTTCATCCGAGTACATTTTTTCCCGGCCCGTTATACCCAGGTACCCATAAAATTCGGGTATCGGGTACCCGTTTTGTTTTTTTATTTTTTAATTATAATTTTTTTAAAAAATTACATATTAAACACAAAAAAATTTTAAAGCTTAAAAGTATATAATACAAACATAGAAAGAATTTAGGGATTTAAATTTGGTTTTGGAGTAAAAATATTAAGAAACTTAAAATAAAAATATAATTTGAAATATAAAAAATATATATATTAAAAATTGTCGGATCGGGTTGGATACTCGGTAGGGGGAAACTTTCGGCCTATGTCCTGGAAAAACTATCAGGTCGGGTACCCAGCCCGATCAGGTAATTTTTTTAGGGAATTACTCGGCATTTTAGGTTCGGGTCGTCGGGTTGGGTGTTTTTTAACACTTCTGGTCCACCCACACCTTCGCGATAAATTTCAAAACTTTGCGCGGTATTCAAATGCGATGAGTGCTACCTGCTTATCGCGTCGACTGCATTCGTTCCGTGTATCAAAATATTCGAGGTACTCGTGTCCGCACATCATTGTTGCTTGTTCGTCTATATGGTTAAGCTACATGCAACTGGTTGACCCAGTATATTTACTCAAAACCGTATTCAAGGTTTATGAATACGAGTTTCCTCCCATCTAGAATGAAGTTGATCCGTCGCAATTGATGGTGAACCTATTAAATGGCCAGATTTTGGACTATGACGCAAAAACAGGGTCATCCACGATTAGCGCGGATTTATTGTCCTGAGGATTTGGTTGAATATCGAGAAAAAATTGGACAGCTGAAACTATGCAGTAGATCTGGGAATCTAGGACACCAGAAGAACAAATGTCTGAATCGCTCAGGCCTTCGTATTAACTAATTTCCTTTATTTTATGTATTTGTTTGAAAACTAAAAACTAAACAACCTAAGTTACGTTTAGTTGAAAAATAAGTATCAATACTAGGCCTCTAACCTAAAAAAATTACCACCTAACTTATTCTTAATTTGGCATAATTATCAAAATAATTAATAAATTAATTGAAATGTTCAAAATGACCTAACTAACGTTCGAACCATTTTCAACGCACTTTTAATATAGTGTGCAATGTCTCCTACGTGCCACTATCAATCTCAAATGGAAGATAAGTTTCAATACTACGTATCTAATCTTAAAAATTACCAAAATTATCGGGCTAATGGCATGATAAAATGCCTCGAACATGCCTATACACCCTGGAATTTCATCTTGGAAAATACTTTGATACATAAGCTTGTGTAAACTTTAGTTTATACAAGTCTTTCAATTTTAGGGTTTAAGTTTTAGGTTAGGGTTTAGAGTTTTAGTGTGTAGAGTATAGAATTTAAGGTTTATGGTTAGAATTTAGAGTTTAGGGTTTAAGTTTTAGTATGCTAGGGTTTAAAATTTAAATTTTAAATTTCACAGGATGGTTGTGTAATTTTTTTTACACAGGTTGTGTATCAAAATATTTACCTTTATCTAAAATTTTACTAATAAATTTTCGAGCAGTAGCAATAACTCAAATACATAAGTGAGGGAGAAAATGTTCTTATGGAATGGATTGTCTTGGAATGCTAAATTATGCATTAATGAGATGCTATATTTATCATGTGTTGTTGAAATATTGATGACCTTGAAATGTTAAATTATGCATTTATGGAATGATGCCCTTTGGAATGCATTTATGGAATGATGCCCTTTGGAATGCTAAATTGTTTGGTGCCTCCTGACTCTTGTAATGGCAGACAATAATGCATTTAAGTAACACGTGACATGATATATGATATGGATACGAGTGAAAAAAATTAAAATGTCTTTTGTAAGTTTAATTGAATAATAAAATTAATTAATGCATCTTTTACCAATAAATAATTTTTAAGACTATAAATATAATACAATTATTATATTTTTTATCAATAAAAAAATTACTAAAAATTATAATTATGCATTAATGGGGTCATGTTTGTAAGTCGAACCACTACAAATTCTTGTATCATTTTTAAAATTTTCATTGCTTCCACAACAATCCCTCAACGGCAAATTCACCCCTTTTGACTTGTTTAGTTGAAAGAATTCAATCCCAACAAATTACACCTTTTATGTAGATAAACATGAATTATATGAGAATACATGAATAATATTTAAAACAATAACATTATAATGAGGATACATGAATTGTTAACAAATTTTATAGAAAAAATACAAGTAATCTCATTAAATTGAGAACACCCATATTTTTTTTTTTACTTTGCTCCAAAGCTTATTAGAACTGCAAATGAGAGCTCTCATTCCGTAATAACAAATCACGACCCTTCAAGATTAAAGAAATAAAATACGGGTTATCAGATTAACCCTAGAATTACTAACAGGGGAAGAGGAGAGAGGTTTTTAAGATTTTCGATTAGAGGTTTTCTCTGAATGAAAATAAAAGGGGATTTTTTTCAAGGAAGAGAAGAAAGAAGGTCAATATGGGTTAAATGATTTTATCAAGTGTAATAAATTAAGGTTAATATATTTTATTTTATTATTTTATTTTTTATTTTAATTTTAGAAAATGGAAACCATGTCATATGTTCGATTTTCATGAATAACAGGGAAAATAACGTCCGTCACGGTGAAACCTTAAATGTGCCACAGAAGAAAATGTTAGGCACATATTTGGCCTAAAATATAATTCATGCACTTATCTAAAGAAAATAGGGATGTAAAAACATGTAACCGGGTGGGTTTCAAGTCGGGTCCTGTCAGGTTGGGTCAAATCAGATATAAGTCATTTCAGGTCGATTTAATATTTTGACTTTATTCAGGTCAGGTGCGGGTCAGTTTCAGGTCGGGTTCGTTTCGGGGTAGGTTCATTTCATGTCGAGTTAAAATGGTTCAGGTCCGAATCAGTTAATTGATGAGTTAATTTGGGTTCGGTTAGACTTCAAGTCGGGTTCATTTTAGGTCGGATATTTTCAAGTCGGACTAATTCGGGTTACGAATTCGTATTAAGTTTGAGTTTGGTACAAATAGTCGATAGACTTTGGGTTGGGTCATTTCGAGTGAATTATTTAACATCTTTCACGAACATGAATCACATTAAAAATAAATATTAGACACTAGAATGAACAAAAATATCATCATTATTTAAAATATTAGAGTAAAATACAAAAAAATAGAAATAAATAAGGGTTAATTTTGATGAAAATTAAAATTTTAAGGACTAACATGAACAAAAATATCATCATATTAAAAATATTGGACTAAATTACAAAAAATGAATAGGGGCAATTTGGACTAAAAATTAAATTTTAGCTACTAGAATAAACAAAAATATTATTGGACTAATTTGCCAAAAATATAAATAAATATGGGGTAATTTTGACTAAAAATTAAATTGTAGAAACTAGAATAAACAAAAATATTATTCAAATAAATTACCAAAAATAGAAATGTATATGGGACAATTTTGGCTAAAAATAAAGTTTTAGGGACTATAATGAACAAAAATATCATCATATTAAAAACATTGGACTAGATTAGAAAATTTTGAAATAAATAAGGGTCAATTCGGTTAAAAATTAGAGACTAATATGAATAAAAATAAACCCCAAATCCCTAAACTAATCCTATTACCCCAAACATTCCACTTACTACTAGAATATCCACTTATGTTTAGTAAATGTATACTTTTGGTCACCGATTTTTAAAATTGACCGTTACGGTCACTTACGTTTTCGATTTGTAAACTTATGATAACGGGGATGTTTGTTGCTCTTAAATATTAACGAGAGACTGATTTGGCAGCGGGAAAAAAATAAAAGGTAAACTACAATAATGGTTACTTTCGTTTCAGTTTCGTTCACATTACGTTTTAAATTCAAGTAAAATTTGGGGTAATTACTTATGTTTAGAATAATGGTTACTAACGTCTTAGTCACTTACATTTTTGTTTTCTAAACTTGTGGTCACCTGAACGTTTGTTATCGTTAAACTTTAATGAGAAGTTGACTTTATAGGGATAAAAATTAAAAAGACCATTCAAATATACGTGTGACTATTTTACTGTGAATAAAGTCCTCAAAAGCCATACAAAGATTACCTCAAAGCAAGGTGTTTGCCCTTCTCGTCTTAAGAGAAAGATTACCTTGTCATGGTTCTGTTTCATAAAAAAAAACTACTTCATTGTATTTTTGTCCTGCTGGCTTCGCCTTGGTCTTCGAACTCGACAAATTAATCTCCATATAAGAGAGTAGAGTTTCAGGGTGATGGGAATCATAAGAATATTGTCGTCTTTCATGGTAAAGCCGTAAAGGTTAGTATCATTATACTCTTAACTGAAGCCGTGTAACAAAAACAACTTAAGCCATCTATTTTTGGTAAGTAAAAATATCAAAAGGACTTTTCATCAGTTGAATAATCATCGAATTAAAAGAAGATTCATAGTACATTTTTTAGCTAAACCGCTGTTAAATAGATAGTTTATTTATAACAAAAACAAGAAAGTAGCAAATACATAACCCCCGTCACATATGCAAGGGACACCACAACATACAAAACAACATAAACTAAATGAAAAGACGAACAAGTAGACGAGTTATCCATCTATTTAACTCACTCGGTCTTGTCTTTTTAACTACAAATACTAAAGAGACGAGGTCCCAACGGAATTAATTCACATTTGCCACTGCAACAAGCAGTAGGAGAAGTACACAGTTCGCCCCTAGGATCACAGTTTGCAGCTGGTTCGTCGACGAAGAAAATGTTGAGCAAAGGATTCTTAATGTTGGCATCGAAGGGCAGAAATCCATTACTAGCAGCCATAACAGTTGGAGGCCCTGCAGCTAAAAGTAGGACTGCCATTGCACCCAAAAGTAACGCAAACTTCTTGCCTTCCATTTCTCCTGCCAATTAACAGATTAAATTGTTTCTCAGTGCAGAGAGTATTGACGAGTCTATGTTCTCACCCAACACTCCTTTATATAGATGAAGAAGAATGATATGCTATGAGGATTAGAACACTCCTTTATACTCATTTACTTTTTATTTAATATTAGAGTGTTACATAGAAACTAAGGTGAGATAAAGCTTAATAATTCATGATTCATATATGATATTTTATTTCTAATTTGATTAAAAATAATAGCAATCTTGTTGTTTGTTTGTTGGGTTATTGAAGAGCTGAAAAGGTAATTGAAAATTTTAAATTCAAGAGAAAAGACAAACTTAATGTCGTTTATTAAATTGAACAATGTATAAAGAAAAATATAGTTTAAAAATACTAAAATCGTGATGTTGATTAAAATCTCAGTATTTAACAAATATCTCCAGTTAAAAAATTTCTAAAGAAAAATAAATATTTAAAATACTAAAATCTTGATGATAATTAAAATTTAAGTGATTAACAAATATTACGAGTTAAAAAATTCATCTTAACATGTGAGATTTATCACTTATATGATTATACCTATAAAATAACATTAAAATCATGTAAAAAGTTAGGAGAGATAATAATAAAAAAATATATGTGTTTGAATGATTCATTTAATGCCTTTTATGATTATTTATATAAACATATTAAATACATAATTTATTATCTTTCACCCAATCTACCACATCAGTTGGGTAATCTATATAGTGAGTAAATAAAATTTTCTCCTAAATATTACACCAGTTAGATTAGACATTTTATTTTTATACTAAAATTAAAAATATAACGATAACATAACCTAATTTTTTTTAAAAAAATTATGATTAGTTCAGCTAAGTTTTAATGGCGGCCTTAAGTTAACTTGTCTCGATGTTTGTGGTCTTTGGAAATTGGGAATATTTATTCATATATTCAATTCAACGTTGGAGGGTGTGATGTGAGTAATGACTATAAGAGAGGGAGCAGGATTTCAGATGGCATCTGCCTATAAATCTTACCACACAATTTTGAAGGCATTAAGCATAGGGCCAAATTCACAAGCCATAAAATGAAAGAATAAGGATAAGCACAGCCAGATACATATTGGGAAGTCTAAAATTGCTTAAAATGCCATTAACCTAAATTCTTATTATTTAGTTAAAATGAGACAAGCAAGAGGTAAACGAAACTTCAACAAGCTGGTATCGCAAGCCAAAAAAATTAATTATATAATCAAATCACCTAAGGTCCTTCATCTCCTTCCTCCAAAATAAAAAAATAACTGATCAACCATAGATGTTTGTTGATTAAGTGTTGAATCCTTCGTCTACTCTATCTACTTCCTCATTAAAAAACCTGCCTACACCTAATTAGACGAAAAGATTACACACATCGAAATTCAAGATTCACCACCATACCACACTAAAATCAAAATCAACATTCCAATACAGAAAACCCCACCACACAACTCAACTCCTTAACACAAATAAAAACTACAAAAATTACCATACCAACATCTCCTTTTGCCTAAACTTGATGATACACCAATCAAAATCACCACCAGGCTTTGAAGAGCTCGTTTCGGATCAAGGCAATCAGTGAGTCGGAACATAGCACAAGTGAGTCTTACTGATCACCCGAACCGTCTTACCAATCTCCTACCATATCCCGGTAACGGTCTTGAAAATATTGATCCAAGTATCCCAACCTTAGAAAAAATTAGAGTGGAGAAGGAGATCCTTGATAGTAGACGATTTATCCTTCAACACACTGTCATCTTTAGAGATCCAAATACTCCATAGTGCCCTGTGAAGGAACGTCAAAACAGAAATCATATATTTCTTTAAAACCAATAATCTTCACCTATTGCACCTACCACCATCCACAAAACAGGACCCAAAAATTCCACTGGATTGATTCTGATCCAGATTATCTGTTCAGAGAAATTCGAGTTGAATAATCAAGTCGAGTTTTAAAAAAATCAAAAATAAAACCTCAAATCATACCCAATCTCCAATCCACATACCCTAAAATTCTTCCCCAATCACCCTCACCGGGCACAAATCATCATCTCATGCATTCTATATCAAAGAAAAATGAAGGTTTGGCCCCTCTTTCCGTGGAAATATATTTCAAATCCATTTTGAGTTGTGTGAAGCAGCCTTCAAAATTGTTGGTTTTGCTGATCACCCCTACTTATTCTGAAGCGTGTAGGTGGATAAAAACAAAAAATCTTACTATTTACTCCTATTTGTCAAGTGTTTCATCTTTATCATTGTTTTGCAGCCCATTAAACATGTTTTGCTACAATTTTATTTGTTGTGAATTTTTTTTAATTCCTAATATAATTCAATAGCATATTATTAAAAATACAAAAATTATATGTAATAATGAATCTAAAATCTATATGATTGGAGAGAAATGATAAAATATAATCATTACTAATCGAACACTATAAAAAATTATACAAAATTTTTATCACTCTATTAACAATCATTTGTTGATAATATATTTTTATATAAAAAATTATTTTTATTTTCATTTTTAATGTTTATTTGTAAATTGTCTTATGAGATTAGTGTCACTTAACTCCAGAACACCAACTCAATTGAGAAAGTACGCAAAACTCAAAATATAAAATAAAATGTATAGATTTCTAGGGTTATAATAGAAAATTATTTTAATTCTAAACAAATGTCACTAAAATCTATCTTCTTCATTTAACGCAGTTAATTTAGTATTTTATTTAAAATGAACTTAAGAAGTGGTCTTACTCTTAGTGGTAAAGTGTGACATGTTTTATCTATATGATCTGGTTCAAACTTAGTCAACAGATGGCATAAATCTATCCATGTTTAAACCGGTTACAAATATCACTTTATATTTGAATAAAATTATAAAAAAAACATTTTATTTAAAATAAAAGCAAGAAATTAACAAAATAAAAGACGAGTCATAGTATTTTTTATTTTAAAATAACCGCAGTTAAATAGATGTTTTATTTAGAACAAGTAGACGAGTGATTCCCTTTTACATAGGCAAGGGATCATGACACAACAAAATACAAAATAACATCAACTAAATAAAACGAGGAACAAGTAGACGAGTAATCCATCTATTTAACTGACTCGGTCTTGTCTATATGTAGCAAAAAGGAAGCAGAGTAAAATCATACGGAATCAAGCGACATTCGTATGGTTTGCAACATTCAGTGCTCAATTGGCAGGGGTCGCCCCCAGGAACACAGTTTGCAGCTGGTTTGTCATCGAAGAAAATATTGAGCAAAGGATTCCTAACGTTGGCATCGAAGGGCATAACTCCATTACGAGCAGCCGTAACAATTGGAGGCCCTGCAGCTAAAATCAAGACTGCCATTGCACCCAAAAGTAACGCAAACTTCTTGCCTTCCATTTCTGCTACTAATTAAACTGTTTCTCACGGTATAGAGTATTGATGACTCTATGGTCTCACCCAATACTCCTTTATATACACAAAAAATGGAAATCGTCTGCCCCACAATGGTATGCTGTCCCTTCCATCAAAACATGCCACGTAATGTGAATATGTATTCTTTTAATATTTAGAGTAAACCACACCTAATTATAAAATATCTCTTTGCACAACTCAGTAAGTTTTTCAGTGGAAAAACAGATGATAGTTCTCTTAATAGAAACATGTTCAAATTGCTTTCTCTACAAGGTATCTGTGCATTGTCAAAGGGTTAAAAATATCCCTTAAATTCAAAATTTCTGCGTTCATTTTGTCTGTTTCTTATTATCTCCTTGAATTTCGTAATATTTTCGGTTTAACTACCGGTATTCAACATGTTGGTTAACTAATCTGGATCAAGTATTACAGAAGCTTATTATGTGAATGAAACATTCAACTCAGCTTTCTCCATTCACGACGCCAAGACTCAAACCTCTGATCTTGTTAAATATAAATAAAGAGAAAAAGAGATTACAATCACACCAAATTATATAGATGGAAATTATTTACCCACAATGGTGTCCTGTTCTTTGTCACTTCTACTATAACATGCAACGTAACGTTAATTTTAATTCTTTAAGTTTTTATTAGTACGGATCTTCAGTTTGTGCATGGATTATTCATTTATTTACTTACAATAAATATATTTATATAATATAACTTAAAGTATTTGTATTAAATGTAGTAATTAGGATAGAGTATTTGTATTTAATAAAAAAATCTCTTTGCAAAGCGCTCGACTTATTATGTTCTCAAATTTGTAATTTTTTTATAAACAGAAGTATTACGAGAATATAACCTAATTTTTAAAATATACAAAAAACAATAAAAAGGAAAACAATAATTCTAAAAAGCAGAGATAAATATTATACCGGTCAAATTAGACACTTTAATTTATGCAAAAATAAAAATATAACGATAACGTAATCTTTTTTAAAGAAAATAATGATTAGTTCAGCTGAGTTTTAATGGCGGCCTTAAGTTGTCTAAATGTTTGTGGCCTTTGGGAAATGGGAATATTTATTTATATATTCAATTCAACGTTGGAGGGTGTGATGTGAGTAATGACTACACGATAGGGAGCAGGATTTTAGATAGGGGTGTTCAAAAATATCCGGTATGAACTACTCGACCCGCTTATCCGCCTACCTGATTTAATTTTACCGAGTATTTATATTAAAGTACCCGAATATTTCGGGCCAGGTACTCGACCCGCAATTTTTTCCGGGTAGTTGGGCCGGGTCAGGGCCAAATTTTTTTTATAACCGGGTACCCGACCCGACCCGCTAATTTTAATATTTATATATTTTATATTTTAAATTCTATTTTCATTTTATGTTTCTTATTATTTTTCCTTAAAATTAATTTTAAATCCCTAACTTCTTTTTATACTTGTATTATATACTTTTAAGTTTATAATTTTTTAAAAGTATTTATATTAATTTGTCAATATGAGAGTCGGAAAAAAAATTATGATCGAGATTAATATTTTTAATACATTCTTTTGTCGATAAATTTTAATATATATACATATATATTCAAATATTTCTCTCTTAAAACTAACCACAAATTAATAATTTTTGTGTTTGAAATATATTTCATAAAATTTTATGTGTTTCTTATGTATTTTTTTAAAAAATAGATTTAAAAAATATAAAAAAAATAAATCGGGTATCCGGTACCCGAATTTTACGGGTACCCGATTTGCAGGTACCCGGTTCTTATGGGCCGGGTCACGGACCGACTTTTAGGTACCCAAAAATTCCGGATACTCAAAATTTAAGGTACCCGAATATAAACACCCCTAATTTCAGATGCCATCTGGCAATAAATCCTACCAAACAATTTTGAAGGCATTAAGCATAGGGCCAAATTCACAAGCCATAAAATGAAAGAAGGATAAGCACCGCCAGATACATATGGGAAAGTCTAGAAGAAAATTGCTTAAAATGCGTTTGATATAAAATTTTATAAAAAAATAATAAGAATTTATGTAGAATTAGAAAATAATTTTGGTAGAACTAAAATTTATACTAATTAGTAAGAATTTATGTAGATTTTGTTTTAAATAAATTTTGTGTAACTACACAAATTCTTATCATTTGACTAAAATGAGACAAATATAAGGTAAACGAAAGTTTCACGTGCTAGTATGGCAAGCCAAAAAAGTTAACTATGTAATCAAATTACATATTATTAATTTTCACACATTTTTAATAGAAAAACTTTCAAAAGTTATAAATAACAATTAAATTTTATATTTTGTTATAAAATGGTAATATTTCGACCGTATTTAACGTAGCTGTTATAAAACTTTGTATAATATCACATTTAATCTTCCATGTTTATACATTCAATTAATTTAATTTTAATTTTAAAATCTTAACTCTCGTTTTTTACATATTCATTATAGTTAATCTTTAAAGTAAAATCTAAAAATTGTTCCACTACATTCCTAGTCACATAACTTATATAAAATGCTGAAATATTCCACCATGTTGATTTTTTTTTATCTTCGCTCTTTGCGGATCCACAATATTTAATACATCAATATTTGACCCCACAATAAATGCTCTTTATTTCAATAGGCCCAAACCCTAACTAACTATTTCAATTTCATAAATGCCTTTTTTCATTAGTTTGTTGGTTTTCATTTTTTTGGATAAATTTATGATTTTTTTATAGAAAATACAAGTTGTGTGTTGGTTTTATAAAAAGTTTTAAGTGCCATTTATTAGTTTATCGAAAGTGTTTATTTTAGAAAGAAAAAATAAGTTGGGATATTAATTCAAGATCATACACTTAGGTGTCGTTTAATAAAATTAAATTAGAAATTTGTTTGATGTTTTCCTTAAAATTACATATTATTAATTTTCACACATTTTAGAAAGAAAAAAAAAGTTTGACCGTTAAGTATTTAACGTAGTTGTTATAAAACTTTGTACAATATCACATTTAATCCTCCATGTTTACACATTCAATTAATTTAATTTTGATTTGAAAAAAAAATCACTAATCTTAACCCTCGTTATTTACATATTCTTTCTATTTAATCTTTAAAGTAAAATCTCAAAATTGTTCCACTATATTCCCAGCCACGCAACTTATATAAAATGCTGAAATATTCCACCATGTTGATTTTTTTATCTTCGCACTTTGCTAGGCCCATGTAACTCCTAGACCCGGCTATGCGACACACCTAAATCTAGGAGGTCACATCAGAGTCACAAGAGCGACCCACAGTAAAACTCGTATAAAATTCTTTTCTTTCTAGTACATATAAAATCGTAAAATAAAAATCTTCGTCGAGACATCCTTACAGAAAAAAATCATAAAAACAAAAAACCAATAATTATAATAAAGACTGTCATAAAATAAGACACGACATACATGCCCGTTAATTGTACCAGTACTGTACTCCAAAAGCAAAGCCAAGAGACTCCAACCACTAATGTCGGTCACTACCATGATATATTTTTTCTAACATGCGATGGTAAGAACAACGTGAGCTTTGAAAAGCTCAATAATATAGAACTACCAAATAATACAGAGCATGAAGCTATCATGGTGTTCTGAGTAACAAGTTCTAACTTATGCTTCATTAACATTATATCCGAAGATAATAAAGTTGTTCTTTATTCGATCACCAAGTATCAAACAAGAAGCCTATTAAACCGAAAGATCATAAGAGTGAAGGATTGAATTAAACCATGGAGTTTAGTGTGTCCCAACAGTGCCAAGTTAATACATACGATTATAACACTGTAGTAACCATTATATTTCACGAGCACATAATTCATTTTCAATTTTTATCTACCCTTATAGAAAATTCTAGTATACAGTTCCTCATAATGATATCATTTACAAGCATTAGCCCGAGCCTATTGGGCGCGGGTACCATCCTAAGGGAACACCTTAAGCCCGAACTAAATTACCCTAGCCGAAGTTAGGAACCTGATATGGGCAGAATTACCCTAGTTGAAGCTAGGAACCGAATACGGGTGGAATTACCAGCCTGATTAAGGCTGAACCAACAGTCTTCAGTCGATATTCCAGTACCAGTATACAATTATGAACAGTAAGTCATCTAAAAAAACATAATAATATACGAAATTAAATTTTGTACAACACAAAAGTTTGAACTAAAAAGATACTAAAGTCTATTCTAAAGGACCGAAAAATAGCACAAATAACATGTAAAATAATATTTCAATTGTTGTAAAAAAACAATATAGAAAGAACTAAAAAGAAAATAACAATAAAAAACCTTTAAAATAATGACAAATACCAATAAAATTCAAATAAGATACATCATTAGGAAAATAAAAAAAAAAGAAGAATAACATACATATGGTGAAACCTAAGGAGAAGAAAACAAACCTTAAAAAGAAGGCTTAACGACATACAAGAATAAAGACAAATCATATATATATATAAGTCAATATAAATAATCTTAAATTTGACTATGATTCAAACTGATATTTAAAAAAATATTTATCTATTTGATCTTATCAATCTCAAACTCAATTATATATATATATATATATATATATATATATATATATATATATAAAAGTCAATATGAATTACCTTAAATTTGAATATGATCCAAACTGATATTATATTTTTAATAATATATATAATAACATGTTATAATATATGTTGGGCGGGTGGACATGATGCGGGGCAGGTGGGGATGATGCGAGGCAGGTGGGGATGGGGAGGGTACAAAGGCGTATTCACCTCTTTCCCAACACCCACGGCGAATCTAATTTTTATCTCAATCCTCGTCCTACAACCCGCAAAATTTGTAACCATCCCTACCCAATTGAATGAGAAGTGGGGCGAATACCCGCAAAATCTGCCCCACTTACGTCCCTAGATATGCCTTATTTTATATGACCTTTTTAAATTGATTAATTTTTAAAATTTGACACTAAATTTAAATTTTAACCTTTTTATTTTTAAGATATCCACTGGAGCGAGTTCAGTCACTAATCATTTGCATTGTGTTAGCTTATATACATATAGTACTAGCTACAAGTTTTTTTACACATCAATCGAACAACTTTATTGATGAGTAAAAGTAAAACAAAAATATAACCTATCAAATGTTCTAAAACATCCCAAAAACAAAAAACAATAGATTTAAAAAGAAAAGATAAGTGTTGCACCAGATCATTAATTTTCTCTTTGCACCAAAGAAAATCTCTATGGTTCATTGTAGGAAGAGTCACTAGGGAGTTGTCAAAACACAAACTAGATGAAATCCATAAAATCAACAATCACCTCTCACGCCTATTCTCAAAGGTGACGATCCACTACAAAATTCTGATTATATCGATCAACAACCGAAAAGAAGATAAGACCGTCCAAAACCAACTAACAAACAAGAATTTCAAATATTTGACCCCACAATAATTGCCCTTTATTCAAGTATGCTCAAACTCTAACTAACTATATCAATTTCATAAATGCCTTTTTGTGTTTAATTAGTTGGTTTTCATTATTTTTTTAATTTCCTGAATAAATTTACGTTTTTTCTTTTAAATACAAGGTGTAGGTTGGTTTTATGAAAGTTTTTATTAGTTTGTAGAAAATGTTAATTTGATGCATTATTTCATGACAAACAAGTTTCAGAAATATTTGATGCATTAGTTAGAGCAAGTACATTTAATAGGTTAGTCAAGCGATTCGTCTTTATTCCCTCACATTCTCTTAGATTATGAGTTCTAGATCCACCAGGAAAACACTTTCTTTCCCCTAGAGTCCCACATTCATTCTTCTCTGATTAGGATTAGGATTAAAATTACAATTTTTTTTGCTTGACAAAAGATTATTTTTATTAATAAAATTAAGCCAAAGACCTACTTATGAGCCTCATTAAAAAACCTCCATAACCTAGATGGAGGAAAAGAGTACTACATAAGAAGGTATAAACTAAAACAACCAAGAAGGCTACAAAGTCAATATAGCACACTGCAAAATCTAAAAAAATAACCACACAATAACCCAAACAATCCAAACAACCTCGATCCAATGGCAGCCATTTGTCACGGACGTATTCTCTCAAACCCGATCCGTGCGGCGTTAGCAAGTCTCGATGATGCTAACCAGCCTTGATCCTTCACGCAACGCAATGGCTAACAAAGAACACAAGAGAAGGCTAAGAGCTTACAAGTAAGAAACTTGTATTGAACTAAGAAGGAAGCTTTACAAAGTATACTTTACAAGAAGGCTTTAGTGGCTAATTGCTTGAGAGTTACAAAATGAGGGGGTGGCCCTATTTATAGGCTCCCACCTCCCTAATGGACGGCTAAGATCATTTTGATCCAACGGTCACGGAGTTGCCTCCCAAAATATCTAGCTTAGATCTACATCTTTCTAGATTATTCTACATGTGTCTATACATGTTTACATACATCTGCATCTATCTGAAATGTTCTAGAGAGCTCCAGGGTCTTCCGGAGTTGTCCTGAGCTTTCCTGAGCCTTCCCGAGCTCTCTCGGGTCTTCTAGGTTCTCCCGGGTGTGTCTGGACTTGGAGAGAACGTCCCGGATCCTTCTAGAATGCAATGGACCCTTCAAGACAAGTGTTGGCCGTCCTAGATGCTTCTAGTGCCCTCCTTGGTGCTAGTTTGCTTCAAAAGTGCCCAAGGGGTGGCAAGAACCTCGGTTTGGATTTTTAGGGAAAAATGGCGGGGTGTGACATTCTCCCCCACCTAAGCTCGCGACGCCCTCGTCGCGCCTTCGTTGAACTCTCGGAGTTGGTCCTTGAATTGCCAAAGGGCTTCTTCAGTCTCCCAACTCGCCTCGGCAATGGGCAGACCCTTCCACTTGATGAAGTACTCCTTATAAGCTGGCACGCCTCTTCGCCTGATCAGTCGATCGGCTAGCACTTCTTCAACTTCCTTGTCAAAGGAAGTGACCACGGCAGTGGGTGCTCTAGTGGAGACTCCCCTCGATGGATCTTCCAAGTCTTCATGATAAGGCTTTAGCAAACTCACATGGAAGACTGGATGAATCTTGAGCCTTGGTGGAAGCTGAAGTTTGTAAGACACCTTGCCAACTCTCTTGATTACAGGGAATGGTCCCTCGTACTTTCGGACTAGCTCCTTGTGCACCCTTCTAAGGGTCTTGAACTGCTGGGGTAGGAGCTTGAGCATGACAAGGTCTCCTTCCTTGAACTCTAGGGGCCTTCTTTTCTTGTCTGCCCACTTCTTCATCCTCTTGGCAGCCTTGTGTAAGGATGCTCGAGCAAGCTCATTTTGCTCGTGCCATGACTTGGCAAGCTTGTAGGCTGCGGGGCTCTTCCCATCATAGCGCATGTCAAGGGAGAGCGGTGTGGTCGGTTGGTGTCCCAAAACAATCTCAAAGGGACTTCAGTTGGTGGCTTCTCTCCTCTGTAGATTGTAGGAGAACTGAGCAACGTCGAGAAGCTTGGCCCAATCTCTTTGATTAGCACTAACATAGTGCCTTAGATAAATCTCCAAGAGAGCATTGATGCGCTCGGTTTGCCCATCACTCTGGGGATGGAAGCTTGTTGAGAAGTTAAGGTCGGACCTTAGCATCTTGAAGAGTTCGGTCCAAAACCTCCCTGTGAACCTTGGATCCCGATCGCTCACAATGTTGCTTGGTACACCCCACAACTTGACCACGTTGTGGAGAAAGAGCCTTGCTGCCTCGTCGGCTGTGCAATCAGGGGATGCTGCAATGAAGGTGGCATACTTGCTGAATCGGTCCACCACAACCATTATGCTTCCAAACCATTCTGACTTGGGAAGACAAGTGATGAAGTCCATAGAGACACTCTCCCAAGGCTTGTCGGGTACGGGCAATGGATCTAAGAGCCCTCCTGGTTGTTGTTGAACAACCTTGTCTTGTTGACACACAAGACAAGTCCTCACGTACTCTTCTACATCATCATGCATCCGGGGCCAATAGTAGTTGGACTTCAAGAGTGCAAGAGTACGACGCATACCTGGATGCCCGGCCCATAAGGAGTCATGACACTCCTTGATCAGCTCCTTGCGTAGGTTGCCCCACTTTGGCACATATAGACGGTTGCCTTTGGTGTAGAGTAGTCCATCACTCACCCAAAACCGTCGGGTCTTCCCCTCGTTGGCTAGTGCGATGATGTGCTTGGCAAGGGGCTCTTGGTGTAGACCCTCCTTGATCCTATCAAGAAGTAGACTGGTGGCTTGGCTTAATGCTGCGAGCTCTGCCTTTCGACTGAGTGCATCGGCGACTACAATTACTTTGCCCGGCTTATACTGTAGGATGTAGTCGAACTCGGCTAGGAAATCTTGGCACCTAGCTTGCTTCGGGCTAAGTTTCTTCTGAGTTTGAAAGTAGCTAGTTGCTACGTTGTCGGTGAGGATTAAGAACTTAGCCCCTAGGAGGTAATGTCGCCACACCCTGAGGCAATGAATGATGGCAGTCATCTCTTTTTCTTGCACGGTGTAGCGCCTCTCGGTGTCGTTGAGCTTTCGACTCTCGTAGGCGATCGAATGCCCATCTTGCATAAGAACCCCTCCTATAGCAAAGTCCGATGCATCGGTGTGCAACTCGTAGGGCTTGGTGTGGTCGGGTAGGCTCAATACTGGCTCCTCACAAACGACCTTCTTCAAGTCTTCAAAGGCCTCTTGGCAAGCTGGTGACCACACCCATGGCTTGTTCTTCTTCAAGAGCTCGGTCAAGGGTGTTGCTCTTGCCGAATAACCCTTGATGAATCAGCGATAGTAGTTCACTAGTCCAAGAAAGAATCGTAGCTCATGTACCTTGGTGGGTGGCTCCCACTCTTAGATGGCTCGCACCTTTCCATCCTTCATCATTAGTTTTCCATCCTTGATTCGGTGCCCTAGGAACATGACTTCGGGCTTGGAAAATGAGCATTTCTCCTTCTTGATGAAGAGCTGGTTCTCTCGCAGAACCTTGAACACTTCCCTTAGTTGTTTAACATGTTCCTTAAGGGTCTTGCTATACACCACAATGTCTTCAAGGTAGACGACCACGAACCGATCGAGGTAGGGATGGAAAAGCTTGTTCATCAAGGTGCAAAAAGTTGCTGGGGCATTGGTTAGTCCGAAGGGCATGACTAGAAATTCATAAGAACCATACCTTGTGACGCATGTGGTCTTGGGCTCATCCCCTTCCGCAATGCGCACTTGGTAGTATCCCGATCGAAGATCCAACTTGGAGAAGTATCGTGCATGCCCGAGCTGGTCAAACAGATCTGAGATAAGAGGGATTGGGTACTTATTCTTGATAGTGACCTTATTGAGTGCTCGGTAGTCAATGCACATCCTTAACGAACCATCCTTCTTCTTCTGGAAAAGGACTGGTGCCCCAAATGGTGCCTTGGATGGTCGGATGAACCCTGCATCGAGTAGCTCTTTGAGTTGTCTCCTTAATTCCTCCAACTCTGAGGGTGCCGTGCGGTAAGGCCCCATGGCTGGTGGCTTGGTGCTGGGCTCCAACTCGATCTTGTGATCTACTTCCCTTCTTGGTGGTAGCCTTCGGGGTAGCTCGGGTGGTGCAACATCCTTAAACTCTTCAAGCACTTGAGCTACCTCTCTTGGAAGGTCTTCGCCGGGCATGGCCTCCTCTTCATCATACTCACTAAGGATGGCCAAGTAGCTTTCTTCATTTCTCTTGACGCCCTTCTTGAACTGCAAGGCGGAGAGTACCTTGGCATCTTGCTTGGTAGCCCTAGTCGTGGGCACCATGCATGCTTGATTGCCATCCATGATGCACATGCTGTTGGCAAAGGGCACTGGGAATGCTTTGACTTGATCAAGGAACTAAAGCCCTAGAACGATCTTGAAGTCGTCCATCGGCACCACGGAGAAGTTGATGTGCCCTGACCACTTGCCCACAATGGTCTTGACTCCTCGTACGATTCCATGGATGGGCTTGGCTGCTGAGTTGAATGCCTTGATGGATCCGCCTCCTCCTACGGCTTTAAGACCTAGTCTCTTAGCTTCTTCTAAAGAGACAAAGTTATGAGACGCACCTGTGTCGAGCATTGCCCTCGATGCTTTCCCATTGACGGTGACGTCTACATAGAGCAATCCCTTGGCTTCGATCTTAGGGGCGGATTGGATGACATTGAGTAGTTGCATTGACCCCATCTGGACACCTTCATCCTCTTTGTCGGTGTCACCTCCTTCTTGATGCTTCGCGAGGAGCGAGTTGAGGGCTTGCCTTTGCGGACACTCTCGGATCCAATGGTCTCCATCACAAATGAAGCACTTGTTGAATGAAGGTCGCCTCGGGCCTCGAGTGTCTTTAGCTTTGCCTTTGTCCTTACCTTTCCATGAAGATGAGTCTTTGTGCTTGGAGGCGTTGTCTTCATGGTGTCTCTCCTTGCGATGGCTTTTGTCTCCCCCGCCTTTGGCATGACCACCTTTCTTGTCCTTCGACTTGTTGGACTCCTTGTTGCTAGAGTAGTCAACAAGGCTTTCTGCTATGGCAATGGCATCGACTAGGTTTTGAACTCCTCGTCGCTTGAGCTCGGTCTTGGCCCATTGTTGGAGGCCATCCATAAAGTTGAAGAGGGAGTCTTTGTCGGAAAGATCGGGGATTTCAAGCACTAGGGTGGTGAACTTCTTTACATAGTCACGAATGCTCCCCGACTGCTTGAGCCTTCGCAATCGTGCCCTCGCCTCATTTTCGGCATTCTCTGGGTAGAATTGCCTTTTAAGCTCCTTCTTGAAGTCATCGAAGGTAGTCATGGTGCACGTACCCTTCTCCACATCACTACGCCTTCTCCTCCACCAAAGCATAGCTGTGTCGGTGAGGTAAAGTGAGGCGGTTTGAATCTTTGCGGCCTCGTCCACGATTCCCACCGCAACTAGATATTGTTCCAAGCCATATAAGAAGTTGTCGACTTCTTTTGCATTGCGTGCACCCGAGAAGGTCCTAGGTTTGGGCACCTCGACCTTCCTAGACTCATAAGTAGTGCTTGGCCCGGCGGCCATGGCTCGCTTGCACAAAGCAAGGTCGCCTTGCAAGGTCTCAATTTGAGCATGAGAATGAGCAAGCTCTTGTTGGAAAGAGTCACGTACCTTCGAGAGCTCTCCTATTAGGAGATCGCGGATTTGCCCCATTTCCGCGCGCATGGTTTCCTCTAGCTTCACCATCATTGCCTTCACGGCTGTGTGGAGCTCGGCGTCCTCCGCCTCAAGGCCTTCCACCCGATTGGTAAGGTCGTCCACTTGGGTGCTCACACCCACCACATTCTCCTCCATGTGGGTAAGACGGGTCTCCAAGCTAGAGAGCATGTCCTTGGACTTGGCCCTAGGCCTTGTCTCAACAGGCTCAACCATCTCCTCGCGCCCTCGGTCATGTACGACTTCCACGTCGGATGAGCTAACGGCTTGACCCTTGCCTGTTTTTGCCATATCCCGAGTCTCGTAACACGCTCTAATACCAACTGTCACGAACGTATTCTCTCAAACCCGATCCGTGCGGCGTTAGCAAGTCTCGATGATGCTAACCAACCTTGATCCTTCACGCAACGCAATGGCTAACAAAGAACACAAGAGAAGGCTAAGAGCTTACAAGTAAGAAACTTGTATTGAACTAAGAAGGAAGCTTTACAAAGTATACTTTACAAGAAGGCTTTAGTGGCTAATTGCTTGAGAGTTACAAAATGAGGGGGTGGCCCTATTTATAGGCTCCCACCTCCCTAATGGACGGCTAGGATCGTTTTGATCCAACAGTCACGGAGTTGCCTCCCAAAATATCTAGCTTAGATCTACATCTTTCTAGATTATTCTACATGTGTCTATACATGTTTACATACATCTGCATCTATCCAAAATGTTCTAGAGAGCTCCAGGGTCTTCCGGAGTTGTCCCGAGCTTTCCCGAGCCTTCCCGAGCTCTCTCGGGTCTTCTAGGTTCTCCCGGGTGTGTCTAGACTTGGAGAGAACGTCCCGGATCCTTCTAGAACGCAATAGACCCTTCAAGACAAGTGTTGGCCGTCCTAGATGCTTCTAGTGCTCTCCTTGGTGCTAGTTTGCTTCAAAAGTGCCCAAGGGGTGGCAAGAACCTCGGTTTGGATTTTTAGGGGAAAATGGCGGGGTGTGACACATTGCTCCCCTAAGCCTATTACAATCTGCCTCCCCGATATACCTAATCAAATAAAAACGTCAAACCTATACAAACACATAAGTTGGACTTACCACGCTACAACTCCTAACCCTTCAACACCCAAAGCTTATCAACCAAAGCATTCTTTCCTACGGTTCAATCAGCTAGCACCTTACCCTACAAACCCAACGCTTATCACAATCACCAACCATGGAACAGTAAACATTGCCCGAACTAGAAAATCAATCCCCAGGCTACAATAGACCTCAACTCGCACCATCTTCCGCTCTAAGATTACTTTCAGAGGTAACTACTGAATAAAATTTTATCAGAAAAACTAACGACAACACCAAAAACAAATAAAACATCTCAACAAAGAACCTCAACTTCAAGTTAAACTAAACTCAAACCCCAGGCAAAACGCTTAAGAATTCCTCTACCACCTTAAGTACTTCCTTAACGCAACCAACAAACACCATATTAATCAACTAAAACTTCTCACCAGAGTGATAACCAATATAGATTGCAGAAAACCTGAAACACACTCCATTTATTTAAGATCAAAGTATACTGCAAGGAATCCGAACCAACTTCAAAATAATATAGCACCGCTCTAGACCCTTCTAAAGGAACATTCGACGGCTCCTAATGAGACTTCGCATCCAAAAGTGCCATTTCCCTAACCACCTCCTCCTCATCTCCAACAATCTCCACCCCGAGACTCTTGCCTACTTCAAGCGCCTTCCTCGCTTCCCTTGTCAACACGTCCCACCTAGCCAAAAGATCTGAATCGGAAAGGGACCTTCAAGACAATTCTGAAGAAACTAGAGTCTTCTTGCTCACTTTGTTTCTTTTAAACACTCGATCTCTCTTATTTCTCTCTAGATCCGACAAAGCTTTATCTTGAAAATCTAATAGAGAACCGTACCTTCTTTCTTTTTTGCATAAGTTAATTTTGGAAAAAAAGCTGAATGTTCTTCCTCTTCGTTATGATCCTCGAATGATGCAATGTTCACTGTATCAGCAGCCACTAATTTATTATAACCTGCATTCATCCTATCATCTACAGTAGTAGCCCACGAAGATTTACTCCTCATCGGGCTAAGTTTGGAATCACTTCTTAATGACTGAAGGTCCTTACCATTACTTTCTATATGCTTCGAAGTAACCTCAGCCCAGCTAGGCTTAACCTCATCACCAGCTATCACTCTAGTATCTATTTGATCTTCTATAACCACACCATTTTCTTTTAGTGCCTCCTCGTTAACTACAGAAATCTTCAAGGTCCTCAAGCATGGTGAAAAGTTCATCATCCGCAAAAGAGAGAAGAAAACTTTTGCCTTCCATTCTCTTAACTTTAATCTCTCCTAAGCCCCAGCTCTGTAATCTCGAAGTAATAATGTTCGTCTTGCATACCGTAGCCATCACTCCCACCAAACATTTTTTCAAGTCCCACAACTCCTCATCAACCACATGCCCCTCAATTCTTCTAAGAACAAATAGCTTTTAGATTATCAAACATGTTTTGCTACAGGTGTGATCTTTCCCTAGTTTCTTGCTTTCATGATTTTTTACTGATTTACACATCCTTTAATTATGTTATTCCACATCTTATCTCTATTTTTTTTTTAAAATTCGTGTTTGAGTTGGTATCATTACTTAGCTTGGTACCGACTCAATTAAACAATTAAAATATTATTCTTTTGAATAATACTAATGGTATTATAAGTGTGTTTTTATTTTTTATACTTTTATATAATCTTTAAATAAAATAATTCAGAACAACTACTTGAAATCCATTGATTAAAAAACTACTTGAAATTCAAAGACGAAAATAAATTATTTGGGAGGAAAATTTTAATACCTACTAAATTGATTATCTTAAATATTTTATTGTTAGGCAATAGAATTTTTTATTAAAATAGCCAACACCTATTAGTGTGCCTCGTTAAAAACATATGTTTAGGATAGACCAAGTAAGATCGAATCTCTTAGGCATAAGGCCACACCAATTCAAAACAACCATGAACCTACAAACTCAATCAACTATCTTGCATCTCTGCTATAAAAAAAATATTCAAGAATTTTGTTTTCATCACGTTTGCCTAAGGCCATAGCTTTTCTAGCGGAACGAGTGAGAATTTGTTTCCGAGCAATATCCAAATTTGTAGGAGAAGCTGCATCAACCTCCATAATATCGTTAACCTTGCCCGGCCTCTTACTTTTGTTTCCCTGTCAGTTCCTTGTCCTGGAGCTCCATCATGGAAAGACGCACTATCAACTCTTTCATCCCGTGGAGCAGGATTTCAGATGCCGTCTGGCTATAAATCTTACCAAACAATTTTGAAGGCATTAAGCATAGGGCCAAATTCACAAGCCATAAAATGAAAGAATAAGGATAAGCACCGCCAGATACATATGGGAAAGTCTAGTAGAAAATTGTTTAAAATGATGTTGATATAAATTTTTATAAAAAAATTATAAGAATTTATGTAGAATTAGATAAAAATAATAAGAATTTATGTAAAATTAGAAAGAAAAAAAGTTTGGATATTAGTTCAAGATCTTACACTTAGGTGTCGTTTGATAAAATTAAATTAAAAATTTGTTTGATGTTTTCCTTAAAATTACATATTATTAATTTTCACACATTTTTATTAGAAAAACTTTTAAAAGTTACACAATGACAACTAAATTTTATATTTTGTTACAAAATGGTAGTTCGACCGTTAAGTATTTAACGTAGTTGTTATATAACTTTGTACAATATCACATTTAATCCTCACTGTGTACACATTCAATCAATTTAGTTTTGATTTGAAAAAAAATCACTAATCTTAACCCTTGTTATTTACATATTCTTTCTATTTAATCTTTAAAGTAAAATCTCAAAATTGTTCCACTATATTCCCAGCCACGCAACTTATATAAAATGCTGAAATATTCCACCATGTTGATTTTTTTATCTTCGCACTTTGCTAGGCATGGATCCACTGTAACCCCCTAGACCCGGCTATGCGACACACCTAAATTTAGGACGTCACATTAGGGTCACAAGAGCGACACACCTAAATCAAAGGGAAGAGGTAGATTTTGTTGATGACTTCTCGCCTGTGGCAAAGATGACTACAGTTCGCCTTGTTTTTGCTCTTGCCTCTGTTTTTGCTTGGCCATTATATCAAATGGATGTCTATAATGCCTTCTTACAAGGTGATCTTGTAGAGGAAGTGTACATGGACTTGCCTGCTGGGTTTTGCAGCCAGGGGGAGCGTATGGTATGTAGGCTGCAAAAATCGTTATATGGGTTAAAACAAGCATCTCGTCAATGGAATGCAAAGCTAACAGGGGCCTTAGTGTCTGGTGGTTATTGTCAAAGTAAACATGATTACTCTCTATTCACAAAGAGACAAGATTCGAAGATAGTTATTCTCTTGGTCTATGTGGATGATTTGCTGATCACAAAGAGTGACCAGGGGATGATAAAGGAGTTGAAGGATATTTTACACATGAATTTCAAGATGAAGGATCTGGGGAATTAAGATATTTCCTTGGGCTTGAGATTTTAAGATCTAGAGAAGGAATTGTACTCAATCAGCGTAAATATGCTCTAGAACTGATTGAAAGCACTGAATTAGGAGGGGCTAAACCAGCATTAACACCATTAGAGGCAAATCAAAGGTTAACTTCGATTGAGTATGATACAGCAACGCAACAAAGTAAAGATGAAGATTTGTTGGTAGATCAAACACAATATCAGCGTCTTATTGGAAGATTACTCTACTTAACATATACGAGGCCGTACATTTCTTTTTCGATACAACACTTGAGTCAGTTTATGCATCAACCCAAGACGACGCATCTTGATGCAGCCTTGCGAATAGTGCGGTATGTTAAGAAAAATCTGGGTCAAGGAATATTGTTAAGTGCAACGAGTAATTGTCAGCTTCTTGCGTATTGTGACTCCGATTAGGCTGCATGCCCTATGACAAGAAGATTCGTGGCAGGTTTCTGTGTGAAATTGGGGGATTCACTAATTTCATTGAAATCAAAGAAGCAAGCCACAGTTGCACGATCATTGGCAGAAGCAGAGTACAGAAGCATGGCTGTTACAACATCTGAAATTGTGTGGTTAAAAGGATTGTTGAGGGAATTAGGTTTGGTTACAAACTTACCAGCCAAACTTTTTGTGATAGCAAAGCAGCCTTGCAGATTGCGGCTAATCCTGTTTACCACGAAAGAATTAAGCACATCGAAATCGATTGCCATTTTGTTCTTGAACAAATACAAAGCAAGTTGATTGAAACAAAATTTGTTCCCACGAATGAGCAATTAGCAGATGTTATGACAAAAGGGCTTGCGAAGCAACAACATGATTATATTGTATCCAAGTTGTGGGTAAAAGATGTATTTCACCCTCCAACTTGAGGGGGAGTGTTATGATTGTAGTTACAATATAGTTAGAAGGTTGTTTGTTCGTTACACTAGAAAGTTAGTTAGTCAGTCAAATACATAGTATATAAATATCATTGTAATGTTAAGATCGATTAGGCTTGTCAGGTCTCGTATGAGATACAGTTATGTTACGTGCTTAGGGAGGCGAATGGCTTTGCGGATGTATTAGCGAAAGAAGGCGTGGATAGATGTTCGCTCTTTGTGGCGTGTTTATGATTTGGATGTTTGTTCTTTGTTTTGGCGGATCTTATTGTACTCTTTTCCTCCATTAGGGAGGTTTTTAATGAGGCATAAAATCCGTCACGCTGTATGTTTTCTTATTTTATAATAATATCATACAGTTGTTGATAAAAAAAAATCATTGTAATGTATTCATTTATTATCAATGAAAACTGAAGAAATATTTCCAATATTATACTCTCAATCATAAATTCAACATTTTTTCATGTCATGTTTTTAGTGATTTCTCTAGTGTTCTATCCAGAGTTGCCAAGTCTACTCTAGTTTAGCTGTTGCTGGTGTTTAAAGGCGTTAGCATGTGAAACCGAACCATCTGCTTGCTAGTGTATGAATGCACGAAATTGTCCCACATCATTGAATCCTTATAATGTCATGTATTCGTATGATTGCACGAACCATGAAAATCTGCTTGGAAATATTTGCTTGTGATTGGTTCTGATTTGCCACTACTTGTGCTGTTGCTGAGATGACTAGTTTTTCCATTTCCTCTGTAATTATTGGTTAAGCCAGCAAAATCTTGTTCAGTCTTATCTCCGTTGCTAAAAAATATAGAAATAAATCATCAATAAAAAACAAAAAAAAATTAAAATACATAAGACTTTGAATTCTTAAAAGCCAACTGCCCCGTCAACTATTCATCTAGGAATGGGGCGATCGTGACCATGAAAATATTTAATTTTCATATAATTTAAGATTTATATTTATATTTTACATTGATAATCTATTACATTCTCGAAAGTTTTATAGATTGAAAAATACTTTGATACATAAGCTTGTGTAACTTTAGTTTATACAAGTCTTTCAATTTTAGGGTTTAGGGTTTTAAGTTAGGGTTTAAGAGTTTAGTGTGTAGAGTATAGAATTAGAGGTTTATGGTTAGAATTTAGAGTTTAGAGTTTAAGTTTTAGGATGCTATGGTTTAGAATTTAAGTTTTAAATTTTATAGAATAGTTGTGTAATTTTTTTTTACACAGCTTGTGTATCAAAATATATCTCTTATATATTTACCTTATATCTAAAATTTTAAAATAAATTTTCGAGCAGTAACAATAACTTCAATACATAAGTGGGGGAGACAAAATGTTATCTTGGAATGCTAAATTATGCATTAATGAGATGCTATATTTATCATGTGTTGTTGAAATATTGATGACCTTGAAATGTTAAATTATGCATTTATGGGATGATGCCCTTTGGAATGCATTTATGGAATGGATGCCCTTTGGAATGCTAAATTGTTTGGTGCCTCCTGACTCTTGTAATGGCAGACAATACGACATCCATCCACTGTCCCTGAATCATCTATCCGGTTAATTTAAAGTAACACATGACATGATATATGATATGGATACGAGTGAAAAAAATTAAAATGTAAATATTATATTTTTATCAATAAAAATTTATTAAAAATTATAATTATGCGTTAATGGGTCAAGTATGTACCGATACGCAAGAGTTCGTACCGATACGTCCTGAGTTTTCAGTGTAACAACTCTTTCTTGTATGTAGATTTTATTGAAGAATTTGTAGGTGCAATAAAAACGAGACGCAAAAGGCAACACCATATGATTTCAACTCTTTGATGGGGGATTATAATCTTGGCGTTCTTGCTTATACCCCTGCGTTTCATGATGAACATGCATGTTCAACAGCGGGACACTCGTACTCCAACTTCTTCAACCTAAACGTCGAACAACCATCAACTCAACATTCCACCTTTAACCCATACATTGATGGAATCAATCGATACTGGGTTGATCGAGTTTTTCAAGGGGCCAACACTCTTGCGCTGCATCATTCGATCTAAATGAGCCAAGCTACTCTCCTCTTATTTTTTTCTCGAGTCTACAACTATGACTTCTGCACCTGCCCATGCATCCATGGATGGTGATGAAGGTTACACATCCCCAAAAGAACCGATTCAAGAGCGCGACCCTGATGGTGCTGAGGTTGGGTTGTTCGTGGAGCATGAAGATGTTGCTGTCAATTTTGCCACTGAATCTGAAAGTGAGACTGATAATGATGATGACGCCCCTAAAAACTTCAATGAAAAACAATTTGGACATGTTGCAAGCAATAGTTCCCAAACACCGTATGAGCCTCCGTTCCATATGCACGACATCGACTTGGCATCAATGGACACACAAGAGTTCCCTGATGCGAGTTTTGACGGTTCTTACTTTGCAATAAAAAAGATGCCTTGTGGGAAGGGATGTAGTTCAGAACGAGTGACGAAGCGAAAATTATTGTTAAAAATTACAACATATGTTTCGGTGTGCACTCCAAGGTGCAGTACCCGACATCAAAGAAATACGTAAGTCAATGTACACAGAAATTGTAACACCCGTGTTTTGGGGTTAGGAGTTATCCGTGTTTATAGTTCGAGTCAATAAAATTAAATTAAAATAAATTCAACCTAGAATGTGGTGTAATTGAACTTTAATAAAAAGGGAAGGGCTTATGTTGTAATTTGCCCAAAAGCTTTCAGAAAAAGATGACAACTTTCAAATTGTCATCTTCTTCCCCTTTTCATTATATCCCCCACGTGAAAATGCCTCCCCCATTCCCCAAACTCTCCCAATTTTCAAGCATATGTTTCATTCGATTTCTTCATCAATTCAAGGGGTTTTTGAAAGGTAATCACATATTTGAACTCTCCTTTCCATTTCCTATTCATACATGGTCTTAGATTTTAAAAATATGAACTTTTGAAAATTAGGGTTTATATCAAGTTTGGATTTTTAAGGGGGTTTTCCAATTGGTTTTGATAAATTGAGTTGGGGCTTTGCTTAATCATGTTAAAATGCACATTATATGTTAATTTGGTTGGATTTTGATGGATTCCCGAAATTGGGTAAAAATGGGTTTTTTGAAGGGTTGTGGGTGATTTTTGGGGGTTGTTTTAGGTGGGAATTGATAGCCCAATGGTAGTGCTATGGTTAGGGGTTGATTTGGGATCATTTGTGGGTGCAATGGGTGTTGGAAACATGGATTTTGGAAGGGGTATGTGGGCTGTCCGAAATTGCAAAGTATGGGGTTTGGTCACGGCTTGCAACATTGTAAATTGTGATTGAATTGTATTCCGGGTTGGTCTTATGATGTTGGGCTGATTTGGAATTGTTTGAATTGTGTTTGAGGTTGTTTGGAAGCGGGAATTTGTGTTTGGAGAAGCCTCGGGAAGAAATCCGGAAATTTGAGAGAGGTTGCTTGCTTGGCTTGGAGCTTGGAAGCTTAGGTGAGTGGTTAAATATTTTTAAATGGTTTTCAAGTGTTGGTTCAAGCATGTGAACTAGGTTGGGATTGGTAGACCCACCTAGAGTTGGGATTAGGGTGGTGGCCTAATCCCAAACTTTAATTAGAGACTTTGGTTGATCTTTAAAGTGTTGAATTATGCCTTATGTTTAGTCATGCTTATGGTGGTTATGCTTATGTTGTTATACATGTATATGGAGGCATGGCTTAATGCATTGTCACATGCATGTTGATTATAAATGTGATAGAGGTATACATATGTATGAAATATGATGTGATATTTGTATTATTGAAATGCATGTAGAGTTGACATGTGTAATGATGTTATGAGATGATTGTATGATCCGAGGATCATGATGAGTACATGCTAGGCATGAAAATGTGGTTTGTGCATGACGGTAAGTCAAGGTGAGTGCGTGCTAAGCACGGAAGTGTTATGAATTAATATTGTGAAAGGGTAATGAAATGTGTAGTATTGGCACTAGTATGCTTGGGTACAAATGATCGATCATTAGGATGTTTAGTGTGTACACATGAGTCAAAAGTCGCGCGTGGCCTTGGTGGCGTTGAGTCACCAAGGAGGAGTACGGGTTCGCCCGGAAATTGTATTTACATTAGTCGGTGATGAGTGGAATCCCATCGACGGGCGTGAGGATGAGTGGAATCCCCTCCGCGTGAACGGTGATGAGTGTAATCCCACCGTCAGGTAATGGTTGTGTTGTTGGATGTGAGTTCCAATGGTAACCCGCGTATTCGAGTCATAGCTAGGTGCCAATACGGATTGTGGTTTATGTTGCCAATATGTGATTAGTCGTGAACCAATGTAATTTGGGATGTGTTGCTAACATGGTTAAATATATGTGATTACATGTGTGATGGATTTAAACATGTTGAGCATGACATGATATTGGATATATGTTCATGCATCATTTATATATTTATGGCTCGTGTGGATCAAAGGTATGGTCATGCATTTTATCTTGGTTGTAGCTCGTGCTTGGACCCTGCATTGTCGAGGTTTGTTTTTAAAGAGCTTACCCTCACTAAGCTTTTATGCTTACGCTCTCTTTTGTTCGACAATGCAGATCAATGGTTTGTGGGTGGCAAGGGCAAGGAAAGGCCTCCAAGTGTTGCTTACGGTTAGCTCAAGTATGATGTTTAAATTTAAAGATTGTAATAGTAAAGCAATGGGATAGGTGTCGTGTCGTAATGCTTTTGAAGTATGATGTTGGTGTTTAAGAGCATGTTAGACTCCTATGTGTGTTTCGTGTTTATGATTTGACTTGGATTGTAATTATGATGACTTGCCAAATGCTTGAGTGATTGCTAAATCCATGCCTCGTATGTGTTTGTTATTTGGCTTGAGATGTATGCCTTTCTTGAACCCTTGTTAGTTTTGCTATCTTGAATTTGTCTAAGTGTGGGCTACGTGAATGCTTGCTCCTTTTATGATATGTATGAATGCATGGTTTGTGATGTTAAACCTTGGAGTTCAGTCTCGTTTAAATGATGTTAAAGCATGCTTGTAAGTTGGTTTGCCATAGGATTAATTGCTAGTATGTTGTTGGAGTATTGTTGGGTGTTTTGTCGGTGTTTTGGGGCATCCTTGTGTCTTAAAACAGTCGATTAGAGTCTGCAGACAGGGGGCGTTTCGAAACGGGCCACCCTGTTTCGATACGGTCCCTTTGCTTTTGGCCAGCCGTTTCGGAACGGATAGGGGCTGTTTCGGTACGTTTTTGCTACTGGAATTTTGAGAAATTGACGAGATATAGGCGTACCGAAACGGGTCCTTGGTGTTTCGAAACGGTCAAATCTCGTTGACCACGAGAAGTTGACCAGGGAGGGTGTTTCGGAACGGTTGACCCCTGTTCCGAAACGGCTTCCTCGTGTAGGCTTAGTTGGGTTGACCAGGTCAAGGCGTTTCGATACACCTTGAGGGTGTTTCGAAACGGTCTGTTAAATTACATAAAAATGGACTGTTTTCTTAAGTTGTTCGAGTTACTGTTTTGCGAATGCTCGTCTTCCGTTGTTGTGATCACAATAGGAATTAAGTGTGCATTTAGAGAAGAGTAAATTAAAAAGAAATTTTTTTCTGGGTCGTTAACCGAGGAGGAACCTTAACGGGTTTCGCTTCAGTTTTCCCCGTGTAGCCCACTCGGACCGGTCATCTGACCAGACCGGGACGAGGGGGTTACATTTGTTGGTATCAGAGCCTAAGGTTACCGAGACCTTGGGCAGGTAAGTGAGGTAAGTTTAAGTTTTGAATTGATGTGCACGGTGTTTGCTTGTTTTGTAAGTATGATTGCTTGTATGACAAATATGTTGACTGTTTGTTTAAAAGCATGTTGGTCGTTACCCGTGTATGTTGTGATGTGTGATTGTTTGATTGAGAATACATGTTGTTTGATCGTACGCATGTGTTGCTTGTTTAGCAAGTAATCCTTGTTATATGCTTGGTTAAGCATGTATGTGTTTTGATTTGTTTGAAACATGTTTAGTAGAGTCTCATTGCTTCTATTACATCGGAAAAAGGATTTTAAGTGAGGGAAATCATACTTGAGCCACTTGGACCTTACCTTTGCTAACCCAACTTGTATGTTAAATTGTTGATTGATTTATTGGTTTTAATAAGTTTGGGGCCAGTGTGTGGGCCGTGAATCGGTAAGTGGAAGTTGTGGTTTTGAAAATGGGGATGATGTAGAGGAAGTTCTTTGCTATAGTTAGGGGAGTATAGTTGTACCGGAGTTGAGGAACAATTTGTTTGCTCGAGTCCGCGTGCACGTGAGTTGATTCTTGTTGGTGGGAGATGACGAGACCGATTCTGGTATTAGTTGGTGAAAAGAAGTGAAGGCCTATGAGTGGGAGTCAGGTGGTATCTATGTTATAGTGGATAAGCCCTTGGTACAGTTTTGAGTTTGTCGCTTCTGATTGGTTCTGAGTTCGTACTTTCGTATGTTGTTAACAAGCATGCAAGTTTGAATGTGCTCGATGAGGTAGGTATGAGTACCTTAGTTCTTTTGGCGAGATCTAGGTAGGGGTCTCGTGTGAGTAATCTGAATTTCAGAAGTGTTAGTTGGTGACCGTTGGGGTTCAGCCTATGATTTTGATACAAGACAGTCGATCAGTATCCGTGAAGGGGAACCGATTTGTGTGTTTGGGGCCAGTGTGCGTCTGGGTGGTTTTCCAGTATGGTTGTCTGTGTGTGCCCAGAACTGCGTTTTTGAAGTTTTGAAATGCTCTACGAATAGTCTAGAAGAGTCGGATTTTGTTGAAGAATCAGTCTGAAAACAAGAGGACCGAAGACTATCAGTTGTGTACTTGTGAAGTTACAATTTTTGCAGAATCGTCCGTTTGTGTGAGCGTGCAAAGATTTTGACGTATCTCTGTTGAGATTTTAGACGTAGGGACGCATGTGACTAGATCTTTTGGGAGATAGTAGTGATCAGAAAGATGTACAGAAGATGTCTGTTGGTGGTTCAGAGTTACTAGTTTCTAGTAGATGTGAAGTGATTGTCTTCCTACAGTTTCGATGTTCCTTTTGACAAGGCTCGGCTTGAAGAGCAAAGAGTCAGTGTATACTTGAGACAAAGAAAGAGTTGACTTGAAGTTGCAGATTTATGTGTGACGGTCGTGGTAGGTGAGGAGGTGAACTTCTTGTTGAATGTTGATCCAGATTTAGAGGTCAAAGATCGATTTAGTTTAGTTGACAGGATTGCTTAGCAAGTGTGATGGATTTGATTTTGAATGAAGATTAGACTGCAAGGTGTTAGGATAGTTTGTGTTTTCTTTTCCTAGAAGTATTTGGAAGAATTGCCGGTTTACCTCTTGTTAGAGGAGAAGAGTTTGTTATTGAGACCGATTTTGAGGTTGCTTCTGTTTTGTCTGCTCTGTAACTTGAGAATCCCGGAAAGAATTGAGGATGTTGAAGAATTAACTTCGAGACTTGTTAGACCTTAGATTCATTAGGCCTAGTGCATCATCTCAGAGTTCTACAGTGTAATTTGTGAAGAAGAAAGAGTGACAGTACGAGAATGTGTTCAGTTTACATACAGTCGAAACAAGTGTCAGTGATTTGTTGATCAGTTAGTGTGTGCTTCAGTCTATTTGAAGATTAATTTGAGATCCGTTTACTACCAGTTGAAAGTGAGAAAATTTGAAGTACCGAAGATAACTTTTGAGGCAAGATGCGACCGTTTTGAGTTCCGAGTTATGCTGTTTGTTTGACTAGTGTGATAGTTACTTTTATAGAGATGGTGAGCAGAATATCTTCCTAAGTTTCTTGATCAGTTTGTAGTAGTTCTCATAGATGATACATGGATAGATTCAAGTACCGAAGAAGACCATGATAAGCTTTGAAGTTAGTGTGGTAGATCCTATTAGAGAGTTAATTGTGTACCAAGTTTTGCAACGTGAACTCCGAGTTAATGAAGATGTTCTCCTAGGACATGTAGTTAAGCTGAGTGTGTTGGAGAAAATCCCAAGTATGCAAAAGAAGATGTGAGTTGGAAGAAATCGAAGACTGTGACAGGTATCTATAGTTCCTAGGTCTAGCATTGTTACTTTCAGAGAATTGTAAATAGTCTTTTGAAGATAGTTGCTCCATTGATAGATTGCCACAGAAGAATGTTCAGTTGTGTGGTTAGATGCGAAACAATGAGCCCTTGAGAAACCGAAAGAAACTTTGATGGAAGCTTCGACCTTGATCTAGTCATGTCAGAGAAAGAGTTTGTGAACCATGGTGATGTGTTATATGTAGAGTTAGGTTGTGTGCTTATGCAAGACAGAAGATTGTGGCTTGTTCATAAAGATAGTTGAAAGACCGTGAGGAGAGTTATCCGATATGAGACATAGAGTTAAGTACAGTTGTATTTGTTTCGAAGACTTAGAGACAAAGCTTGTATAGTAAGAAATGTGCAGTGTATATGTACGTATCATTAGAGCTTGAAATATTTGAAGACTTGGGAATTGTTGGAACTTGAACAACATGAGTAGTTAGAATTGCTTGAAGACTGTAATATCAAGAGTGAGTACCGTCCGAAGATAGTCAGTGTAGTAACCGATGTTTCGAGTTGAAATTGTTGTTAGATTAGTAGTTGAGTTGCAAGTTGTATTTTTCGAATTCAGTTGCCGAATGACAGTGTTCTTGTGGTCGTGTTTTATGTTGAACCTACAGTGAGTCAGAATGCTTGAAGAGAAACAGTTGCAAGACAGATTCTTGGCACCTCACGTACGAGGCATAGTAACGGGAAGACCTTCAGAATACAGTTTCAGAGATGATAGAGTTTTGCATTTCAGAGACAGAATAGTTACACCGACTGACCTAGTGTTTTGAGATGTATTGTTTAGGCCGAAGAGCACGGTGGTTCATTTGTATTGCATCTGAGTAGTATGAAGACGTATTGTGGGTTGAAGATGAGTACTTCTGGATTGAGTTGATGAATAATGTGGTTCAGTATAAGAGTAAGTGTGTGAATTGTCAGCGTATCAAGACTGAGCGTCAGTTTTCTTCTAGTTTGTTACATCCGTGGAAGGTTCTTAATGGAAATGGGTAGTAGAGATTCGAGAATTTGACTAGATTGGTTTTGAAGACTTCTGCATAGCGTTCGGTTACCTGTTAAAGTCAGATGATCAGTCAGAGAAAGTCATCGGTCAAGTTTTCAAACAGAGTTGTATGAGATTGTGAATTGGGCTAGTTCAATTGTCCATTTGTTGCGGTTACCACCAGAGTTAGAAAGAGTTTCATGCTGTGTTTGTGTATCTATAATTCGAGGGTGCGAGTCAGTTCTGTTCCGTGCTATGTTGTAGAAGAGATTGAGTTGAGTTTGAAATTTGCGTGCAACGAAGAATAAGTTGAGATTGGGTGTTAGGCAGCTGCTGTTGCGTGGTAAGTCTATGAGTTAGTTAGTATGTTGTGGGGAGAAGGTAAGTGTGGAGGAGTAGACTTCGTGGTATTTCCATGTCCGATGAATTTCGGGGACGAAATTTCCTTAAGTGGGGGAGAGTTGTAACACCCGTGTTTTGGGGTTAGGAGTTATCCGTGTTTATAGTTCGAGTCAATAAAATTAAATTAAAATAAATTCAACCTAGAATGTGGTGTAATTGAACTTTAATAAAAAGGGAAGGGCTTATGTTGTAATTTGCCCAAAAGCTTTCAAAAAAAGATGACAACTTTCAAATTGTCATCTTCTTCCCCTTTTCATTATATCCCCCACGTGAAAATGCCTCCCCCATTCCCCAAACTCTCCCAATTTTCAAGCATATGTTTCATTCGATTTCTTCATCAATTCAAGGGGTTTTTGAAAGGTAATCACATATTTGAACTCTCCTTTCCATTTCCTATTCATACATGGTCTTAGATTTTAAAAATATGAACTTTTGAAAATTAGGGTTTATATCAAGTTTGGATTTTTAAGGGGGTTTTCCAATTGGTTTTGATAAATTGAGTTGGGGCTTTGCTTAATCATGTTAAAATGCACATTATATGTTAATTTGGTTGGATTTTGATGGATTCCCGAAATTGGGTAAAAATGGGTTTTTTGAAGGGTTGTGGGTGATTTTTGGGGGTTGTTTTAGGTGGGAATTGATAGCCCAATGGTAGTGCTATGGTTAGGGGTTGATTTGGGATCATTTGTGGGTGCAATGGGTGTTGGAAACATGGATTTTGGAAGGGGTATGTGGGCTGTCCGAAATTGCAAAGTATGGGGTTTGGTCACGGCTTGCAACATTGTAAATTGTGATTGAATTGTATTCCGGGTTGGTCTTATGATGTTGGGCTGATTTGGAATTGTTTGAATTGTGTTTGAGGTTGTTTGGAAGCGGGAATTTGTGTTTGGAGAAGCCTCGAGAAGAAATCCGGAAATTTGAGAGAGGTTGCTTGCTTGGCTTGGAGCTTGGAAGCTTAGGTGAGTGGTTAAATATTTTTAAATGGTTTTCAAGTGTTGGTTCAAGCATGTGAACTAGGTTGGGATTGGTAGACCCACCTAGAGTTGGGATTAGGGTGGTGGCCTAATCCCAAACTTTAATTAGAGACTTTGGTTGATCTTTAAAGTGTTGAATTATGCCTTATGTTTAGTCATGCTTATGGTGGTTATGCTTATGTTGTTATACATGTATATGGAGGCATGGCTTAATGCATTGTCACATGCATGTTGATTATAAATGTGATAGAGGTATACATATGTATGAAATATGATGTGATATTTGTGTTATTGAAATGCATGTAGAGTTGACATGTGTAATGATGTTATGAGATGATTGTATGATCCGAGGATCATGATGAGTACATGCTAGGCATGAAAATGTGGTTTGTGCATGACGGTAAGTCAAGGTGAGTGCGTGCTAAGCACGGAAGTGTTATGAATTAATATTGTGAAAGGGTAATGAAATGTGTAGTATTGGCACTAGTATGCTTGGGTACAAATGATCGATCATTAGGATGTTTAGTGTGTACACATGAGTCAAAAGTCGCGCGTGGCCTTGGTGGCGTTGAGTCACCAAGGAGGAGTACGGGTTCGCCCGGAAATTGTATTTACATTAGTCGGTGATGAGTGGAATCCCATCGACGGGCGTGAGGATGAGTGGAATCCCCTCCGCGTGAACGGTGATGAGTGTAATCCCACCGTCAGGTAATGGTTGTGTTGTTGGATGTGAGTTCCAACGGTAACCCGCGTATTCGAGTCATAGCTAGGTGCCAATACGGATTGTGGTTTATGTTGCCAATATGTGATTAGTCGTGAACCAATGTAATTTGGGATGTGTTGCTAACATGGTTAAATATATGTGATTACATGTGTGATGGATTTAAACATGTTGAGCATGACATGATATTGGATATATGTTCATGCATCATTTATATATTTATGGCTCGTGTGGATCAAAGGTATGGTCATGCATTTTATCTTGGTTGTAGCTCGTGCTTGGACCCTGCATTGTCGAGGTTTGTTTTTAAAGAGCTTACCCTCACTAAGCTTTTATGCTTACGCTCTCTTTTGTTCGACAATGCAGATCAATGGTTTGTGGGTGGCAAGGGCAAGGAAAGGCCTCCAAGTGTTGCTTACGGTTAGCTCAAGTATGATGTTTAAATTTAAAGATTGTAATAGTAAAGCAATGGGATAGGTGTCGTGTCGTAATGCTTTTGAAGTATGATGTTGGTGTTTAAGAGCATGTTAGACTCCTATGTGTGTTTCGTGTTTATGATTTGACTTGGATTGTAATTATGATGACTTGCCAAATGCTTGAGTGATTGCTAAATCCATGCCTCGTATGTGTTTGTTATTTGGCTTGAGATGTATGCCTTTCTTGAACCCTTGTTAGTTTTGCTATCTTGAATTTGTCTAAGTGTGGGCTACGTGAATGCTTGCTCCTTTTATGATATGTATGAATGCATGGTTTGTGATGTTAAACCTTGGAGTTCAGTCTCGTTTAAATGATGTTAAAGCATGCTTGTAAGTTGGTTTGCCATAGGATTAATTGCTAGTATGTTGTTGGAGTATTGTTGGGTGTTTTGTCGGTGTTTTGGGGCATCCTTGTGTCTTAAAACAGTCGATTAGAGTCTGCAGACAGGGGGCGTTTCGAAACGGGCCACCCTGTTTCGATACGGTCCCTTTGCTTTTGGCCAGCCGTTTCGGAACGGATAGGGGCTGTTTCGGTACGTTTTTGCTACTGGAATTTTGAGAAATTGACGAGATATAGGCGTACCGAAACGGGTCCTTGGTGTTTCGAAACGGTCAAATCTCGTTGACCACGAGAAGTTGACCAGGGAGGGTGTTTCGGAACGGTTGACCCCTGTTCCGAAACGGCTTCCTCGTGTAGGCTTAGTTGGGTTGACCAGGTCAAGGCGTTTCGATACACCTTGAGGGTGTTTCGAAACGGTCTGTTAAATTACATAAAAATGGACTGTTTTCTTAAGTTGTTCAAGTTACTGTTTTGCGAATGCTCGTCTTCCGTTGTTGTGATCACAATAGGAATTAAGTGTGCATTTAGAGAAGAGTAAATTAAAAAGAAATTTTTTTCTGGGTCGTTAACCGAGGAGGAACCTTAACGGGTTTCGCTTCAGTTTTCCCCGTGTAGCCCACTCGGACCGGTCATCCGACCAGACCGGGACGAGGGGGTTACAAAAATCAGCACAGAGATGCAATTGGAAGGTGCGGGTCAACAAGATGAAAAGAAAAGACAACATCTGGGAGATCACAATCTACAACGGCCCTCATACTTGTTGTGACATCGGTTACAAGCAGAATCATCCAAACTTAGACTCCAATATCATCGTCGGGAGCGTCCAAACAATTGTCCAGGCAAGCCCCAAAGTCACTATTTCTGCGCTGCATACGCATGTTAATACAATATACGATTACATGCCATCGTACAAAAAGACTTTGAGGGGAAGGAACAAGGCAATCATGAAATTGCATGGGAAATGTGACGCTTCTTACAACGAGCTCCCAGCTTGGATAAACATCATGAAGAAATACAACCCTGAAACGATCGCGGATTTGGAAATCGAACCATACTACAAGAATGATCATGGGGTTCCTAATGTTTGCCAATTCAAATGACTTTTTTGGAAATTTCTATAGTTTATGAATGTGTACAAGAACTGCAAGCCCGTTTTTCAAATTGATGGCACATTCTTGTATGGAAGATACAAGCAAGTTTTGCTATTAGCCATTGTTCAAGACGACAATCGCAAGACAATACCCATAGCATTTGCACTTGACAAGTCGTCGTTTAACCGGTCAAAAATAAATAAATAAATTAACCTCTTTCGACAAATAATAAAATAATGAAATTAAGTAGTTATAGGGAAAGAGAGTCGATCCATAGGGAGATTAGTCGTGATTCTTGACTTGAATTTGTCGGATTTGAATTCCCAGGAATATCTGTAAAAACAAGGAAATAAAAAAGGGGTGATCTGATTTTGAGTGAAGTAATAAAATAAAATACAAGAATTAAAAATAATAAGAAAAGCCAAGTATGCAAATTAGCCTCGAACCAGCTTCTTCAATTCTTTCGATCACTGAAATAAATTTTTATTTTTGGGATCATGTCAGTTACAGTCTACGAGGCCCAACCCATCGTAACTTGTTTCTCTCTCGAGTAACCAATCCTCCCAAGTTTATCTTCGAAAGATGGTTCTTAAATAAATCAACAACGTCTATCGCCGTTAAAATATTTAGAATAAAAGCAGGAAAACCCGACTCAGAAATTGTCTAAAATAGAATCGCTTCTGATTTTATCTTTCCTTAGCGGACCGCCGCTAAGAGTGTTCACAGGAAGTCGAAATTTGCCACAGGCCGATCCTTCCTCCCAACTATGTTTTAAACGATTCCAGACCAACGAGCTCTTTTTTATTTGAAAAACGGTTAAAAACCTTTAGTAAGGCCGATTGCCAAACTATCTAAGCAGAAAGATAAAAATGATTTCCCAAAAGAATTTAAGCAAGTTCAATTCTCACGAATCGAATTGACTTGGCTGGTTCTTGGCTTAAAAGATTTAGCTAAGCATGATATTGATTATCATGCTTAACTTGGTTTTGAAAAAATAATTAAATAACATAAAATAAACGAAACAAAGAAAATAAAGAAAAAGAAAAACTTTTAATTTAAACTAGAAAAATGTTTACAAAGATAAAAAAAACTCAAAGCTAAGAGATGATCACTAAAATGATTGATCATCTAAGCCTTTACCAAGGGGTGGTATTTATAGGCTTAGATTTATAAAGATAAGGTGATGAGATAATTTAAAATAATAAACAAAAGATAAAACAATTCAAATGTTTTGAAATTTAAATGCAGGAAAACGTATAAGCTGATAAGATCTCTCAGAACGTTCCAGAAGTTTCTAGAAGTTGCCACGTCACTGCCACATCAGACGCGTCGTGCCCATGATGCCAGTCATGACAGAATTATAATAAAAACTGCAGAAATGCCCCATTTTCACTGCTATTTCCAGAATTGGGTTCCTGCACAAAATATAACAAAAATAGCATGTATTAAGCAGCAAAAAGTCCCAATAGCTAGAAAAATAACAAATGAAATATGTCATATTTGAGAACTCATCAGCACTCGTGCCTAGAGAAGATACTGAATCTTGCATGTTTTTCCTCAAGAATCTATGTCATTACATTATTAAAAAGGATCGAGTTTGCTTGATCTCAGATCGAGGAGGTAGGACCAAGTCAGCGATCAAATATTTGGCAGGAAGTTTCAATCTCCAAACATTGAGCATCGTTTCTGCATACGCCACATTGTCACAAACTACCACAGTTGGTATAAGAAGGACGATGAACGCAGGCTCGTTATACGCATGGGTACATTTTAAGATTTGTTGTATTTGTATTTATCACTACTTTCCCTATATCTCATTTGTACACTATGTCGTGTCTCAGGGTACGAACTAGTTCAACACAAATTTGAACAAATACTTGAAGAGTTGCGGGGGAGGAATGATCTGGGCTACAGGTACATTGCAGAAATTCCCAAAGAAAATGAACCGACACATACGACGACGGTTTCGTATATGGCCACATGACAACCAACTTGGCCGAGGCAATCAACTCTTCCTTGAAGGGGGTTCGAAATTTGCCAGTGACCGCCATCGTGAAAGCTATGTACTTTCGTTTGGGCAAGCTGTTCGCAACCTTGGGCAAAGAAGCTACATGTATGCTGCAAAAGCGCCTCATATTCCACCCGAGGATACGAGACGAAATTCAAAAAAACTGTTGTTAAATCAAATAGGTTACATGTGCTGCCAATGTCGCGTAACGACGACTCTTTCCGTGTCTCGGAGAAACCACAACCAAAGCAGGGTTTTGACCCTACACCGTAGTGGGTAAATCTCCAAAATAGGTTCTACGACTGTGGCAAATTCGAAGCACTCAAGACTCCTCCAAAATAGGTCATCGGTGCATGCTCCGCTGCCAGGATCGATTTCAAGAAATATGCGGATCCTGTATACTGGCTTCAATAAGTATTTAAGGTCTACGAAATATAATTCCCACCAATCGGCAGTGAAACTTAACGGAATGTTCTGCAGACATGGACCACAATTTTACCTGACCCAACTCTGCAAAGGGAAAAAGAAGGACGTCCCAGATCCACAAGGATTTAGAATGATATGGACGCCATGCATCACCGCAAATGCGAACCTACCGGACAACCTAGACTCTGCGGGAATTGTAGACTTCCAGGTCATAGAATGCCAAAGTGTCCATCTCGAGAAAAAAAATCCGTTGTTTTATTTTTATTAAGTAGCCATGTTTTAACATAAATATTAGTATGAAACTTCACTAGAATTCATTTCGATCTAACTTTTCACCATTGCATAGATCACCTAAAGGGGTACGATTTTAAAATTAAAAAAATCATTTCAACTTCTACATTTTCTTTAAAACATTTTACAACCTATTAGTTATAATAATTGTGCATTCAAATAGAATTACAAAATGTTAGATACTTCACAACTTAATCGATCACTGTATTAAATTATAATCAAGCTAAACTCATCGTGTCTACACGGCGAGTTCAATCACTTCAAACACTGTTATGCTTAGAACCAAAACGGCCGTTAAGCCAGAGGGAACTTGTCGTGTCCCTACGGCGAGTTCCATTCAGGATTAGATTAGTCTCATGATTAATGTTTAAACCGGGTATGAAAAAGAAATTGAATCTCGTCATACGTTCAAGGCAAATTTAAATAAAAAGAATATAATTTAGAAACTCGCTGTGGTAGTGCGGCGAGTTTACTGTTAGGGTCTTACTTTTGAGAATTTAGGATTCCAGGTGGTGCGTTGGTCATATTAGGATCCAAAGATCCTATATTTGCCCTTACCCCCCTTTGGAATGCTAAATTGTTTGGAGTCTCCTATAATGGCAGACAATACTACATCCATCCACTATATATGACATGATATATGATATGATACGAGTGAAAAAAATTAAAATGTATTTTGTAAGTTTAATTGAATAATAGTATTAATTAACGCATTTTTTATCAATAAATAATTTTTAATATTACAAATGCAATGTAATTAATATATCTTTTATTTAAAAATTACTAAAAAATATAATTATTTAAGGTGAAAGCATAAAAAAATAACATAGTGGTAAACAAATTGTAGAAAAATATTTCATGTAAAAATATAAATTTAAAAACTTTATTAATAATTTATCGTTAAAGCGGTAAACAATTTTGTTCACCCCTAATTTTTGATATTATGGTCCTGTTTGGCAATTAGCGGATAGTTAATAGCCGATATCAGATTACATTAGTTAATAGTTGATTACATTTGCTGATTTGACTAGCGGATTGTATTAGTTGATTGTATAAAAGCGTTTTTGGTAAAATTAGCTGATAGATGTCGATTATTTAAACAAACAAAATGACATATAAAAACATGATTATATTCGATACTTTCTTTTTGATCGACAAGTAAATATGATTTTATTAAGATGAATCATACAAACTAAGACATGGTCATAAGGCTCATTAAAAACCTTCACGAAACACATGCGCAAAACAAACGCAACACAATTCTGTGCAAGCCGAATCAATCCCAACGAAAATACTCCAAGACCTCCACGACCGACGTTCTTTATGCAATATCTAACTTATATTCAATGTTTGTTTGAATAATTTATTAGTTATCAATATTTTGTATCTATTAATATTAATTAGATTATGAAAAATAATTTTTTAATATAACATTACTAAACATGTTTGAATGATCTATATATGAATTTATTATTTATATAATTATTTTTAATAAAAGTTAATTAATTATTAAATTTAAATACAAATATAAATGTGTGAGAATTAAAAGAAAAAACCAAAAAATATTAGTTTACAAATATCACAATGTAAATACTTGAGAGTGAAGAATTGAAATACAAAATGTTAAATTTAGGTTATTTGAAGATTTTTTTATAATTGTTAAGGGTAAAAGGGTCTTTAAAACACTTATGTCAAAACCTCTAATTTTAAAAACTCATATTAACAGCTATTTCAAAATTAAAGGTTTCGCCCCAATTCGCTATTTTAATCTGCTATTCACCAAACATCGAAATTAGAAGATTTAACTGGTCAAATCTCTAATTTTGGCTCCATTGTTTACTAAACAACGCTTATGTGTTCGATTCTTACATTATAATTTTAATTCTTTTATTTATTGAACACATAAAAATAATCTTGAATGATAACATTAATTTTCATAGAAAAAAAAGGTTTTTAACTAAAATTGGAATCAATTAATTGCCGATTGAAAAAAATGTTTTAAGTAAAAAATTGGAATCAATTAATCGGTGTCCGTAATTTAATCAAGCTTTTTAATTAATCGATGAGGCATAAAAAGTGCATTGAGAAGAGGCAGATAATTTGGACTCTTTCTTCCTGCCCGACCTAGATTCGATTCGAGTTTATGTCTCTTACATTGGTTTAAAAAAGCGGATTAGGAAATGTATGTCTGGTTTCTTTCTTTTGGCGGTGAAATCTGCTACGTTGAAAAAAATGTTTTTTTCTCGTTTTTTTTTTTAATTTTTTAAGACTTTGTCTTGATTAATTTGGATCAATCTACGTTGAATATCTGAATTTAGTTGTTGAGTCTTCCAGCGAGAATTTTTTGTATACACAAGGCTTAAACTCGAGACATGCTTAAACAATACCAACTGCTTACTACTTGGACCAATTTCGTTAGTAAAAAAAAGATATTTTTATGGTTCCATAACATTTTTATGAATTTATCAAGAAAGAATACACTAGAATTATAATAAAACGCAACGTAGCCGATATAGTTGCGAAGATCCTAAGAGTGGTTACATAATTCTAAAGTAATTATCTCGATATAGTTGCGAAGATCCTAAGAGTGGTTACATATTTTCAAAGTAATTATCTCTCGTATAATTCTTCTCCCATAATTTAAAAGGTTAAAGCAACTTTATATTTATAGAGCTAAATACTTGGCCACTAGAAAATTTTAGCCCATAAGACATCTTGCCAAATGTAAATACTTAGATATTAAATAAATTTAATTACCAAGTATTGTTACACCACTAGAATTATAATAAAATACAAAATAAAACAAGACACGCAATAGTAAAGGGATTTAACGTGGTTCGGCTTTACCTATCTCCACGGACAAGCTTGAAATTATCATAATTTGAATTTGAGTAGTGCAACAGTTTAAACGTGAAACAAATTGTTATGATACAAATGAACACTATAAACTCCTCACCGATGCCTTTATAGGTGAATTCTTGTTTACATTATCAGACAATTCATGTCGTTAAAGATAGGGTTTGGCATTCAGACGATAAATTATCATCGAGCTTTGCTCTCTAATCTATTTTGACAACTGAAGTTTTAAAACGTTCAATTAATAATTTTCTCATCATTTTTTTGTTAACGCTCTAACACCGTTATAACGTGGACCAGGGGAGGAGCTCCCTTGGAGCCCAAGGGGGCCCAGCCCCTGTTATAAATTTAATTGTTCGATAATTTTGATATAATAACAATTTGGCCCCTGTAAAAAATAATTATTTAAATTAAAAAAAACATACGATTTTATTAAATATATAATCGATTAAGGGTTGAACTAGTGGTGTGAATGAATCGAGTTTGAACAAATAATGTTTTGTTCATGTTCGTTTATTTATATTTGAAGGTGTACATGTTCGGTCCGTTTAAATTTCTAATATCATGTTTGTGTTCGTTTATTTATTTTTGATGGTATTCATATTCGTTTGTTTACTGTTCAAACTCATTTGAAATAAATAAATAAATTAAAAAATTAAACTTAAATTGGAAAACGATTGTTAAAACGAGATTTGAAATAAATAAAATAATCCTGAGAATCTCATTTGGGTCTTTAACAATTCTTCCATCAACTGATATCTGAAAATAAAAATTAATAATTCATTTTCCGTTCTTTATTGTTTGATCAATTCTTTTGATTTTACGAAACATACCTGCCCATTTTGAAAGAATAAAGGGACTAAATTTATGGAATTTAAAGTATAGGGACTAGGAGCATAATTGAACCAAGAAAAGGGGAAAACAAGGAAAACGAAAAATAGGGGCATTCGGAGAATTGAACTCGGGACCTCTCGCACCCTAAGCGAGAATCATACCACTAGACCAAATGCCCTTATTGTCAAGGAATTACAGAAATATTTTATAATATATATATAAAGGAAAAAACTATGTAAAACCCTCAGAAATTGAAACCTTGTTCGATTATTCACATTGTAATTCTCTGCAAAAACTTAGAGAAAATGGCGAGAACTGCTCTCTTCCACTTGCTTAGATCTCAATCCAAGCAACTCATTTCCAGAAACATCCATTCAGGTTCTTTTTCTCTCTTTATTTTTGGTTCAATAGTTTAAATATTTGATTCTAATACCTCCATCAATCTAAGGCTTGGTTTGGAAACACCCATGTTTTGTTCTGATTCTATTGTTTGGAATTCGCCACTTTTCCTTTGATTTGGAAATTGGGTTTTATTAACAATAACACATACATAAAAGGGAAAACAAAAAGATTGGTTTTTTATGCTGTCATTGATGTTTGTGGGTTTTATTAACAATAAAACAAACAAAGTAATTGGTGAAATTTAGGACTGAATCACCATCATTTATGATCGTTTAGCGGGTTAAGAGTGTCAAAAAAATGTTCAATGTCTAAACTTTAGGATTTAGGGTTTTTATATATTATTAATAATATAAATATATTATTTTTATAAAGATTTTGGGGTTTTCTTAAATAATATATTTATATTATTATATATTTTTATTTATATATATGTGCAAATAACATATATTTATATTTTAATATTATTTATTTCATAAAATAATTTAAATTATCTGAAGTAGTTTGAGATATATAATATTTGTGGTAAAATATTTCATAATGCCATGTTGATTTAATGATTAAGGTTTAACTCTTTCTCTTAAAGGTCTTGGGTTTAAAACCACACAAGCACATGGTTCCAATTTTTTTTCTTCCAACAAAGCGACGTCATTTTGGGCTTAATTAGGCTTCAAAATAGTCTTACCAAAACGACGTCGTTTTGACTTGACGGGGGAGTTAACGGTTAACGGTGAAGTTGCATTTTTGACTCAAATATTAAAATTATTTTAAAAAATTTTAAAGTTTGCTAATATTTTCGACTCAAAAGTTATAATTTAGTGGTATGTGGTGTAGTTTACCTTTTAATAATGTGGGCACACCTACACCATTCTTTTAGACTATTTGTGTGATTGTGTCGATGAAAAAAATTCTGTGCAAGCCACGGAAACATTAATAAAACATTTATTTACTTTGGATTTTTCTATCATTGTGTATAAGTAATATCTTTTTCTTTGATGTTGTGTATAAGTAATATCTATAGTTAGATTTAATACGAAACATTTAATAAGAATCTCATTTAAAAGGATCTTTTAATTATTTAACTCATTTTATAATATTAATTCTCACATTGAGTTGTTTAATTATTTTAGGGTTTTTAGAGTTTAGGGTTTAAGGTGTTTAGAGGTTATGGTATATAGTGTTTAGAGTTTAGTGTTTATGGTTTAGGATTTAGAACATTTATGGGTTTATAGTTTAGGGCGTATTGGTTTAGAGTTTTGGGGTTTATTTTTAGGGTTTAGTTTTAGTGTTTAATGGGTTAGGATTCATTGTTTAGGGTTTAGGGTTTTATGATTATGGTTTAGTGTTTAAGATTTTATATTTTAGGGCTTAGGGATTAAGGTTTTGGTTTATGATTTAGGGCTTAGGATTTATAGTTTAAGATTCTATGTTTTAGGGTTTATGATGTTATGGTTTAGAGGTTTTGTAACCCCCTAGACCCGCCTATGCATTACAACGGATCCTAGGAAGTCACATTAGGGTCACAAGAGTGACCCACAGTGAAAATACACTTGAAAACATTTTTTTTCAAAACATTTATCAAACTGAACAATCAACTTCTGTTTAAAATACAATTTCAAGAAAACATTTAAACACATAACAAAAATTTCAGAAAAGTATTTTACAGACACTGACATGAAACCATACATGACTTATATGCCCCCTAACTATACAGTACCGTACTTCAGAGGCAACGCCGAGGGAACTCCGAACACTGATGTCAACATTTTGTCATGCTATATTCTTTTAACCTGCGATAGTAAAAATAACGTGAGCTTGGAAAAGCTCAGTAATACAGAACTACCAAAAGATACTATAAGCTCATGCAGACATAAGGTAGGCATAATATTTTTATGATGTTCCAGGCAATACTTGTCTTCATTTATGTTTCGCTAATTTAGTGAAGCACTATTCTTAAGGACAACAAGGTTTGTTCATTCTATGTTACTGAGTACTAAAAGAGAGCTTATTGTTCAGAGAATCAACAGAGTGACGGGTTGGAGAAGTTAAACCACGAAGCCTAGTGTGTTTTAATAAGTTGCAAATCAAACATACATAAGTACTTAACATCGTATCATATGAGCGCATAACAGATTAAATGCAAATGTTCAATGTTCATACAGAAGTTTACAAGAACTACCCTCCAACCTTACACCAATATGCAGTCCCCCAGAACTGCTTACAGAAGGTCTTACCCTAGGCCTGAGGCATAGGAGCCTACCTAAGGGAACGCCTTAGGTCCAGAAAGACTTACCCTAGGCCCGTGGGCGTAGGAGCTTAACAGAAAGGTTTACCAACTGGATCAGGGCTGTACCTGCAGACACTTCATAACATAATCCAACAGTATACCCCAGACAGTAATCGATGTTCAGATTCCAGACATGAGTAACATAATACACGTAACAGACATATTCTATTCAGAGTATCAGAAACAGGAGTTCATGCTTTTGACAGATAAATGAGCATACTATTGAGCAGAGCAGACATTTTCAGCATTCATCATGCAAACAGATTATCCCATCATAGGTCAAAATAACAGATCATGCTAACAAATTCATCAAACAGTCAGACAATACCATCATAGATCAAACGATCACATACCAAGTATACAGATTGAGCAGACATATATCAGGTAGGCAGAGAATGTCATCATATATCAAGTTCATCATTTTATCTCATTTTCTAACATAGTGATGCAATCTCAATAACAATTGAAATGTTCATCAACATAATATTATTCATGATTAAATAATTATACAATCCATTCGACAGAATATATCACACAAGGAACACACTAGGTGGGACAGATCATTTCTTAGAGATACTTGGCATTTACGGAATGAGACATATTGAACTCTTGATAACTTGAACGGATTTCTGAAACGTGGCCCCTTTTAAAAAGGGGGGTTCATACTAACGGTTTAACCCAGATATTCAGGAGGTGATACATCAAGATCTTAGAAAGTTCAGATATATTATGGGTACTTTAGTCTTTTAAGCATAAAAGGGCATTATGGTCATTTCGACGTTCAAAGACAATCTGGTAATTATATCAACATTGAGAGCAATGGTTCACAGAACTCGGGTATCCTATTTGCTCATTAGTTTTCTAACCGGACATTCAAGAATTTCTAAATTAAAGTCTTTTAAGTTATCGGGTATTTTCAGTGATGTTCCGATTATTTAGGTTATCATGGCCTTTTAGTAATTTTAGTCTTATTAACAAATCTAGAATTTCGTCAAATACATAGTGACCGATTAACTTAGGAGGGTATTTCGGTTATTTTAGACTGAGATAAATCTCCATTTCTTTCTAGATTACCATTTGGTACCTCCATCATTCACGTACTCAAACGAGATTAAGGCGTCCTAACTCTCCGACCCTTTACAGACGATTCATTCATTACAGAACTTGAGGGTATAACGTCATTCAAATTAATCAGACGTTTCGGTGCTCGAGGGCATTACCGTCTTTTTGGTCATTACGATCATTCTCATCTAATTCACGTATTACTGTCATAAGGATCGACTTAGGATTTCAACAATATTTCCAAAAAATTCTCATTCATGTGTTATACAGAGATTGAGGGATTATCCAAGTTTGTATCACACGCATTGCATAATGATGCCGAAGTCTTTCCATTAAAACATACATCTTGGGTAGTATAAATTGCATAATTAGGTCGAATGCAGATTTTAGGTCATTTCCTTTATCAGATGGGTAGTTTAGTCATACTTATGCTCTAAGGGTATTTTCGTAATTTCATATCCAACATCTCATACTCCGCATTCTGAACATTGGTTCTTAGACACCATTGATAGAGTTTCAGATTTAACTGTATTATTATTATTATTAGCACTTTCGACACTCATGATCTATTAATATTCTTATCCGAGTATTTTACTCTTACTGACTCTCATTCTTATTTTCCGTATCGAATTCGGCTTAAGCAGAGTTCACAGAACACTCATCATAAGCATGCATGCTTTAACCAGATATCAACATGTACATAAAGCATACAAGGGGTAGTAATGTATTACCTTAGCTCCGAGCTATAACAGTTGATTCATGATACGACACTCGAATACCCTCGAACCCGAATTCGACATTCCTCAGCATCGAGCATCCAAGGAACCGAGAATAGCTTCAATTACACAAATTCCAAGATCAGATCTTACACACAAGCTCTTAACCAATAATTAAGTACATAAACAAGTTCGGGCTCAAGGTCAGATTCGGAGGCTTTCGGATCAGAATTTTGCAAAACATGCTTCAAAAATGGACTCAGGATGTCGAAAAACATAAAATAGGAGTTTTCGGAAAATTTGACTTTTTGGTCAACGGGTCAAAGTCAACGCTGACGTCAGCGGTCAAAGTCAATGCTGACGTCAACGGTCAAAGTCAATGCTGACGTCATGCTGACATCACTGGTCCAAGGCTGACTCAGCGAGTTGACTCACTGGGTTGACTCGGACGAGTTGACTCACTGAGTTGACTCGGACGAGTTGACTCACTGGGTTGATTCGGTCAACGGGTCGGGTCGGTTAACTGGTCGGGTCGGACTCGGGCAGACGGGTCGGGTTCAGACCGGGTTGGACCGGTTCACTCACCTCAAAAATTCCGGTCACCGGACGGCCGTCAGAAAAGTCGCCGGAAATGTCATTTTCGTGTCAATTCTGCCGAAAATCAAACGAACGTTAAACCCCGAATCATATTACACCTAAATCATCACCAAACAAACCGAAATATGACCGGAACTTACCCAAAATAAACCTAAACGGCCGGAAAAACATGACGGCTCCGACGAAGCCTCTATCGATATCAGACGGAGGATCGGCCGGCTGGGATTTGCTCATCGTGGTGCGAGGAGCCCAAATCTGGGGGTTGTGCGACCATGGGACGCCGGATGCGGCCAGAAAACACGCAAAACAGTGGGCGCATTGGGCTTCTCCGATGAAGCACGCAAACGGCTTCCCACAGTGGACGGCGGCTGATAACCGCGAGTGGCTACCGCGGTTGCGTTCGGGGAGAGCTGGCGGACACGGTGGCAGCAACGGTGAAGGCCACGGCCGGGCGGTGTGGCAGATCGGGGTTGGTGAAGCCGAACGGTCTTCCACCATTTTTTGTGCGAACAGCGGGCAAAAATAGAGGTTGGGTGGTCGGGTTTTGGTGGCGGTGGCACGGCGGTGATGATGGTGGGGACGGAGGATGCAACGAACGGCCGGGGAGAGCTTGTCGGAGCTTGAACAGAGATAGGGTGTGTGAGAGGCTCTTAAAATTCTCTGGATGATTGTTTCACCAGACTTAGATCTGAAGGGTCAAATGGGATATTAAATTTGATTTAATATCCCGCTCAAACTTGATTCTAATATTTCTCCATGCAAAATTTGATAGAAATGAGCACTTGGCTCAATGGTTTAGCATCTAAGGGGGTAGGGAGGGTTGAGGTTGTGGGATCAAACCCCACCAATCTTATTTTACTGATATATTTTTTTTTGTGGGTGTTACAGGTTTTGGAGATTAAATGAGCTAAATAATCAAGAAAAAGGGAATTTCCAAAAAGGGATATCAAGATTGGAGGATTCCGTAGAAATTGCTCCTAATTAGTTATCGTCACCGGCAGTATGTTGAGCTTTACTTTTTCTCCTAATTTGTTTCTCACCGGGGTGGATAGTTGGGATTAAGGTCCCTGGTTTTTGTAGAGGTTGCATTTGAACACTGATATGGTGCACTTTTTTTCCTCCATTTAAGTTTAGGGAGGTTTTTTAATGAGGCACATATCATTGTCTTGAATTGTATGATCGACAAATATTATGTTTCAAAAAAAAATCGGTTTGGAAAAATCATATGAAATAACACATAACAATAAGACTGTAAATAACCTAATAAAAACCACTTAAATTTTTTCATAAAACTAACTTACTTGTAATTTTATTTTAAAAAGAACCACAAATTTATTTATGAAACTAAAAGAAATGAGAACCAATCCATTAAGAACTAATCAAGAAAAAAAACACTTATTCAAAAAAAAAAGAAAAAAAAAACACTTATGATTTTTTTTTGAAATGTAAGGGCCTCGTTAAAAACCCTCTCTACACCTAGATAGGGGGAAAAGAGTGCCCGATTTTATTCACCAATAATTTTTGTACAACCTTTTAGGAACAACATCAGGTTCTGATCAGAACTAATGCTTCCTACATTTAATACACATTTTACAAAATTCAACCAATGCCTTCCTTAGCTAACCTATCGGCACTTGTATTGCAGCAATGAGGAATCCACTTTAGCACCCAGTTGCTCCCCCTTATTTGGTTACTGATTTCCTCAACAACCTGCACCAACTGTGTTGGCGTAATTTGTTCATGTTGAATTATCTCCACAGCAACCTTGCAGTCCGATTCAATCATCAGTCTATTCTTTTTGACCCATTCTGACTTCGACGCAAAAATCAACCCTATTTTTATAGCCCACAGTTCGATCATCAAGGGAGGACCTAGGGGACAATTTTCCGAGATTTGTCCAAGAATTGACCCAGAATGGTCCCTCAAAGTTCCACCGACACCACATTACCATTGTTTGAACTTAATGCTCCATCTACATTTAACTTCACCCACCCAATCCCAAAACAGGATGTTTTCACCGTTACCAACCTGGAGGGATAGGTTTGATCTAAGGTAGCAACCAAACATGTCCTCACTATGGAAAGATTTTAGAATTTCTCTCCAAATCCAAGAGAATTTTCGGTAATCAGGTTTCGGCAATAGCTGGTTTCTCCTTCCATCCGAGCTTTTACATTCTAAAACCCTGCTCCAAAAGCTTTCTTTTTCATTGCCATATCTAACTCCCCACTTGCATAACAGTGCCTTGTTCGTATCATTTAAATTGACTATTCCGAGCCCACCCACTCGACGTGGTTTACAGATTTGCTCCCACCTAACCCAGTGGATTTTATTCTTTTCTAGCGAACCACCCCATAGAAATCTTGCCATCAAAGAATAAGACGTTTGGAGATTGATACAGGCATCTTGAAAATAGCTATGAAATATGCAGGCAAGCTAGAGAGAATTGATTTAATAAGAACAATCCTACCTCCATACGATAGGAATTTGGTTTGCCATCCTTCTAAGCATTTTGTGAATTTATGTAACCCCTCGTCCCGGTCCGGACGCTTGACCGATCCGAGTGGGCTACACGGGGATAACCGAGGTGAAACCCGTTAAGGCTCCACTTTGGTTACCGACCCAAGGAAAACTTTTCATTTATTATCTTGTCTATATGCGTTAATTTACCCTATGTGTGAAACGACAGCGGAAACAAGGCTCACAAGAAGCCTAACAGCAAATAGGGCCTAAGCCCAAACCTTGAGCCCCTTTGGAGATGTCAAAAAGCCCATTTAAAGGCCTGTGTTTCGAAACAGACATAGCCCGTTTTGAAACACGGGCTCCAGTTTAAAAAGCCAGACACCCGTACCGAAACGCATCCACCCCGTTTCGGAACAGGGTCCCATTTTGCCTAGGCGATCCGATACCCTTTTCGGAACAAGCAATTCTAGTAGCCAAAGTGTTTCAAAACTTGTTTCGAAACAGGGGCTCACAGTAGCCAAAACGTACCGAAACGAGTTCCGATACGGGAGCCCTGGAACCACACCCGTTTCGAAATAGGGAAACCCGTTTCGAAACACCTGTAGTCTGTGGATTCCCAAAATCAGTTTAAACATCTCCAAATGGTCCCAAACGTCCTTAACGACCCCAAGAAACATACATAACATACGAACACACTCTAGAGGCATGCACCCTATTGTAAACATACTCAAAACACATAAAGATACAAGATAGGGGCATCCCTTCAAAAGATCATACAAGGCATACACTTCAGCATTCAAGATAACATGTTTACACAAGGTCAACACTAAGCCTTTAAGGTGGCAAATTAGACATGGTTTACAAGCAATACAAGGCAACTACAAGCCAACCAACGTAACATATAAAAGGAGTCTAGCAAGCTCCTAAACAAACCAACATCAAACACACAAGTCCCAGTTGCTTGACCATTACATCATTAACATAAAATCCATACTTGAAAGTTCCAAAAGCCCAACTAGCACACTTGGAGGCCCATTCTAGCACTAGCGAACCCACGAACTACAGATCTACATTGTCGAACAAAAGAGAGCGTAAGCATAAAGCTTAGTGAGGGTAAGCTCATTAAAACAAACCTCGACAATGCAGAGTCCAAGCACGAGCACAACCAGGGTAAATGCATGTTCTTACCTTCGATTCACGAGAGCCAAAAATACACATGATGCATGAACAAATAGTCAATATTATGCCATGCTCAACAAGCTCAATCCTCATCATATGTAAACACATATATATATCCATCCATATAAGAATCACATTTCAAAACATATTGGCTCACATCACAACTCATATTGGCACCTAACTATGTCTCGAATACATGGATAACACGTTGGAACTCACATCCAACACAACCATTACCTTACGGTGGGATTACACTCATCACCGTTCACGCGGAGGGGATTTCACTCATCCTCACGCCCCGTCGATGGGATTACACTCATCACCGACTAACATATAAATAAGAAGGTTTTCCGGGCGAACCCGTACTCTATCTTGATGACTACCATCACTAAGACCACGCGCGCATTTGACTCACGTGAGCACACTAACATCCTAATGATCGATCATTTGTACTCAAGCATACTAGTGCCAATATTAAACACAAACCACAACATCATTTCATATCGCTTCCGTGCTTAGCACGTACTCACCATGATTAACATCATGCACAAACCACATGCATATAACAATGCATCAATCCAAGCCTCAATACACATGTATAACATTATATACATAGCCAACACAATCACAATTAAACATGAGGCATAAATACATTCAAAGGTCAACCATAGTCTCTAACTATAGCTTGGAATTAGGCTACCACACTAATCCCAACTCTAGGTGGGTCTACCAAGCCCAACCTAGTCTATACGCTTGAACCAAATATTTTAAGACCATTTAAAACGTTTAACCACTCGCCTTCGCTTCCAAGCTCAACAACCAAGCAACCAAGACCTTCAAGCTTCCGGATTCACTCCCGATGCTTCACCAACACAAACTCTTGCCTCTAATCATCCCAACACAATCAAAATAAATCTCAAATCAGTCCATACAACAATGTAGCAAACCCGGAACACCATTCAAACATCAAACACAAGATTTCAAGCCAAGAACAACCCCCAAAACATCAAACTCGGGCAGCCCTTAAACCCAATCCAAAACTTATGATTTCAACACATTTAACACACTCAAATGCTTCCAAAACAATCCTCAACCAACATACAACCAAAGGCCTTCCAATTCCAACATAAAACAACTCCAAAAACTCTTTTAAAACCCTTCTAAAAACCCATTAAAACCCAAATCCGGGAATCTCAATAAAACACGTTAAAAACCATATATGTTGGACCTCATGGTTCACAAACAACTCATATATCATTAACAAATCGAAATCTTTAGTTAAAAACAATAAAGGTAGCATTTTTACTCAAAACTCTCAAAAACTCAAATTCCAAAACATGGACAATAATGAAAACTAGTGGTACTTTCAAAGAGAGGAAGATGAGAGCAAGATGGGAATGAAATTACCTTTCAAAAATCACCAAAGAGGAGCATGGGATGAAATGGAATAGTAACTTGAAAGGGAGGGGTTTTCACGTTAAAATGGAGAAAAGGGGAAGTGAGGAAGGAGATGACAAAAATCTATTTTAATTATAAAGGGGTTTTAATTTGAAAGTTGGTTTATTTACAGGATTGCCATTAATGAGATGGCAATCTCATTTACAGTTAAGATCCATGAAATTTGATTTCCAATTCAATTTGGTCCAACACAATAGGTTTGCTTTGAAATAAATACGAAGACCAAAATAATACTTTATTATTTTAATTATAAAACCGAAACTCAAAACAATATTTTAATATTACTTTCACCCGACCCCCAAACTCGGGTGTTACAATTTAAGAATGATTGGTTCCCACAAAGTTGTCGTATTTCTTCTTGCCCCCAACGGAAGGCCCAAATAGTTCGTAGGGAATTTATCAATTGCACAATCAATCGAAACTGCCCAGCCTTGTAAAATTTGTTCTTCAATGTTTATTCCCAGGATCTTGCTCTTTTTTAAGTTCACTTTGAGCCCCGAAGCTAATTCAAACAATCTTAGAATTCTTTTTACATTTCGGACTTGAGTTTCCGGTGCACCACAAAATATCAACAGATCATCGGCGAATTGAAGGTGTGACACGACTGTATTATTCTCTCTACTGTCCACTGTGAAACCCGAAAAAAAACCCAAGTTCACTGCCTTCTTCAACATTAAGTTTAGCGCTTCGCCCACAAAATTAAAAAGCATTGGAGATAAGGGGCAACCTTGTCTGAGTCCTTTTGAGATCGAGAAGGCTTTGATAGTAGCCCCATTAACCAGCACTGAGATTTGAGCTGTAGATATGCACTGAAAAATCCATCAGCATCATTTACTGCTAAACCCACACTTGCTTAAGATTTGAATTAGAAACTCCCAGCTTACATTATTGTAGGCTTTTTTAAAATCAAACTTAAAGGCAATCCCACTATTTCCGGCCTTTGAGATGAAGTCTATGGATTCATTTGCAATCAAAACGCAGTCCAAGATCTGTCTGCCTTTGATGAAGGCGAATTGGGAATCTCCGATTAACTGATTCATCACCTCTCGAAGCCTGTTTGACAGCACTTTAGATAAGATTTTGTAAATGCCACTCACCAGGCTAATAGGTCTGAACTCCTCCAGCGTTTCTGCGTTATTTGTTTTAGGAATCAATGTGATGTAGGAATGATTTAATCCCTTCTCCCACTCCCGACCAGCCTCAAAATCCTCAAGGCAACGCATAATTAAATCCTTTAGGTGAGGCCAGTATTTTCTATAGAACCCAAGATTGAACTCGTTTGGACCAGGGGCACGATTGCCATCTGCCTCTGATAATACCCTCCAAACTTCCCTTACAGTGAATTCTCGATCAAGTCTCTTGGATTGGTCTTCACTAATACTCATAAAATTCAGTTTAAAATCGAGTAGCTCCATAGCAGAAACTTTATTATAAGCATCATTGAAGAACTCATGCAATGCACACAGTCTTTTATTGCTTTGAGATCTTGTATTTTCAACTCACCTACTTTTAGCACATTTATCGCATTTGTTCTGCGTCTAGCTGAGGCCTGAAGATGGAAGAAGTGGGTGTTACGATCGCCTTCACTGAACCAGCGCAGCCTTAACTTCTGAAGCCACGCACTCTTATACGTGTGATGAAATTGTAGGTAGGTATTTATTATTGTATAATTCTTATTTTTGAAGTTAAAAGTGATATTATATAATTGGCATTTCATTATTTGTGAGATTGTAACGAATATTTTATATTTGATTGCATAGTAATTTATATTAAAATAACAAATTATTTTATAATTTCATATAAGAATATTTTTCTAACTCTTATTTTTCTTTGAGTCAATCTATTTCTAATTTGATTTTTCTCGGTTAAGATTTTTCAGATTTGAATGATTGGAGTCGTATAGGCTTTGATAGATTCAGTGTTTTCATGGCTTGTGCTGAAATTTATTGCATCGACACAAAATAATATAAAACGTAGGTGTAGTTGTGCCCACATTATTTAATAATAATATATTAATCAAGACTTATCAATTATCAATGTAGTAATAAATTCAAAATCCAACTGAATATTTTATTCATAATTAAAGACGGACGTAAGAGTTTATGTTAGTAAGATGAATTTAAAAAAATAAAAAATATATTTATAAAATTTTAAGAAAATGAAAATAAATCATTAATAAAAATCTAAAAATATATAAGACATTGAAATCTAAAAAAACTAAAAATATATAAAAGACTTGGAATTTGTGCGGTGATTTGAGTCATAATTAGAGGTTTGAGCTAATATTAGAGGTTTGACTTGTCAAATTCGTTAATTTAGATGTTTGGTAATAGCGGTTTGAGTCAAAATTAGAGGTTTGAGCTAATAATAGAGGTTTGACTGGTCAAATCCGCTAATTTAGGTGTTTGGTGAATAACGGATTGGGCTGAAGTTTTTAATTTTGAAAAAGCTGCTAATAGGAGCCTTTTGAACTTAGAAGTTTTGACATAAGAGTTATAAAGACCACTTTACCCTTAATAATTATAAAAAAATCTCTAAATAAGCTAAATTTAACCTTTTCTATTTTAATTCTTTACCCTCACATTACACTGTGGCATTTGTAAACTAATATTTTTTATTTTTTTTTTATTCACACACATTTATATTTAATAATTAATTATATTATATTAAAAATAATTATATAAATAATAAATTAATATATAAATCCTTCAAATATACTTAGTAATTTTATATTAAAAAAATATTTTTCGTAATCTAATTAATATTAACATATACAAAATATTGATAACTAATAAACTATTCAAACAAGTATCAAACAAATATCTAATTAATATCAGCTATCAGTTAATATTACCACAAACACTTTATACTATTAACTAATACAATCCGCTAGTTAAATTAGTTATCAACTATCCGCTAGTTATGAAACGTGGTCTTAGATTTGGTGTCTTAAAAGCTTGCCAACTGTCCCTTTTATTTTCATTATTGGGGTTGGGGTGAGGGACAGAGATTAAAGAAAAGGGAAAGGCACGTCACACGTGTTATATTTTAAGCAAATTCAGACCCATCAGCTTCCCAATATTTTATTTATTTTACCTTGATTAAAAGTAGGAAACCTATAAGCTATAATACCGAGTAAAATTACTTTGTCTAAACCCATCAGCTTCTCTATATAAAGGAGTGTTGGGTGACAGCATACATTCATTCATACTCTCGCAACTACTTTCATTACTTAATTGCTACCACAAATGGGATCCAACAAGTTTGTTTTAGCTTTCGTTGCAATGGCAATTGTGGTTTTAGCTACGACGACTCCAACTGTTACTGCTGCTCGTAACGGAATGAGTCGTTTCTCGATCATCGCCAACGCCTATAATAATAGAATTCCTTTGGCCGACAGGTTTCTCACCGGTGGTGTTAACCCAACTGTAAACTGTGCAGGCTCTGGCAGTCCTTGCTATTCGGGTAGAGATTGTTGCAGCCAAATGTGTACCCTCGATATTGAGGCTGGATTTTATTGTTTATGAATCAAGGTGGAGTTAGCTAAATAGATGGTTTGTTTGTGTATTTAGTGGTTTTTATTTCTTTTCGTCGTAATAATATGCACCAGTACTTTTGTCCTGGTGATGGGTCTATGTTGTCTTTAGTTTTATGGTGGTAATATGTATCATGATAATATCTTGTCTTTATTCTAAATAAAAACATCTATTTAGCTGCTTTGAAAAACAATAAATTTATCTCTATTTAAATAGTTATCTGATAAATGATTGCTTTGAAAAATTTAATGATTGAAACAATCTTGTTTACCAGTACCTAAATCTTGGATGAAATTATCGATTATATATTAATTCGGTTGATATCGTTGTTTTTATAACGTTCAGGAGAATATGAATCGAAAAGTATTTAAACACCCGATATTCTCTAAGTTAAGGGTTTGAATTATGTTTACAAATTTATGATTTTCATAAAAAAAATTCATTAAATCACATAACTATTTCCATAACATACATACCATAATCAATGTTTACAAATGATTCCATTTAATTTAAACTAATTTCGTTGAATTATATTGCTTCTCCAAAAGAAAAAAATCAAGCCAGATTTTGTGTTTATTACTACACGGATAAGGTTCGATCAAATGATTATTTAATAATGTGGGCACACCTACACCCATGGGTGGAGCCACCCTTTGAAATGGAGTGTCTCATGACACCCCAAAAAATTTTAAAAACTTATTTTTTTATATAATTTGTTTATAAAAATTAAAAATATAGACAAATGACACTCCTTTTATAAATAAAATGACACCCATTTATAAATAAAATGACACACATTTATAAATAATTAACCCTCTTTAAAATATAGTTAAAAAATGACATCCCTTACATAAATTTCTGGCTCCGCCCCTACCTATACCTACACCTACACCATTTTTTTAGATTATTTGTGTCGATGAAAAAAATAATCAGTGCAAGCCATGGAAACATTAATAAAACATTTATTTACTTTGGATTTTTTCTATCATTGTGCATAAGTAATATCTTTTTTTTATGTTGTGTATAAGTAACATCTATAGTTAGATTTAATACGAAACATTTAATAAGAATCTCATTTAAAAGGATCCTTTGATTATTTAACTCATTTCATAATATTAATTCTCACATTGAGTTGTTTAAGCGTTTATTTTAGGGGTTTTAGAGTTTAAGGTTTAAGGTTTTTAGAGGTTATGGTTTATAGTGTTTAGAGTTTAGGGTTTATGGTTTAAGGTTTGGAACATTTATGGGTTTTAAAAGAAAATTTTGGGTTTGATTTTTTTAGTATAAAGTCAGGTCAGTTTAGGTTTAAGGTAAAAAAATACTCTACTCGATCTAACCCGAAATAATAGTTGAATTTTATTCTAAATATTTAGGTATAATTGTTACAATGCCCCTCTCTCTCTCTCTCTTTAATATATATAATGCTCCCTCTTTATTTGTATTTTTCCAACCGACTCTTTATTTTATTGAATAATAATAAAAATGATAATTATATATATATAAATTATTTAATTTTGATTGGCACATCTCCGTCAATTACTGGCGATATGTGGTTGAGAAAAATGGGCAATGACGACGATAATGATGGGGTCCGATGAGGTTATCCACAAAGACAATGATGATAATTTTGGGGATTTTAGGTTAGAGTTTGTGACTATTTTGGATGATTTTAGGAATTTTGATATTTTTAAATTATTTAATTTTCATCTTTTAATAAAAAATAAAAAATAAAAATAAATACCATATGTCTAAATTTAATTGGATGGTAAATTTTTTTAACAACACAACCTTAAAATAGGAATTGAAACTTTGGGCACCTAAAATTAACAAAACAAAACGTTAAGCACTTATTTTTACCAAAAAATAATTTAGGTGCCTAAAATTAGAAAAAATGTGATTTAAGCACTTATTTGTATATTTATCGTATGTTAAATTATAATAATATTTTATAGCCAATATTTTGTGTGGTGTAATTTCTTTTATTATTGAATAATTTTAAAATTTATTTATTGGTAAAAGATGTATTAATCACAATGCATTTATAGTTTTAAAAATTAGTTGTGCTTATTTAATAAGGTGGGCACACCTACACTTATCTTTGTTGATTATTTGTGCAAGTAAAATTAATGATAGATTTGAAATAAATTCATGTATAAAATTATTTCTTTTGCACAATTCCTACCGAAAGGGAGTGGAAGATGAAATTTGTTCCTAATAAATTTAAAACTCACAATTTAAGAAAAGAGAATATGTCAAGTAAAAAATTTTAAACACTTAATTTAAAAATTGTCTGCCTACACCTTGTTTGTCGCCTCTAGTTTCGAGAGTAAGCATAAGGATGCAATCATGAAATTTTTTATTTTTATATCAAATATTTAAAAATTAAATCGATTTGAAAAAGTCGCATGAAATAACACGTAAAATTAAGTCTCTAGATGACCTAATCAAATCCGCATATTTTTTTTTTTTACAAAACGAACTTGTAATTTTCTTAAAAACCGAACTTGTGATTTTGATTAATTTGGTTCGGTTACAGTGAGTATTTTTTCGTATTTCATAGAACAGAAAATCTTACAAAATATTACCGTGTTGCTCATTAAAAACTTCTCTAATCTTAAATGAAAGAAAAGAGTACACCACGTTAATATGAAAATCGAAAAAACCAAAGAAAAATAGTATATTTAATAGTTCAGAAGAAACCAGTAGCCAAAAAACCGATTAAAATCCGAAAAAAACCAAAGAAAAATAGTATATTTAATAGTTCAGATATCTACAACATATCTCAAAGGAAATTACAATTTGAGTACTGTAGATATGCTGTCATAAAAGTTTGCCAATTGTCCCATTTAATCGATTTAAATCCATGATCTTGATCATCTTTTTGCAGTATAATGATATTAGCTTTACTTAATTTCGTGGTTTACAAATTATTTCAATTTCGGTGGTCAAAATAAGAGTGAAATAATAGTTTAGAGACTATCTAGGGAATTTATCATTTTTTACCGTGTCAAGTCAGCAGGCCATCAATGTCTAACGGCAATTAACACCCAAGTGACTAAATGTTTAAAAAACGAAAATGTAAGTGACCATAACGTTCAATTTTTAAAATTAGTGACCAAAAGTATACACTTACTAAACGTAAGTGACCATTCTAATAGTTTACCCTAAACAAAAAGTAACACTTAAAGCCATTAAAAACAACACGTGATTTTTAAATACAAGGAATTACAATTTACAACCACACATTTAATTAAGTCTTACCTACATTTACAGGCCCACCTCCCTACTTGAAATTTAATATTTTCTTATTACAGATAGGTTCAGGTGTTAATTATTTTATTTTTCCTAATTCGTGTACTTTTGGTGTGGTCATGTAATAAAAAAGACAAAGAAATTAAAATCACACCAAATTATACGGATCTTCAGTTCGGGCCCCTAGTACCTGAACATGCTACGTAAAAGTTAAAACTAATATTTATTAGTAGGGATCTTTGGTCTGTGCTTTGATTTTTATTTTTCAATTTATTTATTTACTAAACATATAAAAATTAATATAAATTAAATAATATTATTTTAACCAACAACCAATTGATTTAGTGATATAAAATATTACATCCCTTAAACAATGTCAGAGATTCAAGCTCTAACGTTGTAAATGAAGAAAATTAGGTTGAGATGGTCGCTCTCATAATGAGCCTATATAGTACTCAATTCAGATTAGTCAATCAATAGGTTGAATTTCGGTAGTTAAACCAAAAATAATAATGTTATTCTAACACTTAATTTTAAGTAAAACACCAAACCGATTTTAAACTTAAATCAATTAGTTTGTTTTATAATAGAATGCATCTATTTAACTGTTACTTCGATTCGACTCGTTTGGTTTGGCAGTATTAGAAAAATAATTAAATTGATGAAATTTATCTTTTTAAAAATATTTTTTGACAACAATGTCTAAAATAGACATTTTATCTTTTCAAAAGTATTTTTTGACAATAATATCGAACATTAAAATCTTACAAATAATTTTTAAAAATTAATTTTAAAAATTATTTTCTAACAACACTTTTAAAAATATATATTCTAAACTCTATATTTTAACCATCATCCATAAATTCTAAACTCCTACACTTAAATTCCTAAGCCCTACACTTTAAACTAAGATCCTAAACCCTAAAACTAAGGCGTTTGTGAAAACTTTCAGTTTCCACCGCTAGTGTATAGGATATAAATCCTTTATTTAATACGAATTTTCGGTTTGTACTTTGATTTTTATTTATTTACTAAACATATGAAAACTAATTTAAATTAAATAATGTTATTCAGCACATAATTTCAAGTAAACTACCAAACCGATTTTAAACATAAACCCGTCATTTATTATTTTATTTTAAAAAAATTCAACACTTAATTTTTAAGAATTCTTTTTTCATTTAATCTAACATCACCCAACTCATTTAAATATTTAATGTAATTATTTAATTGCTCCTTATTTCCCTTTACTTTTTTTCCTCTCTCCTTATCCTTATGTTATGGGTGTAAACGAGCTAAATCAAGTTCAAGTGTTATTAAGTTTGGTTCGAACTTAAAATGCTTAAAGTTAAGTTTGACTCGGCTCGATAGCTCATGAACTTTAAATTATCAAACTCTAACTCTAGCTCGGTTGAAGCTCGAGTTTGACTAAAAAACTGCGAGCTCAAAGTTATCAAACTTGATTCAAACTCGAAAACAAAAATTAAAACTCAAACTCGAAAAACCTTGAACTAAACATAATTTTCTACCCCTTATTCTCCAAAAACCTATCATTCATCGCTAACCTAACCTAACCTTAAATCTCAAACCAGGGCCTAAACCTTAAATTAACCCCAAACCTCATAACTAAACCCTAATCAACCTATTTGGTAGCAAACACGCCTAAACCCTAAATCTACTTAACCATCCTCTACCGGGCACTATCATCATCAGTCACGGGTTTACCCGACCCGTCTGGCTCATCCATTGCTCCTTTTGTGTGTTTAGTGGGTAATCTTCATAAATCATTTATTATTATTATTATTATTATTATTATTATTATTATTATTATTATTATAGTTGTACATTTGGTAATGAACTATACATTTTTTCCAAGTTAGTACTTAAAAAATTGTTGCTCTCAAGTTGGTACCTAAACTAGGTATCTTTTCTCATGTTGGTACCAAAACTTATACATTCTATCAATTTGGTCATATTCTGAAAAAAAATCAATAAATTTAACTTCCTATATTCAAAAATTCTATCAATTTGATTTTTATTCTTCTACTAAATTGCTTATTCTTATCCCAAAATTGTTATATTACTTTCATGGTATAATAACAGATTGACAGTAAGTTATTGTTATTTTATGGTAGAATGCAACTATCCAATATCTGTTTCGATTCGATGGACTCGTTTGGTTTGGCGGTATCACAAAAATGGTTAAATTGATGAAGTTTTTAAATATGAATGGTTAAATTTATTGATTTGATTCGAATTAGGATCAAATTGATAGAATGTATAAATTTTAGTACCAACTTGAAATAATATGTCTGGTTCAAATATCAGAAGATGCTAAATTTAGATATCGACTTAAAAGAAAATATATAATTCATGTACCAAATGTGTATTTATTACTACATCGATAACGTGTTAATTCATTATTTAATAGTGTGGGCACACCTACACCTATATTCTTTATTATTTGTGTCGGCATGAAAAAGCATTTATTTGCTTTTGATTTTATTATCATTTATGTATATATAAAATTAGTGTGCCCGAAAAAATTATTTTATTGATTTTTCATATAATTTTAGAAAACAAAATATAAGAAATGTGATGTAAAAATTTAAATGATAATTTTAATGATTAAGATAAGAGTAAGAGTAAAGTTGAGAGACAATATTTGTAATTTACTCGTGTACTAATTTTGTAGGTATTGAGGAAGAATTTACCGTGTTTCAATGAATATTTCGTCTTTTTTCTTCCATCAAAATTTCCCAATGGTGGAAGATGTTGTTGGAATGCTAAATTATGCATTTATGGAATGTATGTCCTTTGGAATGCTAAATTATGCTTTTATGTGATGCTAAATTAATCACGCGTTGTTAAAAAATTTATGATTTTGAAACTAACAAATATTTTAGTAAAAAAATTAATGATTTTCATTTTAAGAGACACTGGTTAAAATCGTTTTGTCTACTCAAAATGTTAAAAATATGTATGAACAGATATTACTTTGTAATCACTTTTAGACTATATATTCAAAAAAAATATTCACGATTTTGGATTAAATTATGCATTTATGGGATGTTAAATTGTAAGTTCATTTACAAGCTTGTCAATTGTCCAGATATCTACATGTACGGTAGATATGGTGTCTTAAAAGCTTGTCAACTGTCCCTTTCTTTTCTTTATTGGAGAAAGACACGTGTTATATTTTAAGCACCTACAGGGCCGGAACGTGGTAGAGACTTATGGGGCTACGGCCCCTCAAATTTTAAAATTTTAGAATTTAGCCTTTTTAAATTTTTATTTGGTTCACACAAAATTTTTAAAATTTTAAATGTTTTAATTAAATTCCTTTCATATTTTTTAACTTTTTTATTAAATCTTTTAAAATTTTAAAAATTTTAATTAGACCTCAAATTTTTGAATAAATGCAAATTAAATAATTTAATATATTTGAAAAATCAGTTTGAACCATTTTTTTTTAAATATTTCGTTCCCAAACTCTATTATCAAGTTTCGCCACTAGCCCACTACACACCTACACCTATCTTTATCTAAAATCTTCAGGAAAAAGTGTCAAATAATTTTTTTTAACTATATACAATGATTTTTAAAGCGCGATGAATTAATATGGCAAGAGTATAGTGTAGCAGTTAATTTGCAATGATTGTTGACCATGATGATGATTTTTTAAAGTTTAATTTTAATCTTTTAATTTTCTTTTTGTTGGAAATTGGAATACCAAGAGTATACGTAGCAATTAATATGCAATGATATTAATTAAGATGTCAGTAAAAGCATACAATTAAATATTTGTTCTTTTTAATTTAATATAGAGACCATAATCAATGTTTACAAGCGATTTAATTTAATTTAAACTGACTCCAATCAATCATGTTGCTTATCCGGAAAAAATCAATCTAGATTTTGTGTTCACTACTATAAAGATAGGTCTTGATTAAATGCTTATTTAATAATGTGGGCACATATACACCTATCTTTGTGGATTATTTGTATAGTTGATAAATTTGACTTTAAGACTCGAAAATTGAACTAGTTTACTCGACTCGAAATCTATTATAAATTTAAAATTTTGGTCTAAACGTGACCATAACTTAAACTAAAATCGAACCAAACCAAATTTGACTTAAAATTTACTAAACTAAAAATCAATCTAAATTGAAAGTATCTCGAATCGAAAGTAACCAGAACTGAAAATTAACTCGAATTAAAAGTAATTAGAACTAAATATAACCCAGATTTAATTTGCTTAAATCTGATCCAAATCGAACATCAACTTGATTTTGATCAGATAATTGAATCGAAATGAACGAATAAAATATTTTTATTTATTTTTTAGTAGTATGATAAATGGTAAATATGTATATTTTTTTATTATATTACTAATTAGCAACTAACTTTAGTAAACATTTAATGGTTTAATATATCTTTTCTACTTTAAAAGAAAATCTTCTTATCTGATTCGATAATTTTTCATTTAAAATATATTTGATATGCATGATTGTAAAATAAAGTTACTCTATTTTACGCCAACTTTAATATATATAATTTTATTTTTTATTTTTAATTATTTATTTGGTTTAGTCTTTTATTTAATTTATGATCTTAATTAAATATCCAAGTCAAATTGTCTAATTCTAATTTCGTAAAATTAATTTTTTCCATCTTAAAAATTATACAAAACTTTATTTTAAAAAATAGAAAACAATCAATTGAAACTCGATAATGAACACAATACGGAATTCAAGTTGTAAACTTTAACAAGCCTTATAGGTTAAGTTTGTGTCAGGTTATCATCTCTTAATGATGGTTTAATTCGAAATATTGAACAGTCAAGAGTTGAAATTGAGCATAAATGATAAGATTGACAAAAAAATATAGTTTTTACGTGAATATATCAATAATTCTATATATACTCAATTGAATACATACTTAACTCAACTCGAATTGACCTACAGATCCGAAGACTAACTAAAATTGAAAAATGGTCTATCTAGTATTGACCCGAACCGAAAACTAATTCGATCCGATACTGACCCGACCTGAAAAATCAACAGATCCGATATTGACCCAACCCGACACACTACCTACCCCGAAATTGCATAGACCCGATCTAAATCTAAATAAAACATGAACCGAATGCATATTGAACCGAATGTAACCTGAACCGAAAATCAAATCAAACAAAATTGACTCGAATCTAACTCGAACCGAACGATCCGATTGCTACCTCTCATTATGTGTGCAAGTAAAATTAATGATAGATTTAAAATAAGTATGTCTATAGAAATATTTTATTCAACAATTCCTAATGACTCTAGAACTCACAATCTAAAGGGAGAATAAGATATCAACATAAAGTTTTTAACTACTTGCATTTTAAGATTATTGGTATGTTTATAAAAATATTAAATATTAAATTTTGAGTCTGCATATCCCTTCTTGTTTGTCGCCTCTAGTTTCGAGAGTAAGCATAAAGATGCAGCCATGAAATTTTGATTTTTATATCAAATATTTAAAAATTAAATCGATTTGAAAAAGTCGTATGAAATAACACGTAAAATTAAGTCTCTAAATGACCTAATCAAAACCGCATAAAAATTTTCATAAACCGAGAATTTAATTTTCTTAGAAACCCATAAATTCTTTTACGAACGTGTAATTTTGATTAATTTGGTTCGGCTACAATGAATATTTTTTAGGTAATTGCTTCGGTTTTCTTTAAAATTTAATTTTTTAGATCTATTGATTCGGGTGATTTGATTTTTTTAGATATTCGTAAGTATAAGGTTGCTTATCTTGTGTCTGACATTCTCTAGTTTTGTATCCCTCGGGATCTTTTATTAATAATAAAATAAACATGACATATAAAAAAAATATAGTTTGTTCTTATACGAGTGTTGAAATTACATGGAGATATATATAATATTGTGGCCTTGTTTGGCAATTAGCGGATAGCTGATAGCGGGTAGCGGATTACATTAGCTGATAGCTGATAGCTGATTGCATTAGCTGATTTGACTAGCAGATTGTATTAGCCGATTGCATAAAAGTGTTTGGTAAAATTAACTGATAGCAGATAGCTGTTAGATTATTTAAACAAGCAAAATGACATATAAGGACATGATTATATTCAATACTTGTTTGAATAGTTTATTAGTTATCAATATTTTGTATCTAATTATTATTAATTAAATCTATAAAATTATTTTTAATAAAACTTTTCTTAACATATTCAAATGATTTATATATTAATTTATTATTTATATAATTTTTAATATAATTTAATTAATTAATAAATTTAAATACACATATAATTATGTGATAATAAAAAGAAAAAAGTAAATAGAATTAGCTTATAAATAGGTGAGAAAATATTTAATTTAGGTTATTTTGAGATTTTTGATAACTGGTAAGGTTAAAGAGTCTTTACAACTCTAATATCAAACCTCTAATCTCAAAAAGCTCCTATTATGAGCTTTTTCAAAGTTAACGGTTTCACCCCAATTCTCTCTTTCAATCCGCTATTTACCAAACAACAATATTAACGAATTTGACTGGTCAAACTTCTAATTATGCCTCAAACCTTTAATTTTTGCTCAAACATCTCTTTACTAAACAGGGTTGTATAATTCTACTTTTTAAAGTTGAAAGTGATAATGTATAATTGACTTTCCGTTATTTGTTAATTAGTATTACGATTTTTAAGACCATCTCCTATAATTAATAGTGTAGATATGTAAGAGCAGAGTTAGAAAATTATTTGAAGAATATTATTTTTAAATATATATATATATATTTAAAAAAATAATTATTTATAAGTAAATGTCATTTATTTATTTAAAAATATATAAAAAATTAGTCTCAGAAATTTTTGGTCTGTCGTTTGACCATCAATATTAATGGGTGGCTCTGCCCATTTAGATGTGGTGCATTAAAAGCTTGACAATTATTTTTCTTTGTTGGGTTTAGGGTGGAAGAAGAGAGAGAAAAAACCAAAAAAGTAAAAAGAAATAAATAAATATTTATATTTTAATTAATTTGAGTGGGCCAAATGACTTAATTGATGAAGCTTTCAAAACAAAAGAGGATTTAAATATTTTATTTATTTTACCTTAATTAAAAGTAGGAAACCTATAACACCGAGTAAAATTACTTTGTCTAAACCCATCAGCTTCAATATATAAAGGAGTGTTGGGTGACAGCATACATTCATTCATACTCTCGCAACTACTTTCATTACTTAATTGCTACTACAAATGGGATCCAACAAGTTTGTTTTAGCTTTCGTTGCAATGGCAATTGTGGTTTTAGCTACGATGACTCCAACTGTTACTGCTACTCGTAACGGAATGAGGCGTTTCTCGATCATCGCCAACGCCAATAATAGAATTCCTTTGGCCGACAGGTTCTTCACCGGTGGTGTTAACCCAACTGTAAACTGTCTAGGCTCTGGCAGTCTTTGCTATTCGGATAGAGATTGTTGCAGCAAAAAGTGTGTAATCGATTTTGATTATGGTGAAGTTTATTGTGCATGAATAATTAGATGAAGTTAGCTAAATAGATGGTTTGTTTGTGTATTTGATGGTTTTTACTTTCGTCGTAAAAATAAGCATCACTACTTCTGTCCTGGTGATGGGTCTATGTAATCCGTATGTCCCCTATATGTCTGAAAGGGGAATATCTAGCATGACAATATCTTGTCTTGAAGCAAGTGAGGAACGTCAGGTTCTATCCATGGAAGAGCCTATGGTAAACTAAAACTGAATCACCACTTCAAAAACTAAATAAATTAATTAAAAAAATTAGACTTAAATTGGAAAACAATTGTTAAAACGAGATTTGAAATAAATAAAATAAACCTGAAAAATCTCATTTGGGTCTTTAACAACTCTTCCATCAACTGATATCTGAAAATAAAAATAAAATTCTGAAAAAATAATAATAATTCATTTCCCGTTCTTTATTATTTGATCAATTCTTTTGATTTTAGGAAACATACCTGTCCATTTTGATCAATTCTTTATTATTTGATCAACTCTTCCATCAACAGATTTTATCCGACGATAAAGGAGACAGATCAGAAAGAGAGAAACCAAAAGTTTTTGTCTGATTCGTGGACATTGGGCCAGTTTTCGAAAAATAGAGGTCGAATTTGAACTTAGAGGCGAGACAAAGTGGCTGATGAGATTTTGACCAAACGACCTCTTTCTACGATCGTTGACGGTGACTTCTGATGATGGTGAACAATATACGACGTCAACGTCATAATGCTGTCAAAAAGTTAACTGATGAGTAACTAAAAATGTTCAATGTCTAATATTAATGATCTTGGAATGCTAAATTATGCATATATGGAAAAATTATATTATTGGCTCGTCCCATTACATCATTCGTGGTCTCAACCAATAAAAACTATTTATTTAATTTTTTATGTTATCTTTTTACCCAATAAACCTGCACTCATATTTACTGTAAATTAAATTTAAAAAATAATTTTTACCATATAAATCTTCGCTTGTAATTTTAATAATTCAGCTTGAAGGGCTGGTTGAGTGTTTGATATAAATCTTCGCTTGTAATTTTAATAATTCAGCTTGAGGGGCTCGACATGACGCGCAAAAGAGCCCAATGGCTCTGACGTTGCAGGGGGCGGATCTGCGCTATCCACCGTTGGATGGTCTTAGTTCCGAGGTATGTCACTCCCCGATGCACGGACCACATTTTGACTGTTCGGATCGCTGGTCAGAGACTCCGGCCACCGGGAGCTACCATGGCCGAATGGAGTTGAGAAGCGCACAAGTATTGAAATTGCTCGTATTTTATTTTGCAGCTTGGTACAGTACACCTTTGCCGAAGTGTAATAAAAAGTATTGAAACTGCTCAAATTTTCGATTTTGAGGAATTTCCTAGAAGAGACAAGGTAATTTTTCCCTTACTCTTGAATTTTCCATGTATACGAACCGTTTGATGAATGTTACCTCCTTTCTCAAGTCACCTATATGTATTATACTGGGCGTTTGGAAGTTTTCAATGAAAATTTTCCTGCTGTAAGTAGTCTAAATTCCATGGAGAAAGCTTTATTTCTTCTGTTTCTTGATATAAACTTCATTTGTGATTGTATTTCTTGTGTTTGCCTAGCATGATTGATCATTTTGACTTTAGGACCCAGTTTATAACTAGCATCCGAGCTTCTCACTACCACTTTTATCTGGTTTCACGTTGTCAAAGCATTAGATTTAAAAGTTCAATATAACGGGAACTTTCTGCGCCTACTAAATATTGTTGTGATTTGGCAGGCTGACCATAAATTATCATATGCCTTGACACATTGCAAGTTGCAACCCCCTCAGAGAAGGAAATATAAGGTTCGTTTATGTGTGCTTTTGTATATATATCTTGACGATTGCACATGCACAATAAGGAAGCCATAATAACTGATATAATCAAAATTGTCGCTGCATTTGATAAGTAAGTTAAAATTTCCCGTTTATATTCTCAACTATAAAATGATTTTTGAGAACCAGTAAAATGATTTATATTCTCAACTATAAAATGATAGGTATACTTCATGGTAGGGTATGTGTAATGAAACTAAATGCAACATTTAGCTGCTATGATTTATCGGTAATGACAGAAGCAAACACTAGCGTGAATTACGACTAGAAATGGTCATGAAATCTGCTTTGTTTATGTTAATGTTTATGGTAATGACACAGAACAGTAGATCTAAAATTTTCAACCCTGTTTTACTCGAATACTTGAGCTTAATTGAACCTTACTTTACATTTGGCTAACACCTTAGTTGACATTAAAAGTACTGCTCTGTTGTGTCTATATACTTCGGTATGAGCTTCTAATTCTTATTTGGTTTGATTTTCCTAAGATGATATTAAAATACTTGATACCGGTGAAGCTTTCATTAAGCATCTTACCTGAAACTTCCTTCCTAGAGAAGTATAACCTCCTTGAGGTACGATTTCTGAGCCCTTTCTTTGAAATTGACTTTGTTATTTACAACTTGTGCACTATGAACTTTTAGCAATGATACAGGAAGTGAGAAGGATGGAAAGGTTTCTATGGAAGAAATATCCGAGAAAGATCATGTAAGATTTCACATTGCATTACCTTTTCTTGGGATTGCCAAATTCAGGCTTCTCTTTTATTATATAGCATGTCAAGGTCTATAAAAATGTCATCAAGCTTAAAAAGTTGGTTGTGGATCCTGTATTAGAATTTAACAGGATGATAAAAGCTTTATAATTAATGTTAATGTTACTCCATATGTTTGAGACTTAATATTATAATAAAATAACCATCCTGGTATTACTCTAATTAGATTGGATGGATATTGTTAATATCGGTGCTGATGAAATTAGTTAGGTGTTGAACATTATCTAGTTATTTTACTTGCTCTACCATTGATATCTATACTGAGTTATAAATACTAAATATAGTTGTAATTATGAGCAAACCAACCAGTTTTGAGTGGTTAACTGGTTGTATAATATATTTGTCAATGTTTGTTTATATTGGCTTCTAATATTACTATATTGTCTTCTAATATTACTGATACATGTGTATGTTATTAAGAGGACTGAATTTAGTAGGTCTTCTCATAAAAAGAAAATCTTTCTTACCTCAGTTAAATATTTTAGGTGCGTTTGAATGGGGTTGCGACTTTCATTGGTTTTGTTAGACTCAGTGTTGCTTTTGCTGTCTTGGTTGTCCTATTAGTTAGGCAACTTTTTCTTTATGTTATCAAAAAATTTGACTTTCAACCTTAACATAACATATTCTTTTATATAGGCTTAAGCAGACTGTCAATTCGCCTAAGGCAGATGTAAAGTCAGTTGATGGGTCATTCCATTTTAAAAGTTGTGAACGAGCTAAAAGAAGAAAACAGACAGGCGAGCATGTTGTCACTATGAAACTTTTTTTATTTCTTTAGTTTAAGGATGGACTTTAATGTGCTTATTCTTTTTTATTTCTTTAGTTTATGGACCACATTCAAGGGATCACATTTTTCTCTTTTATTTTAAGGATAAACTTTAATGTAATGCATTTTAAATTATTATATAATGTATTTGATTTTTTTTTGAAAAATGGTGTTATTCGCGGCGTTTGTAAAAAAAATGCCACTATAGAACATGTTCTCGCGGCGTTTGTGATTACAAACGCCGCTATAGAACTCGACTTTTAGCGGCGTTTGCGAAGACAAACGCCACTAAAGAACACTTATTCGCGGCGTTTGTATTTACAAACGCCACTATAGAACGTGTTATCGCGACGTTTGTAATTACAAACGCCACTATAGAACTCGACCTTTTGCGGCGTTTGCAAAAACAAACGCCACTAAAGAACACTTATTCGCGGCGTTTGTTTTTACAAACGCCACTATAGATCTTGACTTTTTGCGGCGCTGCTTTAAGCGGCATTTCTTGTGGCGCTTTTTTAAGCGCCGGGAAAGTTTTTAGCGGCGCTAAAAACGCCGCGATAGGGTTAAAAAAACGCCGCTAAAAAACTGTTTTGTTGTAGTGACGTGGTTGAATAGATGACGAGTCCAATCACTACAAGTCCAAACGCAACAAAATACAGCCAACCAACCTGCAATCGTTCCAAAACAAGCAATTTCTCTTACTTTTGCTTAACAAAACTGAATATTAGTGATTCATAAACGTGACAGCAGTACCTGCTGGCGATAGGAAAGGATGCGAACCACGACCGCCCACATGTCGGATGTGAGCAGCGATAGATTAAACATTGTGGCTCCACTCAACTGCCAGTAAAACACCTCAATTAATGGACATTTCTTATACAAGGCCCCTTTTTTTTCTCCTTTTATATAGCTATTGATGAGAAGGAAGTCACCTTGAGAACAAAGGGCGTGATAGTGTAGAATAGGAAACTTGCTAAGGTATATCCAGCAAAAGCTAATATCTGAAAAGAAAGTAGAATTATGGAGAATGTAACTTGGAAATGAAATAATCAAACACAATATATGAAGCCTTAAATTTGGCTTGAAAATGGAACGGATATATACTCCTGCTACATGGCAAAATCTATGTTTAAAGTACTTTTAAACAAGGCGTGCAGGCTTGAAAATTCCTGAAAGAATAGAATTACTTACTATATCTGTAGACCATGTTACAGATTCCAAGCTCTTTAGCTCGAATATGGATCTAAGCAGAAGGTTACGGAATTAAAAGAATATATACTTTAAAATGCAACCCTTCTCTTCATATTCAATGGAAAAGTCATAAACGAACCATATACTACCAAGCAGAAAGGATACAACTCAACACCGCTCACTAGCATCCCGAAAAGACCAATCATCGAAACCACTTCAACACGGTCTTTTTTCTTAACACAAAATTCCTGTATTTTAGAAATGAAAAGGCAGATGATCATGACTGATATGAATAACCTTATAGCTTTCATTGTTTATCACACTGATATAAAATAAACCATTGAACATGAACTGATAGGTGTTCAAGACAAATTCACCGACCTCACCAACATTGCTCATGGAAAAGAAGAGTGTGCCAGCAATGACAAGTGCATCTCCAAACAGAGGTTTTGAACCACCTGTATGTGCAAAGAAACAAGTAGTTTATCGCGGAAAGCTCGAACTATCTGGCGCATTAAGCAAAGAGTGTTTACCTCCACCCCTAACTTTTACTAAACTATAAGATATGTATATAAAAGGTGCAAACTATAGCACTAAGAGCAGTTTGGTTCAATGGTTAAAGCTTGGGGGTTTTATCCCCTTGGTCTCAAGTTTGAACCACCATAATGCCATCTTCATTTTCTTCTTTAAATTTCCTTTAACCAGGTGGTGACACGTGTTACCACCTGATTGGAGGAAAAAATATATTAAATATTAAACAAAATAAATTAAATTAATCCAATTGGGTGATGACACGTGTCATAATTTGATTGGTTGATTAATTTTTATTTAATTAAAATAAAATTAGGATCAAATTGATTTAATAAGTAAATAACAGGGACTAAACATGTAATTTTAAAAATGTCCTGTTAACTGCCACGTGGCACTTCCATCACCCCTCCGTTAATTTTTTAACGGCGGTGGTCAAAATAGGTTGATTTAATAAGTTTGGTGGTGTGATTGACGTTTTTTTTTAGTTTGGTGGTTCAAATAGGTATCCCCAATATCTTCAGTGGTCACTGGTGTAGTTTTCCCTTATTATAATTGGGCCTGCTTGTAATTTTCTTATAAATGTTGATAAGTAGAGGGACTGGGAGCGTAATTGTACCAAGAAAAGGGTAAAACAAAAAGGTAAAATAGGGGCATTCCGAGAATTGAACTCGGGACCTCTCGCACCCTAAGCGAGAATCATACCACTAGACCAAATGCCCTTATTGTCAACGAATTACAGAAATATTTTATAATATATAAGAAAAAAAAACTATGTAAAACCCTCAGAAATTGAAACCTTGTTCGATTATTCACATTGTAATTCTCTGCAAAAACTTATAGAAAATGGCGAGAACTGCTCTCTTCCACTTGCTTAGATCTGAATCCAAGCAACTCATTTCAAGAAACATCCATTCAGGTTCTTTCTCTCTCTTTATTTTTGGTTCAATAGTTTAAATATTTGATTCTAATACCTCCATTAGTCTAAAAGCTTAAAACCCATGTTTTGCTCTGATTCTATTGTTTGGATGATTTGGAAATTGGGTTTTATTAACAATAACACATTCATAAAAGGGAAATAAAAAAGATTGGTTTTTTATGCTGTTGTTGATGTTTGTGGGGTTTTTTTTGGGTGCAATTTTAGAGTTAATAATACTCGGAAACCACAAGGGGTTTCTGGTCATAGGAAGTGGGTTGAAGCTGTGATTTGCTTATCTACAGTAACAGTTTTTGCAGTGAGATCAAAATAGTTTACTACATATAGATTTTGACATATTCGTATTTCTTATTATGTTTGTGTTTTTTCATGTCATGTTTTTAGTAATTTCTCTAGTGTTCTATCCAGAGTTGCCAGGTCTACTCTAGTTTAGCTGTTGCTGGTGTTTTATAGCGTTAGTATGTAAAACAGAACCATCTGTTTGCTAGTGTATGAATACACGGAAATGTCCTACATCATCGACATATTCGTATGGTTGCACGGAAATGTCACACATCATCGACATATTCGTATGTAATTCCATGGATACAAGTTCTCATGAAATTATGTTTCATTCATGCTTCTTGTGTGTTTTTGTTTCGGATGCTATTTCCTCTGTAAATATTGTATGAGCCAACAATATCATGTTCTTCTCTTTCTCATTCTTCTATTCGTTGGTGTAGCTTATCCATGTAGGTTTGCAACACGGTCTGTCACCCAATATGCCAGGCCGAACCTCAACTCTGCAGGGACCATTTTCAGTGTCCAGAAAAGATGGGCTTCTCAAGCTAAGACAACCGAGGACGACAACAAAATCAGCATTGGTCCTCAAAAAGCTAGAGAAGACAATGAAGATGAGAAGGATGCCGGGGTTGTTTACTACGGTCCGATTTCATCTACAATCAAGAAAGTAAAGATGCTTTCGCTTTCGACCTGTTGCCTCTCGGTATCGTTAGGCCCTGTCATTACATTCATGACTTCTCCGGATATGAATGTGATTCTGAAAGGTGCAGTTGCATCCTCTGTGATATTCCTGAGTGCTACAACGACGGCTGCACTTCACTGGTTTGTGAGCCCTTACATCCACAAGATCCGATGGCAGCCCGGTGATCATGTTCTTGATGAAGTCACGATGTCCAGGGGCATCGATTACAGTGCAGTAGTATTTGTTGGTCTCGAACTTCCACAAGGCAATATCGATGGTAATACCGCCTTCAACTTGTCAAGCACCCAAGCATACTTGAATGACCTCTTGTTCATCTCAGCAGCTTCCTTCTCAAACCTCTCGATCACTCGCTTGTCAATACCTCCAAGCTTGTAGATCAAGTGACCAGTGGTGGTCGACTTTCCGGAGTCGACATGTCCGATAACAACAATGTTAATGTGAATCTTTTCCTTACCCATTATCAACAGTACTAGCTAAGATCTGCACCAACATTATTAATCAAAATTAAACTGGAAACAACAAAAAAGTTAAATTGATTCAAAAATTAAGCATCATATATGATCATAAAACATCAAATTAGAAAAATAGAGAAAACAAAAACAACAATCAAAACGAAGCAATCGAAATCTGGAAATCACAAACAGATGAATTGATAGAAATAAATTGAGAAAGCTTAGAAATATGAGAATCGAACCTTTGGGGAACAAGCGAGAGGGATTTTGAAGCTAAAACCCTGGCGGCTGATTAGGGATTGGAGTTGGCCAGGTGTTTCAGTTTTATAATCTCCGAGTTTCGTACGTCCTATGTTTCATAAAATGTCCTCGTTTAAGATTTATTTTGACAATTATGTCCTTTCTTTTTAGGTACATGACAGTTATGTCCTTTCTTTTTAGGTACATGACAGTTATGAACTTTAGTTACTTTGCAATAGATCAATAATTAAGGGTAAACTACTGTAATGGTCACTATTGTTTAATGAATGTATACTTTTACTCATTAAGTTTAGAAAAAATAACATTTTGATCACTTATGTTATCAATTTATAATGTTTTGGTCACTTACGTTATCGTTTAAGATTTCTTTCCCCTTTCTCTCAAAGAATCGTATGAAGATTCAGGACAAGACAAAGGGAATTGTTACTAGAAATTACCCTACTCTTTTTACATGTTGGTTCATCTTCATCAATGGGATTGGTTCAAGTGGTAAGCAACTTGGTATCACTTAAAAAAATCTCGAATTTGAGACCTTGTGTATGCAAAAAAATCCCCGTTAAAAGACTTACACACTCAAACCAGATGAGCGACGTGGGTCGATCCTGATTAAAACTAAACCGACTTAATCCACCTTTAAAATTAAGCTGAAATCTAAACCGAATTGAACCAGTTCAATCAATTTTATCGATTTCAACCGAATTTTTCTGGCCTTATTGAATATTATCTTTGGCTTACTGAAACTAAAAAAGAAGTAAACAGAAATGAAGAAAGTTGAAAGACATTGGGCAATGACTTGTTGATTCAACAAATAAATCGTGACCCGAACCGATTCACATGAATCGGTCTAGAAGTTCCAAATTTCTTGCCTAACAAGTACCAACTAAGCACGTCGTTGGAGAATGGATTGAATTAATTTATTATAATGGAACAAGAACGCATGAACTGACCTACATGTTCCGAGATGATTATAATGGAAAGCAAGCACGCATAAAAGACACCTTTAAAAGTATGTAGGACACACACAACAGATTCCAACGATAAAGCCACACCACCGTCTATCGAGAACCCAGTTCTGCGAACAATATCCTCTAGAAGACGGTGATGACTTGAAACTAAGATCTCTGAGTTTAGCATGTCATTGTACAGACGCATGGGATTTAAATACAGTTTAGAAAAAGTATTCTCTCCCTCAGTAGGATCCGCTGGTGGTTTACTGTGTGTTTGGGATCCAGAGTTCTTCACGGCATCTGATATAGTCGTCTCTAGGAGATACATCGCTTTGCTGGGAAATGTAAAAGGCATCCATCTTTATTTTGGATTTGTGAATATTTATGGCCCTTCTATGGAGGCCGAAAAGGGGGATTTTTTTTTTCAGAATTGCAGAGCTTTTTGGGGAATCATCATGTGGTATGGTGTTTAGGGGGAGATTTTAATGCCTACTTGAGTGCTGAAGAGAAGATTGGTTTCTCTTCGAATAGCTCTACTATTAATCTTTTCTGAGCATTTATACAGGATGTGCAGCTGGTTGATCTTCCTCTAACAGGTGGATCTTTCACTTGGTCAAATAATAGAGAGCCTCCGACATTCATAAGGCTTGATCGTTTCTTGGTGGGGTACAAGTTCTTGACAGAATTTCCTACTATTTCCCAGTTCTTGATGACAAAATCTATCTCGGATCACAACCCTATCGGTTTGGAGGTTGTGGGGTTGCATCGGAGAGCTAGACCATTCAAATTATTCAACTACTTGATGGAGGAAGAGGGCTTTTCGGACTTAGTTTCTTCTGCCTTTTTGAAATCAAAAATAGGACAAAGAAAGCTTGGCCTTTTCGACATTTTTAAGGGTCTTAGAGGTGATATCAAAAACTAGTCTAAGGATAAGAAAGGTGATTTGAAGGACTACATACAGAAGTTGGAGAATCGTATTGCTGATGAAGAAAGTAAACTACAACAAGGTCTTTTGAGCTCATGTATTGGGGACCTTAGGAAGGAGCTCTGGGCTAGTATCCGGAAAGAAGAGAGTATCTGGCTTCAAAACTCTCGTTTAAAGTGGTTTAGTGAAGGTGACAGAAATACTCATTTTTTTCACATGACTGCATCAAATCGGAGACGTACCAACCTGATTCATATTATCGAAGTAGAAGGTAGAACAACTTCAGATCCGACCAAGATCAAAGAATATTTTTTCGACTACTTTTCTAATATCTACAACAGGAAAAAATACCATTTTAGTCGATGAGCTGCCCCTTGATTTTTTGAAAATATCACAGGCCCAGAACAACTTCAGAACCTCCACAGTGACCTCACAAGTCTATGCAATTAGGTTGTCCTTTTAAACCTAGATATTGGAATCTCCAGTCAACTAGGTATGATTTTTCTTCACATAACGCCTTAAATTTTTTGGGCTTTATTCTCCTTCCTTTCGATGTTTTCTCAACTTGATATGGATTTAACCATTTGGTTAGCAGATCCGCAAGGTTATTATTTGATTTTACAGAACCAATAAAGATAACTCCATTTGAGATCAATTGTCTAACGATTTTGTGTCGATGACGCATATATCTCGACTTACCATTATACACATGGGTGGATCTACATTAGTTTTAGGGGTGTCAATTGACCCCACTTAATTTATTGGAGTATGAGATTTTCGAGGAGCTAAAATAAATTTTTTATAATTTTTTATAAAAAATATTAGAATCGACTCCATTTAATTTATTAAAGTATGGGATCAACAATAATTTTGTAGTGGTGTAAGAATCCTCCATACTCATATTTTGTTATGTCCCCACTATATAAAAAGCATGGCTTCGTCACTGATTATCCATAAAACTTTGTGCTCTATGAATTGTTACTTGGTTATCACAATATATGCATATTGTGGGCACTGGCTTTGGTCACTGAGACATTCTAAAGTCATTTGACTTCTTCTCCATACTTGTCTAGAGCTAACAACTCATATTTCATTATGAATTTAATTGTAAACATTTATCTTGAGAAATCTCTCGACATAGCTCCTCTCTTCGATGTGAAATATATTTACATGAATTATATATATATATATATGTGTGTGTGTGTAACTTTAAATTTTTGGTATTTAAATTTGATCTTGTATGCATCGATGTACTTTTTATTATTCGAAATTAAACGTGGAAGTAAACCAACATAAACCACAATAAGAATACAAAGGGAACGAAGCATAAATTTTGTATTATATATATATATATATATATATATATATATATATATATATATAATCTATGAAAAAAATTCTAGTTGAACCTTTTAAAATCAAATGTCAAATTCCGCCACGAATTGGCTAAGTGCCATTTGAATCTAAAGACTTATCACTAGTACTAAAATCAAGGTAAATTATCTATTTAGTAGCCACTTATTTCTATGATTTTGCCCTAGTCATTCATTTATTTTTTGATATAATCATATCTAATGTTATATTTTATTTATATTTTGATATTGGTGGTTAAGTTTAAAATTTAAAGAAGATGGTGACATGACATGATATAATAGCAGTATAGTTCCCCAGAAGCTGTGCATCATAACATTAAAAACACAATACGAACATTAAAGATAAATCCATAGTTTTTACAAGGAAGCTAAATATATAGATGTTTTATTTAGAATAAAGGCAAGATATTGGCTACATACAGAACCCCCTACACACATCAAGAGGGTTTACAGACATCACCCCACAATAAAAAACAACATAAACACCATCACCAGAACAAAAGTAAGAAACACGAGTGCATATTATTACGACCAAAAGAAGAAAAAAAAAGCCAACAAGTACACGAACAAACCATCTATTTAGCTAGCACTATTCCATTATTCAATACACAACCCGACAGGTAATATGATCGGAAATTTTGTACATTTTCCGCTGTAACATTCCGAACCATATATACAGGGATCGCCCGGAGCAGAACAGCCAACAGCTGAATTATCAGCATCAACCAAGAAAATGTTTATACATATTCTTGACCCTTTTGACGACGCATATACACCCATTGAACTCGATTCACCTAAGATGAACATCATCTGCTTTTTCACTGGACAAATTAGTTAATGCTTAATTGAAATGCGTTTGTCGTTTTTGCTCTCCTTTTATTATTAATGATTATTTTATCGATTGAATGACCCATTTTATGATGGACAAATTTCGGGGATCAAGTGATTTATAATTAAAATAATTAAAAGCAAAACGATTATATCATAAGATAAATTAAATTCGATTTGTTAAATCTTTTCATTTTAGAAATATAGATCAAAATATCTATACGTGCACGGTGTGTGCGCCTTGTCAAAAAGTTTAAAAAGATTAAAATATGGAGATGGGGTAGGGTGGGGCAATTGACCGCCCACTCCCCAATTTTTTTTTTATCTTTGTTCTTATATATGAAATTTTCTAAAAAATTGGGTTATTTATGAATTTGCCCTCAATTTCAAACATTTATTATTTGTTCTCCCAACCTCAAATCTTTGCTCAATCTTTACTACCACGTAATCAAGTCATTATATTAAAAATATTAAAATAAAAATTAATTACACGTATAAATTTTATTAAATAATATAAAAATAATTATAAAACGGTATATGTTAATGTTTTTTTTTCACAACATCAGCCAACTCGCCTCCATAATTCACGATAGCTAAAACATCCCCATTAATAGACAAATTCAAAATATATATTCAATTATATGGTAACCTAGAAAAAAAAAGATTATTATTAATTATTTCAAGAGCATCGCCAAGAGATGGGTACTTATTTCTGTGGATGGGGGGTACTTATAGAATTTAATATATAACATCTTTATATACGTGTTTAAGGTATTTATCTTTTACCCGTTAATCTTGCCGTGTGTTTGCATCATTTGTCCAAGTTGTTTAGTAACCATTTCTTGTTTGGTCCTCTTTAATTTTTACGGACTAAATTGTGCGTTATGATAGCTTTAAAATAAATGCATTGATTAGTTTATTCTTATTTTATAAACTTTTTTATAATTTTAAAATATGATGTTCAATTAAGAGATTTGAATTCGAAAAATTTTGTCTGTATAGTGTTTATTCCTTATCAAAAAGTTAAAAAAACATGAACACCTTGGGTCTAATAAAAATTAAATTAAATTAAATAAATTACTACACGGATAAGTATTGATTAAATGATTATTTAATAATTGAGCACACCTACACCTATTTTTCTTTAGAATATTTGTGTCGGTGCAAATTTTTCAAGTGCAAACCTTGCAAACTGAATTTGAAAGAGTTAAGTCCTAAAAATGTAAAATCTAAAAAATATAAGAGCTGGCGATGAAAATAATGTTGTTAAGGACACTGCTTGAGTGTATAGGTTTCAGCATTGTTGGCGATGAAAATAATGTTGTTAAGGACACTGCTTGAGTGTATTGGTAGTGTATAGGTTTCAGCATTGTTTTACTATTTATTGTTGTGTACTATTTAAGAAATATTTTACTTTAGAATTTTATATTGTTTGTGGGTGGATTTTAATTCATACGATATACAAAATCAAAACAATTGCTTAAAAAGCAATGGTCGGCTGCTACAGGTTTCCAGTTAGCAAAGGGAAAACATGAAAAATATGCACCATATCTAACATAATTTAAACGAAATATTTAATAAATTTAAATTTATGTTCGTAATTTCTTCGAAACTGGTTTTCATAGAAGAGGTATGGGTATTAAATTACTGTGCAAGATCGGCGGCAAACAATGGTCAACGGCGACGGAAGTGGTGGCGGCGGCAAAATCCAATGGTTTTCATGTTAATACCATGTCATGAGAATGTATTAAATTTTTACAAAAGTCAACTCAACTTAAAAATGAGAGCAAAGAGAACATACAAGAAATAACAAGCACAACTTATCTACACAATTTTAAGATCTTTAAAAAATTATTAATCTAGATTTTAAATTATTTTTTTAGAGTTTAAGTGCAGTATAAATATGTAGATCCCTTAAGTAAGGGTAAAAGTACAAATTCTAATATTATAAATAAAAAAACTTAACTAAATTAATTAACTAAAGAATCGACACCAACTATTATAAAAAAATATATGAAGAAACAACTGTTTGGGGACAAAGAGAAGTTCATGACTCTTGTGTCATTGGATGGTCACTTAATCTCCATGGATTTTGTTTTAAAATGCCGAGCACGACATGGAAACTTTGTATATGTTATATTAATGAAATTATTGAAGGTTATGGTTATATTAGTGGGATTAATATTAATATAATGAGATTATTTCAACTCGTTTTTTAAGAGTTGGAAAGCTCAAATTATTGATACTTAAAATGTGGATGGAAATCATCTGCCCCCAAAGTATGCCTCCATTTGTGCTCCCACTTTAAAACAGTGGGTTTAGGGTTTAGAGTTTGGGGTTTAAGGTTGGGGCTTAAGGTTAGAGTGTAGGGAATTATGGGTAGGGTGTATTTTTAGGGTTTAGGGTTTGGAGTTTAGGATATGAAAATTAGGGTTATGGGGCAAGATTTAATTTTTAAGTATTTTTAAACAGGGGGCATAGAAGGAGGCATGGTTAGGGGGCAGGAGATTTTTACCCTTAAAATGTTATTAAAATAATAAATGTCACCTAATATTTAATTTTTTCCCTCGACAATAGATATACTTTATTAAAATAACCAATACATACATGTGTGCCTCGTTAAAAAAATTTCTATAATTAATTGGAGAAAAAAAGTACAACACAAAAAAACTCAACTCTCGACCTACAACGTTTTCCAACCAAAGCCGTAACAATACTTCCTCCAACAAAAACACCCCCTTCAATTGAATAAGCGTTAACCTCCAAACTCACAACAGAAATCCACCTAAAACAAGGGATCAAAATATACGTTCAAGATTTTGAGAAGAATAGCATCCAAACGACAATCATGCCAAAGAAACAATGATGCCCATCTTCAACCCTTCAAACCTTCACCGGACAACTCATATTTTATGAATATTCTCCTCGAACCAGTAATTTAATACATAATCCCCAGTCAAAACAACACAACAACATACATAATCCCCAGTCACATATGCAAGACAAGAAAGTAGCAAATACATAATCCCCAGTCACATATGCAAGGGACACCACAACATACAAAACAACATCAACTAAATGAAAAGGCGAACAAGTAGACGAGTTATCCATCTATTTAACTCACTCGGTCTTATCTTTTAGTGGCACACACCAGCATCAGGAAGTAATGGAAGGATTTCACAGATGCGACTGCAACATTCACCATTAGAAAAACAAATGACACCTCTTGGATAACAGTTTGCAGCTGGTTTGTCATCGAAGAAAATGTTGAGCAAAGGATTCTGAATGTTAGCTTCGAAGGGCAGAAATCCATTACGAGCAGCGGTAACAGTTGGAGGCCCTGCAGCTGGTTTGTTCGGTGTTTGAAGCTGAGCTTTAGAGAATGTATGTTGGTCTTCTTGAGGCTTAGGATGCCGGATATCGACAAATTATTCTTGAACTTGGTAGTATAGAGAGATTTCGGGCACTAATGTCTGAGTCGGAAAGGCGCATAAGCTCTCCATTGCTATTGCAACTCGAAGAATTGCGTCAACGTAGTTAGGTGGTTCGCTTGCGGTACGTTTGTCGTGGAGGGAATAAGGTGCCTCACACCTTGCCTAGGCTTGCTACTAGGGGTGAAAATCGGACAGTTCAAGGACGATTTTGCATTCCTCACTCCGTCTCCAACACTTGCGGGTATGATTTTGGATAATCCCCGTTACATGCTTCGGTTAATTTTTCGTTCCCATCTCCATACCCATCGGATCCCCGCGGTTTTCTGCAAATCCTCATCCCCAAAAGTTAAACAAATTTTACTAACCAAAATATATGGTTGATTTTGCAAGTCATATACTCAATACACTTAAACACATGGTTGAAGCGGAATAAGGTTATTGTGTAAAATGAACGCCAGAAGTAGAGAGATAAATAGGTTATATAACTAAAAATTGGTAGATTACTAGATAGGTCACCGAACTTAATAAGATTTAAACAAAAGGCATAAATATATTGATAATAAGATAGGTAGGTATACATGTAAATGAGAGTTGATTATATATATTTTAAATTTTTTGTGAAATATCAGGGATCCTTGTGGATATTTTATGGGGATTCCAACAGTTATTTATACGGTTACGGTTCGATTATCGTCACGGTTTGGATATAACAATCTCCGTCCCCATCCCTATTTGAGTTCCGGTGATAAAAAAATTTTCTGTCCTCGTCTCCATAGGTGAAAGTTTTAGTTATTTCTCATTTCGTCGGTACGAATCTCCACGATTTTTAAATATTTCCGGTCCAAATTCCATCCCTACTTGCTACATCAGACAACTTTGTGGTTCATAGGTTTTGTAGCCCTCCAAATGGTGTCCATTCCCTCTTGTTAGAGGATTCAGGCTTACAGAGTTCGTAGTATGCATGTAATACCAGTATGTAATACCATGACAAGGTTATCTCGTGGATTATTTTATACTTATTATTACGTGTATTCTTTTTCTTCGATTAGATTTAAAGAGCTTTTAATGAAATACAAGGTACTATCTATTTCTTCACATAACAAATACGGAAAAGTTACAAGTAATTTTTGTTTAAAGAAAAACTTTATGGGAATGAAATCAAATCATACAATAACTACATAAGTAGAAAGTAGTTGGGGTAATCATTCGATCGAGTCGAGTCAAATAATATTAAATTAGTCGAACTGATGAATCATATTTTATAACTTTATTTGAATTTTATCGATTGGTGTCGAGTCAAATTGAGTTGTTCGAGTTTCTGTTAAAATTTAATTGTAAACAGTTATTATGTTATGATACTAATTGGTTCCAATTTAAACAACTTTCTATAATCATATATGTTATACATATATTTTTCTTCATATTTTTTTTATATATTTTTCATGTATGATATACATATGTCAGTCAAAGTTAAGAGACACAACTCAAACATTATTTAAAGTTTTTCAAATTAAATCATGTTTATTAAATTACGATCCGAATCAAATTTTTTACATTGAATAAAAAAATCGATTTTTTTAAGTCGAGTCGAGTTTTGCTACTCTCTAACAACAACAAATTCTAGAAGTAAACATAATTTTATCGATTTCAACCGAATTTTTCTCGCCCTTAAATTGGATATTATCTTTGGCTTTTACTGAAACTAAAAAAAGAAGTAAACAGAAATGAAGAAAGTTCAAAGGAATTGGGCAATGACTTGTTGATTCAACAAATATCGGTCTAGAAGTTCCAAATTTCTTGCCTAACAAGTAACAACTAAGCACGTTGTTGGAGAATGGATTGAATTAATTTATTCTTTTTTGAAGTGAAAATCAAAAGGCGAAGCTTATGAATTATATTTTCCCTTTTTTTGACTTGCAGATATAATAATAACAACTTGATGATGTCTGCATTTTATAACAGTCACCGACGATAACAGCTTCTAGAAGTCGAAAAAGAAAAAAAATGCGATCGTATTCTCTGAAAATTTTCATGATCCTGTAATAGGTAATAAAGTACAATCGTATTCTTTAAATATTTTAAATTCTTATATAGTTTAAATTTTTATATTTTTCATTAATGATTTAATTCGCACCCTCCAAAATTTTGTAATTTTCACCCTTATATTTTAATATAACTTGCTAAAGGAAATTTAAGATATTTCAAATATATTTTTAACTTTCTGGAAAGAAATTGAAATTCCATTTATTTAAAAACTTTAAAATATTACAAATTAAACGTCTAATTACTATTGAAGTCAATGATGTACGTAGTCTTTGTTTATTCTCCAAGTAAGTATGTCTCCTTCACCACGTGGAAGACCTTCAAGAACAAATTATGTTGAAAATTATTAAATAATTTGACCCATTTGTAGGAAAAAGGTATTGCTAAAATAATAACATAAAAGGCCCCTAAAATTTGACCATTTTATCTAGTATATTGGTACAAAAGTTGTGTACCTGATTATTTATTTCACCAGTGGTTAAGGGTGCAATTCTCTCGAAACTTATTAAAATTGGACCGAAATCGAGTTAAAATTAGTAATGAGATTGAATAAAGTAAGTAATGAAGGCATTTAAATTGGATTAAAGCATGGGCATTAGGGGCACTTGCTTAGTTTTCTAATTGCTTGTTATTTTTGCCTTTTGGTTTGTAGTTGTATTCAGACTTGATGTGGGTTTTGGGCCCTTCATTTTTTGTAATATTAGTACTGTATTTTTTTCTTTTATCTAAGTTTAAGGAGTTTTTAACAAGGTCTATATTAATAATGTTTTACCAAAAAAATATGGATTAAAGCTTACAAATGTCTATAAATTCAGGAATGTAGAAATTTTGAGTCATGTACTTTTTAAGATTTATATCTAATATACTAGCGGGGAAATTTTTAGTTTGCACAATCGCTTTAGTTTTGGGTTTAAGGACTCAGTTTAGGGTATAAGGTTTAGGTGTATGAGTTTAGAGTTTATGGATAATTATTAGAATTTAGGAGTTAAAGTCAGGATTTAGGGTAATATGTTATGAATTTAGGTTTTAATCGATAAACCCTAAATTTTAACCTAAAACCTTAAATTCTAAACTACTAAACTTAAACCCTACACCCTAAATTGAGTTCATAATCCCTAAATTTTTTTACTACCAGTAAATCAAATAATTATCCTTACTTTTATTCTAATTAAATGTTATCAACAAAGACGAAAAATTTTGAAATTTTAATTTCAAATTTAGTGCTAAATTTACTATTAAGATTACTTCTCGCCGTCCATTCCATCAATTACTGTTTATGAAATTCACAATTTCGACTTTGAATTGACCATATTGATTCCTTCTTTTAAGGGTTATAAAATGTGTTGAACTTCTTGCAAATAATAATGCCCCCCCCCCCCCCCCCCCCCCAATTTAACACAATTTTTTCCTATGCATATTTCCCATAAATCTGGCTTTTGTTTTATTTTCAAGTGTAATTAATTACGATCATAATTAATCATTACAAGACACAAATGGATTGATAACTAAAATATAACTCAATCTAGATTCAAATTGGGTGAGTGATTAATGATATTTATATTATCTTATTTTATGTAGGTTTAAATCGTGACATTTACTTTTAAACATAAAAGTTCTCTATTTAATCAAAAAATATAACTGAATCTAGATTAAAATAAATCTAGACAAAATTCCGCACATAATAAGATTTAAATTATAATAAATATGAACTCGAAACCACATAGAATATTTTTACTCCGAAATTTGGAGTTCTTGTTTCTTATATTCCTTTTTTGTTTTTGTTTTTTTATCTTCTGCAGTTTCACACTGAGAAAAAAAGAAGTTAATTCCAAATTCACATTGGTATGCTCCATCCATTGGACTCAAATATCTGACTAATTTAGAATCTTCACAATCACATGGAATTATTATAATTATTATTAGTTTGACTATTCTTTAATTATTACTATAATAAATATATTTAATATAATTTTTCGTACTAAAGTTGAGTGCCATTTTCCTTTATAAATTAAAAAAGAATAGAAAATGACAAATACCGATGTTTGAAAGTTGAAACTGAATCCCATGAAAGGAAAATTCACCTACAAAAAGCCACCTTCCAGAAGTATAAACATAAAATAAATATATAAATTAATTTTGTTTATTTTATTCTTCTGGAAGCCGTTTTTATATATAATTTTATGTGTGTATATATATGTTTGTGTATTTTAACTTATTATTTTCCATTATAACAAATTTTCCATCAAAACAACCTTTGTTTTGGTAATATTATTACTTTGTTGTTGTTCTGTCTTGGTTTAATTAGTACTTTTCTCAATAGGTGCTGGAAAGTTGAATCATAAGCCTGGGAAAACCATGCAGCAAATCAAAGATTCCTGGCAAGATTTTGGTGATGAATCTAATGAAGAAACACTTTCTCTTTGTGATCTCGTGATGGAAACTGATCATTCTAATGAATTCTGGGGCGATGACGATTTCTCGAATCAAGATGGGAATGGCGATTTGTTTGAGTTTTCCAGTGAAGATTTTCCTGCGTCAGCCTCAATTTTCCCGGAAAATAACAACGGTGATATCATTTTTTGTGGTAAAATCATTTCCTTCCGAGAAAGTCAACCCGGTGTTGGAAAAGAATCCCAGAAGCCAACATTCAAAATGGAGCAAGAAAATTATGAGAAAAAGAATGATTTCGGTTGCGGAAACGGATGTTTGTTTCCCTGGAAAACTTCATCGTCGCCTTCTTTATTCAACAAGTCGAGAACATTTCCTTCGTCAAAATCAACGAAAGAATCGCAAAGACATAGTTTCAACAAGTCGTTTTCAATGCCGGCTTCGGTTTCCAAGAACAAATATGGGAAAATTAGCGATAAAAAGTTCGATTTTCCGGCCAAGAAAGTATCGACGTTGGCAAGTCCAGTTAAATCAAGGTGGTATTTGTTTGCATTTGGAGTTGGAAGGTTTCCAATGGAGATTGAGCTTAAGGATATGAAGATGAGACAGAGCAGGAAATATAAGACAATGAAGTCTCGAGCATTAGACAGAGGCGGCAATGGCGGCGGCGGCCAATCGGAAAATGTCAAGGGTGATAATGGAAGGAGATCGGGAAAGGGTTTTTGGAGGTTGATGAAGGTTTTAGGGTCTAATCAAATGTTTATTTAATTAACGATTACAATATAATGTTATTCGAGCTTAATTCTGTCATACTGGCTTAAATTAGCTGAGTATTTGAATCTTAATTTAATTAATATTATATTATATATATTCTAGTATCGCTTATGAAAGTTGATATTAAACTCATTCGGACTCGGAGCTTTTAAACTGTCAAGAGACATTGAAATTAATTTAATTTTATCCAAGGAAAAAGTATGTTCGAGACTATTAGAAAAGTCTAGAGGACTGTAGAAATCTCAAGAGAAAGCTGAGTCATCAGCTTTCTGTTATCATTTTGTTATTTGTCATTATTGGCGGGAAATGCTGTTACAAACAGTTGTATAAAGGCACCTATGAGTGCACTGTGTAATCAACCAGTTTTGGAATGAAATGGATGAGTATTAGCTCAATTTAACATGGTATCATTCGCCTCTTCGATCCTGGTTGTAACCCCCTAGACCCGCCTATGCGTTACAACGGATCCTAAGAAGTTACATTAGGGTCACAAGAGCGACCCATGATAAGATTTCAAATAAACATATAGTTAAACCTTTAAAATCATAAATCAAATATCTGATTTAAAATAAAATTTCAGAAATCGTTCAAAACGATAAAACAATTATGATACAAGTTGCGGAATTAAATTTCAGACTCATTTGTATAATGCAAACATGACACACATGCCCCCTAGTTACACAGATACCGTACTCCCTGACGAGCTGAAGAAACTCCCATACCGACGTTGATAGGTGCAACTTGTCTGATCTTTTATCCTGAGATGGTAAAAACAACATGAGCTTGGGAAAGCTCAGTAATACAAAACTACCAGAAGATACTATAAACTCATGCAGATATATGGTAGGCACAACATTTTCATGATGTTTTAAGCAGTGACAGTCCTCTATTCCTTTCTGTTATTTCAGAGTAACATTATACTTGAGATTAACAGTACTTGTTCTTTATTCATCATCGAGTAACAAACGGGAATTATACGAGTTGATAGTTACGAAGATGAAACAAGGAGTTTAGTGTCTAGTGTGTTCCAATAAGTGCAGATCAAGCAGGCATAATTGCATACTAACCATATCATAAGAACATGTAACAATTCAATGCAAATGCTCAAGTACATACAAGGGTTTACTGGTAACTACCCTCCAACCGAACACCAAAATGCAATTCCCCATGAACTGCATACAAAAGGTCTTACCCTAGGCCTGAGGCGTAGGAGCCTACTTAAGGGAATGCCTTAGGTCCAGAAAGACTTACCCTAGGCCCGTGGGCGTAGGAGCTTAACAGAACAACTGGATCAGGGCTGTGACAGACACTTCAATAATAACCTGAGAGTATCCCTAAGCAGAGCAGTTCAGATTATAACACATTATCATTAGATTTCAGTCAACAGAGCATATAGCATATCCATTATACAGAGATTCAGATATCATAAGTTCATAACAGACCAGAATATAATCTCAATCATATTGCGCATACAATACTTTTTCAACAGATATAATCATGCTTCTCAAACAGAATCATTCATACTTTTAGATTTCACACCCTATCAGATAAATATGTTTTTCAACTCAAAGTGCATCATATATCATGATCAGACAATCATCACATAATCATAATCCATTTATATATACATATATATACACAACAGAATGCAGCACACGTGGAATACACTAGACAGAACAAATTTTATTTCTCAGAGATACCTGATAATTTACAGAATGAGGCACATTGAGCTTTTGGCTCGAAACAGATATTCTAGGAGTTCATACATCATGCTCTTTTAGGTTTAAATATATCGAGCGCTTTAATCATTTAAGCTCACAAGGGTGTTATGGTCATTTCGACGTTTATGGGCATTTTGGTAATTATACCAACATTGATTAAGCAATGGTTCACAGAACTCAGGTATCTTGTTTGCTCATTAGTTTTCTAACCGAACATTCAAGTATTTCTATATCAAGGTCTTTTAAATTATCAGATAATTCTAGGATGCTCTAATCATTTAGGCTAACATAACCTTTTAGTTATTTAACTATCATGACAATTTTTCAAATATAACACAATCATAACAGAACGACGATTTTAATTCTCAGGGGCTCTAACAGTTTATCAAACCTCTAAAATGTGTTTAATGCGGCATATCCCAACTTTACAATACTTACTAACATTCAGATGTGAATAATTTGCGTGTATCAGAACTTAACACCGGCTGAAATGTATATCTGAACGACCGCCTTCATACTTTACTATAAGGTTCAGTTTGAGTAATCAAGCATATAATCCTTGCAAATATTCATACCTTACCTTAGTATGGTAAGCGATAGGCATACACGAATCGTTTTCTTTTCTTAACACTTAGGGGCACTTTAGCCATTTAAGTCTTTTTAGAAAATTTCAGGATTTCATTGGGTGTATAACCACCTATTTAACTGAAAGGGGTATTCTGGTCATTTTGGAAATTTGGGATAAAGCCACCATTCCTTTTTTTTTCTAAATTACCATTTGGCACCTCCATCATTCACGTACTCGGTAGAGATTAAGTCGTCTTAATCCCTCTGACCGTTACCGACGATTCATTCATTTCAGAACTTGAAGGTATAAACATCATTCCAATTAATTAGACATTTAAGTGCTCAAGGGTACTACAGTCTTTTTGGTCATTATAATTATTTCAATTATTTCGCTTGTTACTGTCGTAAGGATCGACGTAGGATTACAACGATATTCTCAGATGATTCACCTTTATGTGTTATACAAAGTTTAGGGGAGAATCCAAGTTTTAAAACCCACGAATTTGTACAAAATTGCCGGAGTCTTTCCAATGAATTATACATCTTAGGTGGAGTAAAATTGCTTAATTAGACAGAATGCAAATTTTGAGTTATTTCTTTATTATAGGGGTAGTTTAGTCATTTTTATAACCCAAGGGCAATTTCATAATTTCATAACCAACATCTCATACTCCGCATTCTGAGCATTGGTTCTTAGACACCATTGATAGAGTTTCAGATTTAACTATAATATTTATTACTATTCGCATTTTCGATACTCCCGGTCTATTAATATTCTTATCCGAATATTTTGATCTTACTGATTCTCATACTCATTTTTTTCGTATCTGATTCGACTTAAGAAGAGTTCACGAATACACTTCATCACAAACATGCATGTGTTAACCGAATATCAACATGATCATAAAGTATACCAGAGGTAGTAGTGTATTACCTTAGCTTCGAGCTGCAACGATCGATTCTTGATACTACATTCGATCGCATTCGAATCCGGACTGGATGTCCCATGACATCTCGAATACCAAGATACTTGCATACCTTCAAAAATACACATTAACATTTCAGTCCTTATCCAATGAGTACTTAACAAAATTAAACACATAAACACTTTCGGGTTCAAGGTCAGATTCGGAGGCTTTCGAGTCAGAATTTTGCAAAGCGGGCTTCAAAAACGGACTCGGGACGTCAAAAAACATAAAATAGGGCTTTTCTGGAATAGTTGACTTTTTGGTCAAAGTCAACGGTCAACGCTGACGTCAGCAGTCAAAGTCAACGCTGACGTCATGCTGACGTCACTGGTTGACCGGGTTGACTCAGTGAGTTGACTCACTGGGTTAACTCAGGCGAGTTGACTCGGTCAACGTGTCGGGTCGGGTCGGTCAACGGGTCGGGTCCTGGGTCGGACAGACATGTCGGGTCAACGGGTTTGGGCTCGAACCGAAATGGGTTTGGACCGAGTTAACCGGTTCAGGCCTTTGGGGCAACTGAACCGGCCCACTTACCCTAATATATTTGTTCGCCGGAAAAGAACGCCGGAGAGGTCGCCGGTGACGTCGAAGGGCATAACCTGGCTGTAAACAGAAGGAAAATTTAACCCACAACACAACCACAACAAAAACAACCCGGAAACTGATCGACAAATTACCGAAAAAGACCCCAACGGTCAAAACTTCGTCGGAAAAGATAGAGCTCCGACGAAACCTTTAACGGAGTCGGATGAACGATCGGACACACGGGTTTTGTAGATCGGGACGCGAGGAGCTCGACGGTGCCCACGGTGAGGCGAGCCGACGTCGGGAACGGCCGGAAATGAAGAAAACGGTGGCGGCCGAAACCTTTAAGATTCCAGATCCGTTTTCTACTGCAAACGGCCGACCGACGTCGCGCGTGGTTGACGGAAAACGGCTCAGGGGCTGACGGGACTCACGCTGACGGTAGCGGTGGAGTGCACGGAGCGACGGTGAAGTTTTTGGCGGTGGCCGGAGCGATGAGACGGGTGAGGGAGAGAGAGTTTCCAGAATTTTCAAAAAAGAGGGGAAAGATATTTTCGGGTAGCTGAACCATCTCCTATAATTAATGTTCTCAAAATTTTTAATGAAATAAAAATAAAATAAAAGGAAATGTTGGGTGGTTTATAACCAAGAGCTATTTAGCTCAATTGGTTGGGTAACCAACCACACAACCAAGAGGTTGTGGGTTCAACACTCCACACTATCAACTCCATGTTATTTTCACACTTAACTCCTTTTAGCTCATTCCTTCTTCTTCTATTTTTTTGAAACATAAAGCGGGTGTTACAATTGTCTCCCCCTTAAAAGAAATTTCGTCCTCGAAATTTATCTGAGTCAGAGAGATGCAAAAGCTGCTCTTTCATCTTTTCATGTACCAAAACAATTTTATCAGAACATACTTGTTTCTCGGAACTCTCTCTCTCTCAAATGATCACAGACCCATCTTGTAGCATCCTTAGTCACTCAAACTATCCTTAGACCCAAAGTCATCCCATCATAAATCTCAGACCAACTAACTAGAATATTGTATTTATCCATACGAGACATCATACTGTGTCAAGCGAACACTTGTCACATAACTTCTATTATAAACAGTCTCAGTCAGGGATAAGAGACATTCCGATCTACCACAAAAGTTAATCATACCACCCAAAGGTATATCTTTCAGAGTTCAAATTACTCTTCTAGGTTGACCAATTTTCAGATGAAAAACTACAACTACAGTTCAGATAAGCACTCTAGAACTCCAACCACGACTCCTAATATCAAGATGTAAACATCGAATTTCAGTCAAGGATGATATTTAACGATATACCAAGCCACACCATGGAGGAGATGCCATTCTTCATATTGATCGAACACAACTAAGGTCATTAATGGATATCACTTACCTTCATCGTAATATTCAGACAACTATTTCTTTCGTGTATAATAGAGGCACCACAGATTATACACTTTCGGCACAATCGCAAACACTTCTCTCTGAAGTTCATAGTTTTTTTTTCCGTTAGGGTATTTTCAAACACAGTCATTATCACCGAATAGCCTTTCACGAAATCTTACCTCGGTTATCCGACATGATCAAACATTTATTCTTAATCTGATTCAAAGGTATAAACCATCTCAAGTTCCTTATCTAGATACAAATTCAACCATTTAATTCAAAACACAGACGAACGTTATAGACATTTTCGGTAAGCAGATGTTGAGCTATGAGAGGCAGAATACTCAGATTTGGTTATTTCAGGAGAAAGGATTCGACATCAGAGTTTCGGCTCGGAAGAGTACGGTTATGATCTAGGGGCATGCACAGACCAGACACCCTATGAAAGACGATCGGCCGATCTACCCAGAATGATGCAACTCTAAGCTCTGATACCACTAAATGTAACCCCCTAGACCCGCCTATGCGTTACAACGGATCCTAAGAAGTTACATTAGGGTCACAAGAGCGACCCATGATAAGATTTCAAATAAACATATAGTTAAACCTTTAAAATCATAAATCAAATATCTGATTTAAAATAAAATTTCAGAAATCGTTCAAAACGATAAAACAATTATGATACAAGTTGCGGAATTAAATTTCAGACTCATTTGTATAATGCAAACATGACACACATGCCCCCTAGTTACACAGATACCGTACTCCCTGACGAGCTGAAGAAACTCCCATACCGACGTTGATAGGTGCAACTTGTCTGATCTTTTATCCTGAGATGGTAAAAACAACATGAGCTTGGGAAAGCTCAGTAATACAAAACTACCAGAAGATACTATAAACTCATGCAGATATATGGTAGGCACAACATTTTCATGATGTTTTAAGCAGTGACAGTCCTCTATTCCTTTCTGTTATTTCAGAGTAACATTATACTTGAGATTAACAGTACTTGTTCTTTATTCATCATCGAGTAACAAACGGGAATTATACGAGTTGATAGTTACGAAGATGAAACAAGGAGTTTAGTGTCTAGTGTGTTCCAATAAGTGCAGATCAAGCAGGCATAATTGCATACTAACCATATCATAAGAACATGTAACAATTCAATGCAAATGCTCAAGTACATACAAGGGTTTACTGGTAACTACCCTCCAACCGAACACCAAAATGCAATTCCCCATGAACTGCATACAGAAGGTCTTACCCTAGGCCTGAGGCGTAGGAGCCTACCTAAGGGAATGCCTTAGGTCCAAAAAGACTTACCCTAGGCCCGTGGGCGTAGGAGCTTAACAGAACAGCTGGATCAGGGCTGTGACAGACACTTCAATAATAACCTGAGAGTATCCCTAAGCAGAGCAGTTCAGATTATAACACATTATCATTAGATTTCAGTCAACAGAGCATATAGCATATCCATTATACAGAGATTCAGATATCATAAGTTCATAACAGACCAGAATATAATCTCAATCATATTGCGCATACAATACTTTTTCAACAGATATAATCATGCTTCTCAAACAGAATCATTCATACTTTTAGATTTCACACCCTATCAGATAAATATGTTTTTCAACTCAAAGTGCATCATATATCATGATCAGACAATCATCACATAATCATAATCCATATATATATACATATATATACACAACAGAATGCAGCACACGTGGAATACACTAGACAGAACAAATTTTATTTCTCAGAGATACCTGATAATTTACAGAATGAGGCACATTGAGCTTTTGGCTCGAAACAGATATTCTAGGAGTTCATACATCATGCTCTTTTAGGTTTAAATATATCGAGCGCTTTAATCATTTAAGCTCACAAGGGTGTTATGGTCATTTCGACGTTTATGGGCATTTTGGTAATTATACCAACATTGATTAAGCAATGGTTCACATAACTCAGGTATCTTGTTTGCTCATTAGTTTTCTAACCGAACATTCAAGTATTTCTATATCAAGGTCTTTTAAATTATCAGATAATTCTAGGATGCTCTAATCATTTAGGCTAACATAACCTTTTAGTTATTTAACTATCATGACAATTTTTCAAATATAACACAATCATAACAGAACGACGATTTTAATTCTCAGGGGCTCTAACAGTTTATCAAACCTCTAAAATGTGTTTAATGCGGCATATCCCAACTTTACAATACTTACTAACATTCAGATGTGAATAATTTGCGTGTATCAGAACTTAACACCGGCTGAAATGTATATCTGAACGACCGCCTTCATACTTTACTATAAGGTTCAGTTTGAGTAATCAAGCATATAATCCTTGCAAATATTCATACCTTACCTTAGTATGGTAAGCGATAGGCATACACGAATCGTTTTCTTTTCTTAACACTTAGGGGCACTTTAGCCATTTAAGTCTTTTTAGAAAATTTCAGGATTTCATTGGGTGTATAACCACCTATTTAACTGAAAGGGGTATTCTGGTCATTTTGGAAATTTGGGATAAAGCCACCATTCCTTTTTTTTTCTAAATTACCATTTGGCACCTCCATCATTCACGTACTCGGTAGAGATTAAGTCGTCTTAATCCCTCTGACCGTTACCGACGATTCATTCATTTCAGAACTTGAAGGTATAAACATCATTCCAATTAATTAGACATTTAAGTGCTCGAGGGTACTACAGTCTTTTTGGTCATTATAATTATTTCAATTATTTCGCTTGTTACTGTCGTAAGGATCGACGTAGGATTACAACGATATTCTCAGATGATTCACCTTTATGTGTTATACAAAGTTTAGGGGAGAATCCAAGTTTTAAAACCCACGAATTTGTACAAAATTGCCGGAGTCTTTCCAATGAATTATACATCTTAGGTGGAGTAAAATTGCTTAATTAGACAGAATGCAAATTTTGAGTCATTTCTTTATTATAGGGGTAGTTTAGTCATTTTTATAACCCAAGGGCAATTTCGTAATTTCATAACCAACATCTCATACTCCGCATTCTGAGCATTGGTTCTTAGACACCATTGATAGAGTTTCATATTTAACTATAATATTTATTACTATTCGCACTTTCGATACTCCCGATCTATTAATATTCTTATCCGAATATTTTGATCTTACTGATTCTCATACTCATTTTTTTCGTATCTGATTCGACTTAAGAAGAGTTCACGAATACACTTCATCACAAACATGCATGTGTTAACCGAATATCAACATGATCATAAAGTATACCAGAGGTAGTAGTGTATTACCTTAGCTCCGAGCTGCAACGATCGATTCTTGATACTACATTCGATCGCATTCGAATCCGGACTGGATGTCCCATGACATCTCGAATACCAAGATACTTGCATACCTTCAAAAATACACATTAACATTTCAGTCCTTATCCAATGAGTACTTAACAACATTAAACACATAAACACTTTCGGGTTCAAGGTCAGATTCGGAGGCTTTCGAGTCAGAATTTTGCAAAGCGGGCTTCAAAAACGGACTCGGGACGTCAAAAAACATAAAATAGGGCTTTTCTGGAAAAGTTGACTTTTTGGTCAAAGTCAACGGTCAACGCTGACGTCAGCAGTCAAAGTCAACGCTGACGTCATGCTGACGTCACTGGTTGACCGGGTTGACTCAGTGAGTTGACTCACTGGGTTAACTCGGGCGAGTTGACTCGGTCAACGTGTCGGGTCGGGTCGGTCAACGGGTCGGGTCCTGGGTCGGACAGACATGTCGGGTCAACGGGTTTGGGCTCGAACCGAAATGGGTTTGGACCGAGTTAACCGGTTCAGGCCTTTGGGGCAACTGAACCGGCCCACTTACCCTAATATATTTGTTCGCCGGAAAAGAACGCCGGAGAGGTCGCCGGTGACATCGAAGGGCATAACCTGGCCGTAAACAGAAGGAAAATTTAACCCACAACACAACCACAACAAAAACAACCCGGAAATTGATCGACAAATTACCGAAAAAGACCCCAACGGTCAAAACTTCGTCGGAAAAGATAGAGCTCCGACGAAACCTTTAACGGAGTCAGATGAACGATCGGACACACGGGTTTTGTAGATCGGGACGCGAGGAGCTCGACGGTGCCCACGGTGAGGCGAGCCGACGTCGGGAACGGCCGGAAATGAAGAAAACGGTGGCGGCCGAAACCTTTAAGATTCCAGATCCGTTTTCTACTGCAAACGGCCGGCCGACGTCGCGCGTGGTTGACGGAAAACGGCTCAGGGGCTGACGGGACTCACGCCGACGGTAGCGGTGGAGTGCACGGAGCGACGGTGAAGTTTTTGGCGGTGGCCGGAGCGATGAGACGGGTGAGGGAGAGAGAGTTTCCAGAATTTTCAAAAAAGAGGGGAAAGATATTTTCGGGTAGCTGAACCATCTCCTATAATTAATGTTCTCAAAATTTTTAATGAAATAAAAATAAAATAAAAGGAAATGTTGGGTGGTTTATAACCAAGAGCTATTTAGCTCAATTGGTTGGGTAACCAACCCCACAACCAAGAGGTTGTGGGTTCAACACTCCACACTATCAACTCCATGTTATTTTCACACTTAACTCCTTTTAGCTCATTCCTTCTTCTTCTATTTTTTTAAACATAAAGCGGGTGTTACACTGGTTCATTCCTCTTTCTAGTTTTTGTTTTGATCGTCAATCATGCCTGTCGACGGTGATTCTTCCTCCGCCTCCGATTCCAATGCATCTGATGATTCCTCTCGAGGGTTTTTCAACAAACAAATCAGTGTGAAGCTTGATGATACAAACTTCCTCCTCTGGCGTCAACAGGTCCTGTTTATGGTTCGTGGGCAGGGTCTTCAACACTACCTTGATGAGGACTACACTCCTCCAGAGAAGTTTCTGGTGGCTGCTGATGGATCCAAATCTCCCAACCCTCCCTATCAACGGTTCTTCAAACAAGACAGTTCCTTAGCCTCATGGCTACTTTCCACGGTCAGTAACTTCATTCTCACTCATTTAGTTGGATGTGAATCTTCCTCATCCATATGGAAGACACTTGTTCTTCGTTACTCTAGTCTCTCTACAACGCGAGTCATGCATCTTCATGTTCGTTTGAGATCTCTCAAGAAAGGTTCCTTATCCATTAGTGCTTACACTGCCCAGATTAAGGAAATCTGTGACTTACTTGCTGTGTGTGGAAGTCCTATTTCTGAGCTTGAACAGGTGGCCACCATTCTCAATGGACTTCCCCCAGAGTTTGAATCTGTGGTAGCTGTCATCACTGCCAGCAAGGATCCGTACACCTTTGATGGAGTTGTCTCGTTGCTCACTGATGCTGAAACAAAACTTGAAGATCCTCTTCGCCTCTCTGTGGGAAATCATAACACCACTCTTGATGCTGACTCTCGCACAGAGGCCAATTACACATCTGGATCCTCAACTCGTGGCGGCCGTGCTCCATCGACTGCAACTGCTGGTGGTCGATTCAAAGGACGCCCACGCTTCCAATGTCAAATCTGTGGAAAATTGGGGCATCTTGCCGATCGCTGTTGGTACAGATTCAACCAAAATTATCAAAGCTCTCAGAAGACCACTACTGAAGCTCATAACTGTTGTTGCACTCACACTGATCCAGAGAAAGGCTACTCACCATCTGTTGCTACTAATGCTGGGCCTTCTCCAACTGCTGATACTCCCCAGGTCAACTCACTTGTTGCTACTCCAGGGGTCTGGTACCCTGATTCAGGTGCCACGCACCATGTGACTCGTGACAAATCTCAGCTTCAATCTCCTCATTCTTATGAAGGTCAAGGTAAAGTACATATTGGGGATGGTTCGTCCCTAGCAATCACACACGTTGGTCACGGTTGCTTGCCCACTGAATCTCGTACCTTACATCTTGAGCAACTTCTTTTTGTTCCTGATATCACACGCAACCTCTTCTCTGTTTCCAAGTTTACATCCGATAATGATGTTTTTTTGAATTTCATGCCTCTTCTTGCTGTATCAAGGATGAACGCACAGGTTCTGTTTTGCTTCGAGGGGTTCAAGCTAATGGCCTCTATGAGTTTCCTCCACACTTTCCTCCCATGCATGCATGTTCTTCTTCCTCCTCTGTTGATTACTGGCTTTGGCACAATAGGATGGGGCATCCTTCCTCTGATGTTGTTAGTCTGGCCTTGAATAAACGTGTTTCTCCTCCCAAGGACTCCTTCTGCCATGCTTGTCACTTGGGCAAGAGTCACTCCCTACCATTTCAGGAGTCTTCTACAGTTTATAGCTCTATTTTTCAGCTTGTTGAAATTGACATTTGGGGACCTGCTTCAGTGGCCTCCGATGGTTATCTTTATTATATGTCTTGTATTGACATGTATTCACGCAACACTTGGTTGTTTTTTCTTAGAAGAAAGTCTGATGCATGTAATGCTTTTACTCAGTTTTACAACTTAATAAAAACTCAGTTTGGGAAGACTCTATTAGCAGTACAAGTTGATGGAGGAGGAGAGTTTCGGTTTCTTCATACTCTACTGGCTCAATTAGGAGTACAGCTGCGTATCACTTCTCCACATACTTCCTCTCAAAATGGTGTGGTTGAGAGGAAGCACAGGCACATAGTGGAGACATCTCTCACATTGCTTGCTCAGGCATCGCTTCCCCTTCATTTCTGGTCTTATGCAACCCTCAATGTTGTGTTTCTAATCAACAGAATGCCCTCCACTGTTCTTGCTGGGCAATCACCATTTCGAATCTTATACAACAAAGATCCTGACTGCAGTTTTCTCAAGGTATTTGGGTGTCTTTGCTACCCTCATCTTCGGCCTTACAATGCTCACAAACTGGATTTTCGATCTCGAGCCTGTGTGTTCCTTGGTTACTCTCCCTTGCATAAGGGTTATTGGTGTTTTGATCGTGTTACAGGTCGTATCTTTGTCTCACGGAATGTCATCTTTCATGAAACTGTCTTTCCCTTTCACAATGCTACACATTCCACTTCTCAATCTTCCTCAGCCTCAAATGACCTTTCCTCCACACTTCATGTTGTCCTAGATCACCCCTCTGACCATATTGAACCACCCTTAACCACTCCCACTCCTACTGAACCCTTGCATTCTGCTGTTGACACACCTCAACCACCACCTTCCCCTATCCAACCTACCTTGCATCAGTCTTCACCTACATCTGAACCACCCCTAGTTAATATTCCACCATCCCCTCCTACAACTATTGATAACCCTTCTACCACAAATGAAATACCTCCAACTCACTCTCACACTGCGTCCTCTACCTCTCCTCATAATTCCCACCCTATGGTTACTCGCAGCAAAGCTGGAGTATTTAAACCTAAAGCCTATCACCTTCAACTTGATGATGACATTCCTGTGGACGTGCATGCATCCATGCAAAACCCTAATTGGTTAAGTGCTGTAAATGCTGAGTATGCTGCGTTACTTGCAAATGACACCTGGGATCTTGTTTCATTGCCTCCCGATCGTCGTGTTATTGGATGTAAATGGCTTTTCCGGATTAAAAGGCTTGCTGATGGCATTGTTGATCGCTACAAAGCACGCCTTGTAGCGAAGGGTTACTCTCAGCTTGCAAGATGTGATTACAGGGAAACCTTTAGCCCGATGGTTAAAGCTTCTACAGTGAATTTGCTCCTCTCTCTTGCCGTGGCTCATTCCTGGGGTATACGCCAAGTGGACGTTAATAACGCCTTTTTAAAAGGTGATCTAGATGAAGATGTTTATATGCTTCAGCCCGATGGTTTTCAGCAGGTTGCTGAGGATGGTACTCAACTTGTCTGTAAGCTTAAGAAAGCTTTGTATGGACTCCGCCATGCTCCTCGAAACTGGTTCGACAAGCTCAAGTCCTTTCTTCACACACTGAACTTTCGATCCTCAAATGCTGACACCTCCCTGTTTGTTTACTCGGACACCTCAATCATGACATACATCATTGTTTATGTCGATGATATTCTAGTTACAGGGTCGTCCTCAATACACATCAATGAAGTAGTTCAGCAATTACATCGAAAGTTTTCCTTAAAAGATCTTGGGGAGCTCAATTTTTTCCTTGGCATTCAAGTGATTCGTACATCTACTGGTCTCCTTCTTTCACAGAAGAAATATATTACAGAGCTCCTTGTTAAGTTTGATTTTCGTGATCTCATAACTGCTCCAACTCCTATGGTTGCCTCTGTCAAGCTTCATAAGGATGGTGATTCCCCTGTTGAACGTGCCACTGACTTTAGAAGCCTTGTGGGATCTCTTCAATATGTATGTCATACACGTCCAGACATTGCTTTCTCTGTTAACAAAATAGCTCAATTTATGCAACGACCTACTGCTCTTCACTGGATGGCTGTCAAGAGAGTCATACGCTATCTTACTGGCACGCTTGACCTTGGTTTATGGTTCACTGCTCAACCATCCTCTACCTATACACTTCACTCCTTCTCTGATGCCGATTGGGGCAGTGACCCTGATGATCGTCGGTCAACCTCAGGTCATTGCACGTTCATAGGCCCTCATCTTCTTTCTTGGAGCTCACGCAAGCAAAGGTCTGTTTCAAGGTCAACTGCTGAGGCTGAATTTAGGAGCCTTGCTGATGCAGCTGCAGACATTCTTTGGTTTCAGGCACTTCTTCATGATATGCACATTCAGCTTCTTCAACCTCCTGTTCTTTGGATTGACAATACGAGTGCGGTTGCAATGGCTGCAAACCCTGTCTTGCATTCGAAAACGAAGCACGTCGATCTTGATTTATTCTTCCTTCGAGAGAAAGTTATGGCCCGTACCCTTCAAGTCAATTACGTTCCAGCTGCAGCACAAGTTGCAGATATCTTCACTAAAGCCAACTCTACTGCCAGTTTTGAGGATTTTCGACTCCAACTATGTGTTCAATCTCTATCCAGGGATCTTGCGAAGCGGGGGGAATATTAGAAGAGTCTAGAGGACTATAGAAATCTCAAGAGAAAGCTGAGTCATCAACTTTTTGTTATCATTTTGTTATTTGTCATTATTGGCGGGAAATGTTGTTACAAACAGCTGTATAAAGGCACCTATGAGTGCACTGTGTAATCAACCAGTTTTGGAATGAAATGGATGAGTATTAGCTCAATTTAACAGAGACTAGCGACCGAGGAAGGATTCGAAGTTATGAGATTATAGTCGAATAACTCAACTGATATTGTAGACTAGCTTTAAATGATTCTCGAGAGCTAGTTTAATTTTATCGAGCTTACTAAGAAGCAGGGTGTTGGTTCGGTCTTCTCACCGTCAGTTGTTCGTAGCAAGTCGGCGTTCATTTTTTCGTCACCAGCTTCAGCTTGTCGGCCCGGTTTGGTGGTTTCCTTCGTGACGTTGCGCATGTGGTTTTTAGGGGCGCCGACGGCTTCCTTTGTCATCTTCACGCAGACCATAAGCTTCGCTCGTCGGCGTCGCTTTGCAGGGCTAGGCTGTGTTCTTGTTTTGAGCCTCTCAACTCTTGGTTTTGGTGTTTTCGGAACCTTTACAGCGGTCTGGTCGGGGTTCTTATGATATTTAGGTCCGGCAAGAGGGAGGTGGAATCGAGAACGGAGAGACAAGTCGGGTGTCGGTTCCTTTCTGGACAGCTGGGTGGTCGTGCCGTCGAATCCTTGTGGGCTACGGCTGCCGGAATTTCTTTGAAAGATGGTTTCTGGTTTGGCAGTCTTGTGTGGAAAGTTGGATGGTTTGTCAAGTCAGAGATCGCGACTGCTGATCGGACTCCGCTGCTCGGTTTACTTATTGGCCCCCGGATCGGAAATGGCCTTTTCGCCGGTGGTCGTCCAACAGTAACACTAACGTTACCTCATGAAACGAGGATGGAGAAAGGCAAGCTGACATGGGCATTTTGGTCCTTTCCCGTGGGGACAAGCCCCTTTCCTTATTTAGCAGGCATTGACTTTTCTCATATGATTGTTCTGGTTATCACCCCATCTGCTATCTAGTTAATACTCTTGGCTTTTGTGGTGCCGTCTATTTGATTGCGGATAACTCCGGTGGGAGTTATCCGCAGCAAGCATGAACTTTTGTCTTCTACTATCGACTTGTGGAAGGTGAGGTTGGTGGCGGTGTTTCTGAGCCCTTCCCCGAGAAGCCTTGGCTTCGGCTGCACTAGGATCTTTCGTAGGTTTTTGAGGTTTAGTTTTCTTCCATGTTTACGCTGCTTTGTTGCTGATTTTCGTTGTTTTGGTATATGTTCTTCTGCGTTTTGGTCATGGAAGGGTGATCTTCCCAGTATCGTGTTCCCAAGCTACCTATCAAAGCCCATTTCTACTATCGTCGTGACAAGGGTCACAACCAATGGTGTGAAAGCATGCTTCTGGATAGAGCTCTCCGGCGTAGTTAGTTATGTTCGTGGTAGCCAAAAAATGCGATGGCTAGTTTTGGAGCTTCCGTCCTTACTGATGGACTTTGCTGATGTTATGATGCTACCCAAGGCTTTGCCACTGGAAGCATGGTCTCGTTGCGCTCAACGCGCTGCTGGTGTGTCGTTTTCTTTTCTTTTGTTTTTTCCTTTAAGGTCGAGGACCTTGTTTGATGATCTTTGTGTCTTGTATTCTCGTGTAAGACCTTTCCTTTTGTTAATGAATGTCTGTTATTCTTGGATAATAAAAAAAGCTTACTAAGAAGCACCTTGCCAGCGGTAAGGGAAACAATGGAGTTCGAGCTTTTTCTTGCCAAGGCAACAATGTGAAAATATTTGGAATTTTTATTGCCGACCTCGTACCGTCTCAGCCGAGATTTTTAGAGCCACTCGCGCTCTTCCCTTCTACAAGAATCCCACAATTTAGATCTAATAGAGGAGAACCCAACATGGGCGTCCACTTTGCAACGATTGTTCCATCTCTTGTAAGGAATCAAGATCATTGGCTTTTCTTGACTGAAGCCATTTCTTCTAATGCGATCTGCAAGCCTTAAGTAGGTTCCGAATGCTACAACCGGTTAGGAATTTGGTATGCGGCAAAATAATTAAAGCGATAACAACATCGACTAACACATGCACATGAGACAAGATTTAACCTGGTTCAGCATAGCCTGCCTCCACGGATGAGAGAAACGAACAATTCACTATCAACGTCGAGAACCCGAAGAGTACAAATACATGATAACCCATGTAATCCCAAAATTCGGTGTACAAATCACATGACCCGATGAAACCAAAACACTGGGCAAAAAAAAGAATTAAAAAGAATTTTAATGAGGCACACAATGCATGTTTAGGGCTTGTATGATTTTATCTTTAATAAAATCGTATTGGTTGAGAAAAAAAAATAGAAGGCTCAAATTATTGACATTTAAATAACATATTTGGATTTGAATCCAACTTATGTATACATGTAAATAACATTTTTTTCAAACTCAAAATAATAGTAGTTGTAACCTAATACTTAAATTATGACTAACAATTGTCCAACTAATTCTTAAATAAAACGTATTATATATCATATAAAAATAATATTAGATATAAACATTGTAATCATTTTTAAGGATAAACTAAATTGCATACCACTCAACTATGACCGCTGAAAAAAATTATATAGTTGTAGAGCTTTTAAGATACCATACCTACAATAAATTAAAGGCTTTAGGGATATGAGAAGAGGAAAACGTGAACGTTTAGTGAATATATTTTTTTTTTGAAATATGCTGGTGCGATGCAAGGGTAGGCATTTGTTCAACTTTCTTAGTCTTTTCTAAGACGGCACACACAGCATGCATTACTGGTGCTCGAACTCGGGTCCCAAGGGATGATGAACATCTACCTTTGCCACCAGGACACAAGGGGATAAGCTAGTGAATAAAATTTTGAGTCAAAAATAGAAGATTATATCACATTATTGATTATATAATATGGTCACAAAAGTTGCAATAACAATCCACAAATAACGAGAAATCAGTTATATGATATAACTTTTATAATATCATAAAAGCATGCCTACAATTTCAATACTCATAGGCTTACAAATTTTATAACATCAGATCAATAATTTAGTTGTTTAGTTCACATGCCACGTCGTGTCAGTATGCACCGTGATGATGTTTATGTTGTTTTTTTATTTTACACTCCTGGGTTATGTATAATGCCAATATCTTGCCTTTATTCTAAATAAAAAATCTATTTAGCTGTGTTAAAGCCTGTACATAACGAGAATATGGAAGGCCTAATAGGCTGGAAAATGTTGATGTCTTGATTCCAATGAAAGTTTTATTGCAAGAAGACAAGGTAGGTGGTTCTCCAATAAATTTGGAAGTTGCCAACTCAATGGCTCTTCCCGAGGTTGAACTTGTGTTTCTTTTGTATCTCTAGCGTTGTAACATTTGGGGTGTATTTGTGATTTGATGATTGACTTAGGGTTGTTAGGTGTATTATTGCGGAGATGATTCGAGTCTGTCTTGTACCTCATTGTGTGTATTTTTTTCCTCCACTTACGTTTAGGGTGGTTTTTAATAAGGCATATAATATAAGTGTTAATTTTATCTTATTAATAAAAACTCCATTGCCAAACAAAAAAAAATTAAAATATATATGAATTTATCTGTGTTTCAATGAGATTACCACCAAACATCTTGTTTTAACTCATTGCTTGAATCCCAAGATAATTCTGAGTCTGCGTGCACCTTCTTGTTTGTCGCCTCAAGTTTCGAGAATAAGCATATAAAGATGCAGTCTTGAAATTTTGATTTTTATGTCAAATATGTAAAAATTAAATCGATTTGAAAAAGTCGTATGAAATAACACGTAAAATTAAGTCTCTAGATAACCTAATCAAAACCACATAAAAGTTTTCATAAAACGAGCTTGTAATTTTCTTAAAAACCCAAAATTCTTTTATGAACTTGTAATTTTGATTAATTTGGTTTGCCTACAGTGAGTATTTTGTTTTTGTATTTTTGGATAAACTGCATAAATGGTCCTCCAATTATGTTTTAATTCATGTTTTCGTCCCTCGACTATCAGAAATTATAAATTGGTTTCTCAACTTAAAAAAATAACAAATTAATCTGACGCCGTTAAAAATTTAACAATCAATGGCGTGGATTTTACATTCTGTTCGGACCCATTTTATAGAAAGATAAAATTAAATATATGAGTCATTATCTTTTTCTAAGAATAAAAAATAATTAATGTTAAATGCCACCACTATCACGGGGCCATTACCCTCTTCCAAAAAAATATGTCTGATAAGATGTGCAGCGCCACCGTTTATATATCACAAGACCTTCCTATTCCTTTTCGACGTGAGATTAATGATCCCGCCTCTTCTCAAATGTGATACCCACACATTACCAAATTCAACCCTTCAAACGCCATCTGTTCATCCCTTCCGCCACAAATAGTAGAAGAATTCGAAGTATCGTGTAAATTAGGTTTTAGAATGTTAGGGCCTTTAAGATTTAGGTTAAGGGAATTGAGAGTTTTTCATTTAAATTCACGTGAGATATGAATGGTTGAAGAAGGAAAATAAGGGATTGGAAAGGGGTATAACATTAACTAAGACTTAAAATTAAACGATGTAGTTTTATATTAGTTACTGGGCAAAATTAAATGACTTTGAGGGGAAAACTGATGTATGCAAAAAAATATGAGCAACATTACTGATTGGGTTCACTTCAGGAACAAAATAACATCTTAAACTTAAAAATTAAAATGTAATTTTATTACTGTATTGACTTTTCACTCTAGAAATTTTAGAATGAATAGATCACAGTTTTATTGTTTTATTGTTTTAAGGGTGAGAAAACATAATTTTATCATAGACAAATAAGGATTTCAGCTGGAGAAATAGCAGAAAGTGCTGTTTGTTTCCTTGGAAAATCTCATCGCCACCTTCATTATTCAACAGGTCAAGAACATTTACTTCATCAAAATCAAGGAAAGAATCACAAAGACTGAGTTTCAACAAATCATTTTCAATGCCAGCTTCCGTTTCTAAGAACAAATATGGGAAATTCAATTTGTCGTTCAAGAAAGTATCAACGTTGGCAAGTCCAGTTAAATCAAGGTGGTATTTGTTTGCATTCGGAGTTGGAAGGTTCCCAATGGAGATTGAGCTTAAGGATATGAAGATGAGGCAGAGCAGGAAATACAAGGCAATGAAGTTTCAACCACCGGACAACGGCAATGGCGGTGGCGGCCGATCGGAAAATTATTAGTTTAAGGGGTGACAAGTTCTTGTAATTTTGAGAAAAAAATCAATTGTGTTTTTGAATTTTTGTATTCAAATTAAGTTTTTAGATTTAAAAAATTAATCAATGTGGTTCTTTAACCGATGAAAACTATCGTTGATTATTACCATGCTAACGTAACGATTCATGATGATGATATAATGCTTTTTACATGTGAATGATGGTGTGATAGAAAGGTTTAATTCATTGTTTTTAAAGCTTAAGACCTTAATTATTTTTTATTAAGTTTGAGCGATTAATTAATTATTAAAATATTTTAAAAATTAAATAGTAAAAGACTACTAAAAAATTTAAAATATTAAGTCAGACTTTAAATCATGACATTGTGAATAGAGAAAATTGGGTTGGGAGGGTCGCCCTCATATTTAATCTCTGCAAAACTTGATCTAAATTAGTCAGCAATGAATCAGATAGATATCAATGATCAAACCAAAAAAAATAAAAATACTACTACAAATTTAAAAAAAATCCAAAAAAAGTTTATAAAAATTCCTTAGTTTTTTTTCCTTTAAAAGTTAAATAAGCCTCAAACATTCTATAAAAATCAATTAAGTCCGTTTATTGTATTTTTATTTACATGTGAACCACTACGTTAATATTGTGAACTTCTACGTTAATATCAACAATGATTTTTTACAGTAAAAAGATCATGGCCCTGTTTGGTAAATAGCGATTTGGGAAAAAATTAGAGGTTTGACTAGTCAAATCCGCTAATATTGATGTTTGGTAAATAGCGAATTGAAATAGCGGATTGGGGTGAAAAAGCTAATTTTGAAAAAGCTCCTAATATGAGCTTTTTGAAATTAGAGATTTGATATTAGAGTTGTAATGACTCTTTTACCCTTAACAATTACCAAAAATTTCCAAATAACCTAAATTAAATAATAATATTTTTTAATATAAATAATAACATATTAAATATTGGACTTATTTGTTGTTACTACTAATTTATATGGTGACGTTTGTAAGTTAATTCTATTTTTTATTATCACGTATTTATATGTGCATATAAAATTAATAATTATATAAATAATAAATTAATATATAAATCTTTCAAATATGTTTAAAAAATTTATATTAAAAAATAACTTTTACAAATCTAATTAATATTAATTAGATACAAAATATTAATAACTGGTAAATTATTCAAACAAGTATTAAATATAATCATGTTCTTATATGTCATTTTGCTTGTTAAAATAATCAAACAGCTATCAGCTATCAGTTAATTTTACCAAACACTTTTATACAATCAGCTAATATAATCCGCTAGTCAAATCAGCTAATGCAATCAGCTATCAGCTATCAGCTAATGTAATCCGCTATCAGCTATCAGCTATCCGCTAATTGCCAAACATGGCCCATATTAATTAAATTTTTTAGTTTAAAGATTTAATTGAATGAAAAAATAGTTATAGGTTTAATTGAGTCAAAAATTAGTTTATAGGTTTAATTATTTTTTTTCAAAAGTACATAAACTTCTCCTTTCTCGCACAATTAACCCTTAAATGTTTTAGCGAAAGACTAAACATGAAAATCCGGTTGTTGTTCAGGCTTTCTTTGATTGCATTCTACACGTGTTGGTAAGTTTCTCTTTTCACACGTGTGAGAAAATTGAGAATTGTTTAATTTAGGATTGTATAAGAGGATGTGATTCTAATTATGAGATTTATTTTTTCTTTGTAATAAATATAGAGGAAATTAGCAGCTTCAAATAGTTTTAGCATTATAAATTATCGTAATTTCATTAATGATATCTAGGTATTTTTGGGTTGAGATGACATGTTATGAATTGACCGTCTATCTTTTATCTTTTCAATATATTAATCCAACGTTGAAAGCTCAAGTTATGTCTGTTTTAGTGAAAACTGTGCGAGCAGAAATCTCTATACGAGTTTAATACGAAAATTATTATTTATTACAAATTTTTAATAATTTTATTAATTATTTGTACTTAAATTCAAACTAGAATTTTATACGAAGATATTTAGATGATTTAGGATTAGATTTATGAAGATATTTAGATGATTTAGGATTCATTTGGCCGTGGGCTATTTTCTTTTTCTTTTCAAGGTTGATGGATTCACTTTGTTAATTTTTCTATCGAAACTTTCTTTAACATGAATCTTTTAGTTTTGGTGAGGGATGTCGTCTTCACACTCTGAGTTGCCTAATCAATTGCGGTTGAGAGAGTCAGTCATAACCATTATTTTAGAGGTTGCCTAGTCAATTACGGCTATGAGGGTTTCATAGGAAAAATATCTCGTTTCTACTTTAAGGTTATGTTTTCTTGCAATTTGCTGAATTTGAAGTTTTCTCGAATCATATTATGGAGATTTCTAAATTAATTGTGATCTAGAGAGTTCCTAGATTTTTGAGGTTTTCTTGAATCCTGAGTTTCATATCACTAGGTCTAGCCGTCTAAGCACATGTTTGATGATCAAGCATGTCGGACCGGAACGACGGTTATTTCATCACACCAAACTCAACATCCTATGAATCCCACCTCGAAAAAGACACGAGAACATGCCATTTCTTTAAGCATATCACTCTCAGATCTCAACAATCATCCCACTTTTGATTTGGCGAACAACGGTGCCGAGTGCCGACGAAATCGACCCGTATTTGGGAGGAGCTTAAAAGAAATTCATTTGCACCATCGACGACTCTATGTTGGTCAAGTATTTGGGGTTTGGCTTTGCCAATTGAAGTGGTTCCTTTCCGTTGGAAATAAATTTACAGGAGCAAAGGAAGGAGAAGTACATGAATTTTTAAAAAATTTAAATTCAAATTGTCATTATATTCATATATATAAACGTAGACCTCCTAGTCATGAGCAACACGAGGACGCATGATAATGCCAAAAATTAGTCAAAGAATGTTAGCAAATGGACTAGCTAGTTTCACAAGTAATTATAATATTCTTTTTTTATAAAAAAAAAAAATTGGTAACCGAAATTGCTTTTAAATTCAAAAATTAGGTGGCTTATTGATATAGACAACCATCTCATGTTTAAGAAATAATAAATAGTTTTTTTTTTTGAAAATGGGGTTTTATTAACTTATTTTGATGAACCATGGTTTCAAGCCTCATTAAAAAACCTCCCTACCCCTAATTGGAGGAAAAAGATTGCTATGAAACATGGTTAGTACATGCTTGATACTCGAAGAGATAATGACCCATTTGCCCGCATATATTCTAGCTTCGAAAAACTAGTAGCCCTTTACTCAGCTATTAGACCACCGCCAAGCCACCCTCCCTTGCTGCATTTGCCTTCACATCCCATTCAATTAGATTTACCCTCACACAATTGCCATATTGCATCATCCCTTCTGTCTATTCCTTTCTTTGCTAGGAAGTCCGCAAAAGTATTTGCTTCTCTGGGGGCAAACTGAATGTTCCATTCGATACCCTGCCCCATCCGTAAGGCCGCTGCAATCATCGTATTAAATGGTGGTGGGCAGAAAACAGGGTTTACCATCCATTTCGCCACCAATTGGCAATCCGTCTCGATGCACAGTTTGCAAAAGTTTCTCCACCTTGACTCTTTGAACAATCTGATGGCCTCTGTAACTGCTCTTACCTCGGCCGAAGTTGCATCTGTTTCACCAATCATTTTCGAGAAGCTGATCAAAACCTCCCCCTTTTGATTCCTCAACACTCCACCGATCCCTCCTTTGCCGTAACTTCCTCTTACCGCCCCATCGGTATTGAATTTGAGTTCGCCTGGACATGGGGGGTTCCATCTGCTGCTTTTGTCCTTAAGGTGGTGTACGACAATTCGATTAAACCTGCTTGGGCAGTTCAATAAGCTGTTAAGGTCCCCTACCTCTTCGTGCCATAGAGCTTTGCACCACCACCCTAGCCTTAGGATTCCCATCTGGAAAATTCCATACGCTGTTGCCATCTTATTGCTGAAAATGGCTTCGTTTCGGGCAAGCCATATGCTCCACGAAAGGCTAAAGAAACTAAGGCTCCACACCTCGACTTGGAAACCTCTCGGCATTAATCCCGCCCATGCTTCGAATGTTTCCCGGACAGTTCTAGGTTGAACTAGACATATCCTCCACTGACCAAGCCATAGATGCCATACTTGCCATGCCTTCCCGCATTGGTTCAACACATGATCGACTGTTTCGCTCTCGACTCCACACATTACACAAGTCGATGAAGCTTGGTTTGCACATCTTCTCTTATGAAGCTCATCCACCGTCGGTAATCTACCCTTCAACGCCCTCCAAACAAAAAACTTTACCTTTGGGGGTGCTTTGCTTTTCCAAACCTGTTCCCAGATTTTTTCCCCCGCTCCCTCCAGTTTTTTATTGAAGTCGAGCCAAGCCTTAGTCGTGTACTGGCCATTGGAACCTGATGTCCATCTTACGCTATCATGGATAAACATATTTGGTTTGAAGCCCCTAATACACTCCAATAAAGACTCCCACTCCTCCACCTCCCAGTTGAAAGTAGGTCTTCTTAGCTTAATATTCCACGACCAAATGTTTCCTCTGTTCTCACCGAATTCGAAAATTTTCCCTTCTTTGTTCATTGAAAGTGCATACATTCTAGGGAACAATAATTTAAGGGGGGTCTTTCCCCAATCCACACATCATTCCAGAAGCTAGTTAGTTTCCCATCTCCCACCGAAATGCGCATCTGATTCCTCAACCTCTGGATACATTCAGGATATGCCGATGTGATGTTTTTCCAAATCGCTGATTTCCTACCCTGCTTTAAATTTGTCGGGAAGAACACTGAATCTGAATTCTCGTATCTTGCAGATATAACTTTTCTCCACAGATTGTCTTGTTCTGAACCGTATCTCCAAATCCATTTCATAAGCAAGGCTTGGTTTTTTTTTTCTTAAAATCAGTTAAACCCAGGCCTCCACGATTTGTTTGCATACATAGAGTTTCCCAGCTCACCCATCGGATTGCTGCCTTGTCTACCGCTCCCCAAAGAAATTTGGAGACCGTGCTTGACAATTCTCTGTTAACTTTGTTCGGCATATAGAATATGGACATATAAAATATTGGAAGGCTCATCAGAACTGGCCTTATAAGTGTGATTTTTCCTCCAAACGGAAGTTTTTTCGATTTCCATCCCGCTAGACGTTGTTTGACTCGGATCAACACTGGTTCCCACAGTTTCGGATTGCTTCTCTTAATCCCAAGCGGTATACCAAGGTAAGGTGTTGGGAAGGTCTCTTTCTTACAATTAATTTCAGCAGCCCATCTATCTACTAAGGCTTCTTCTACATTGACTCCCAATAACTTGGATTTTTCCAGGTTCAATTTGAGACCTGATGCTAATTCAAATCCTTTCAGCAAATATACCATCTTTTTTACTTCCTCTCCGTTTGCCTTTGTGAATATGATTAGATCATCTGCGTATTGTAGATGTGAAATGCTCAGGGGATTTCTGCCGATGCCATTTTCCATAATCAGACCACAATCCACCGCTTTATGAATAAGACTACTCAGCACCTCCGCTACTAAGTTGAATAACAACGGGGACATGGGGCATCCTTGACGAAGGCCGCGCTTTATTTTGAATTTATTGGAAGGCGATCCATTCACAAGAACCGATATGGACGCCGTAGTCACACAGGTGCGAATCCACCCAATCCAGCGGCTTCCGAAACCCATCCTTCCCAGTACAAAAAACAAAAAATCCCAGTTCACGCTGTCATACGCCCTTTGGAAGTCCGCCTTGAACACTAGCCCACTACCTCCAGATTTTTCCCAAAAATCAATAACCTCATTGGATATGAGCACGCAATCTAGTAATTGCCTACCTGGGCAAAAGGCGAACTGGTTCTGGCCTATTAGTTCTTCCATCACTGTCTTCAATCGCAAGGCGAGAACCTTGGCGAGCAGTTTATATACAATCCCTACCAAGCTTATAGGCCGATATTCTTCAATCGAAGTGGGGGACTCAATTTTTGGTATCAACACAATAAATGAGTGATTGAAAGACAGATCCTCTACCTTGTTGTTGAAAAAATCTTCGAAAAACCTTAGCATTCTTGGTTTCAAATTTGACCAAAATTTTTTAACAAAGCCAGCGTTAAATCCGTCTGGCCCCGGCGCTCTCGAATTATCTAACGAGGACAAGGCATCAAGCACCTCTTCTTCCGTGAATTTACTCTCCAATCGAGCCGCTGATTGTTCACGTAACACTTTCAGATTGCAATTCAATTCAGCTACCTGTACTGTATCGCTTGCACCATATGCTGCTTTAAAAAAATTTTCCACTTCTTTTTTAACTAAAGGAGGGTCACTAACATATACATTTCCAGCTTTAATCCTATCCAATCGGTTGTGCCTTCTTCTGATCGAAGCTACTAGATGGAAATAAGCGGTGTTCTTGTCCCCTTGCAAAAACCACCTCGTCCTGGACTTCTGCCTCCACTCTCGTTCTTCTCTTCTTTCAGCTTGCCACAGCTTGGTTCTAAGCGTGCGAAGTTCTTGCCAAGCACCAGGATTGGTAGATCCATTGCACAATCTTGCTTCCAGACGGTTACACCTTCCTTCGAGACTGTCGACCGCTTCTTCTGGCTTATTTTTTTTCTCCAACGCCCATGTTTTAGCTATAGATTTACAACTTCTAAGAGCATCCAAAATGCAACTGCCCTTCGTCTTCGGTAATTCACCTTTTATCCTTTCAACCAGCACCTTGTCTTCACCCCAATGATCAAACCATTTAAAGTACCTGGGTCCCCAATTAACATTGTCGATCAATAGCTCAATCGGGTTATGATCCGAGAGGCCTCTCGGCAAGATCCTTTGGGACAAATCAGGCCACATTCTCAAACATTCAGATGATATTAAAAAACGATCGAGCCTGCTGAAGCATGGTACTTCCCTCAAACTAGACCATGTAAATTTGCCTTCCGCACTCGGCAAATCGATGAGTTCCAAGTCGTTGATAAATTCTGAGAAACATTCCATTTCCTTCTTCTTCAAACTCACCCATGTACTTTCGTCCTTGCACCTAACTATATTAAAGTCTCCCCCGATAATAAGAGGGATTGGATTAACAGCTGCCCAATTCTTCAACTCTGAGAATAATTCGCCTCTGCTTGTAGCATCATTTGGTGCATACACATTAATGATGGCTGCCTTCTTGTTGAATTCACGAATACGACCCACACAGATTATTGCCCCCTGAATCTCCATCTTTGACTCACAATTAAAGAAGTCTGTGTTCCAGATGGATAGTAAACCTCCAGACAACCCTATCGCCGAAATGAATTTAGCATCAGCACTAGAGAAAAACCCACTCAAATCCCCAATCATACCATCTGGAATTTTACTGCACTTTGTTTCTTGAAGCATTAAAAACTCTGGTTTTTCGTTTTTTACCCTCCTCCTGATGGATCTTTTCTTTTCTGCTCTACCATACCCTCGGATGTTCCATGACAGAAATACACATTTTGTCTTCATTAAAACATTCTGTACTCTAACTCGACGCAACCCGTTTTTGTTGGGGCTATGTTAACATGCCCAGCCCCAACCCCTCCAATCTTTTGCAAACATGTTCGTCATCCATCGCAAAGCTTAACCCGACTGTCTTACACACATCCAGGATCTTCCTTGATACAGTTTTCGTTGAACTTTCTTCTTGCCTGTTCCCTTGCGATGTTCCTCTAAGAGACCCCTCTGATTTGTTGGCTTTGGGGCCCTGAGAATAAGCAAAATTAGCGCTCGGCTGTATCGCCTTGAAGCTGATGGCTCCTATATTTGGCGGGTTGAGATTTCTCATGTATCTGGGCCTGATTGAGAACAACCCAGATTCCAAATTATAGGTTGGAGCCACAAAAGAACTAGAATCCGATGGGGCTCCAGATTCATCTTGGGTTGCTGCTATATGAACTTCATACAGCCCATTTACCTCACCGCATTGACTTTTAGCTGCCGCTACGTTGCAAAGGTTTGTGCCAGCTGGCGCCGCCACCTGTTCAGGGATAGACTTCTTAAGCATAGACTCCTTAAGCTCTTTAAAAATTTGCAAGTGTTCTTCCTCCTCAAACTTAATTATCACAAATGGCCCCTTCCAAACTGCAATCTGTAGCTTAAACCCTTCCGCACGAAGGCTGGTTTCCACTAGGTTTGCATCGTACATACCTTTCAACTGCCCCGCTAAACAGAAGGCTTACATTTCTGCTCCGTTCATTGGGACGGAGAAGTTGAATGGTTCACCGATCATGCATGATGCATGTCTATCTTCTACTTCTTTTGAGTTACTTCCCGTACCCGGATTCGTGAGGACCTGCTTATAAGATCTTCCATCAATTAACTTGGCGACGTATTTTGACTTGCCCAAGTTTCCTGAACTAGCGGGACGATTGCCCTCCTCCTGCAAGTTTGGCTCCTCCTGGTTTTTTGCTAATGTGACTCTGATCGAGAACCCGTCCATGCGACGATTGTTGGCCATCTCCACTGCCCTCTTCGCTTCCTCCAGGTTTGAGAATCTCACAAAGGCGAATGTGAAGCTTCTTTGTTGGCTGGACTTGTGCCGGTATGCAATATATACGTCCAGGACCTTTCCATATCCAGCAAAAGCTTCTCCAAGGGTCCGTTGATATATTCGCTTGCTGACGAAGTTAATATATACCGACACCCCAATCCTTCTTCTGATGGACCGTGCCCCTGCTGATACCTTGCTCCGACCGAACCTCCAACTTTCATCCGACCGATAAGCATGCTGATCTGCTGATAGCTTTTGAGTACGCACTCCTTGCTGGAAGAAACCTGGCCTGGCTCCTGTTGCTCCCGCTCCCTTCATCATAATTCACAACATCGATGGCACGTTATTTACTCAGTAAATTTTTTATTTTTTCGCCCCTCACGCAGTTGCGACACATAATATTTTAAGTTTTCCTTGTAAAATATAATTAAAAGAAATTTCTAAAGGTTTTTTCACATTTTAACAAATTTGGAATTTGGATCTTTAAACTCTCCCATGGACTTTTTATCATAAAAAAATAAAGTCACTTTTTGTTATTAGTCCTTATACTTTATGTAAGTTGAAAACTTAGTTCATTATAATTTGGTCTAATTTAATCTATGTATAGTTCAAATTTTGAAACCAAACCCAAACAATAAAATGACAATATAACTAAGTATAAAAACATACATAATTTTTTGAATAGTCTAAAGGTGATTACAACTTATAAGGCAGTATGAATTAAATTAAAGAATGTGAATTAAATATATAACATTCGCATAATACATGAATTAACTAGCAGAACCAATCGGATTTAACAACTAGAAATGACAAAATCCAACTTAAACATATATTTTTAAAATTAACCTTAAAATATAGTGTCTAACATACTTGAAACTCAAATATGTAAACTATTATTTCCAAACTACCAACTCTTTTATAATAAAAAAAAGGCATGTGGGACACATTTATACCATAAAAATCTCTAACTAGAAATACAAAATACAGGGAAAAAATAATTTAATTTAATTTTTTTATTGCTCTTTTGGTTCTCTAGGATTTTATCCTGACTAATCCAGACAAACACGCATCGTACACCTGATTTTAGTCGCTAATTTTGATGACTAATTTTCCATCACGTCCAAAGAGGTTCCCAAGCCGAAGCAAGATTATTATCATCGAGAAAACAAGTGGTATCAATTTGCTGAGAATTACTAATATTGTTGGGTTCTTTGGATTGAGTCATTTCCAAGATAATGGCTACCAAGTTGGCTTGTTGGCATTGCATTGTGACGATCTCGGCTTGCGCCTTGGCCAGTTGGGCTTGGAGTTCACTCACTTGCTTCTGAAGCTGGCATATGGCCCCGGCGCAACCGTACACAGGGTCGCGAATCCGAGCGTTCGCCTCGTACACCATGCTGCTCACGGCGTCGGCTCTTTGTGACTCGGGAAGCTCCTGAAAAGATAAAAGGAAGATATTCAGTTCTTGTTTGTAAAAATAATTAAACATGTTTAAGGATTAGATTATTGGTTAAGTATAATTTGTTTCGGCTTCTACGAGCTAGGTTTTGAATAAAGATTTTTTGTAAATTTATATATTTTTTGAATATGTTGTGTGATTACAGGGTTGTATTTGTTAAATTTTTTTAATCTTTTAATAACGCACACATGGTACCCGAACTCGAGTCATCTGAATGAAATACATCATCCTTTACTACTAGGTTCACTCTACGAGTTCGTAAATTTATATTATTTTGGCTTTAAGTCTATTTAATTATATGTTTAGGCAATTAATTATACAAGTAAATTATTTAGGCAAATTGAAAAAAGAAGCTCCAACGTTTGCATGTTTTGTCATTTGACCTCCTATTCTTTTTTTTTTGAGCAAACAACCTCCGACGTTTTAATTTGGTCTAAATATGCATCTGTCGAAAAAAAAACTGCCAGTCAACTGACGATCAACAATTGATGTTGACTGGACTTGCCACGTGTTAAAATCTGCTGACGTGTCAGCATAATATTCACTACGTGTCAACAGCATATTCGTCACGTGTCACTATCCGGTTCGACCACGTGTCAGCATGATAGTCAGTCACATGTCACTATAAAAAAGGTATAATAAAATGTCTTTTTTTTAAAAAATCTGATGTCACGTCAGCCGATCTTAACGCGTGGCAAGTTCAGTCAAAATCAGCTGTTGACCGGCAATTTTTATTCAACTAGGACATATTTAGACCAAATTAAAACATTGAGCGTTATTTGCTTTAAAAAATAAAGAACAAAAGACAAAACATGTAAACGTTGGGAGCATCTTTTATCATTTTGCCAATTATTAATATATTTTAATTTTTAATAATCATTCAAATAATCAAGTCGATCCAAGCCAAGTTTCAAACAAATCGATTTGTTTACAATTCCTTTTTAATCATACAGATTGTAAATTTATAATTTAAATTTTTAAAAATATAAAGAAGTAATTCATGTCATCGGATCGGTCCAATCAAATTAGGATAAAAAATTCTAAGAAAATTTGACTTATTATTTAATTTAATTTGACTCGAACCATGAGCACGAAAACTAAAATTTTGAGAAAACTTTAACAATGATAACTTTAGTAGACAATTTTTTTTTTGTTTTTTTTTTCTAATATTCATTCCAAACATTTTATTCAATTATAATTTTCGTATATATATATTAATTACTCTTGATTGCATTTAATAAATAAAAATGCTGATCTTAATTTTGATAAAAAACAGATTCAAAAATGGAAGTTCTGAAGAAAAAAAATGAGAGAACGGAAGTTGTACCTGCAAAGACTTGATGATATTGCTAGCTCCAAAAACTCGATGAGCAATGGTGAATTTGTAAGGCTCGGTTGGAGGGAAATAAGGCGCTAGAACACACTTCTCGACGCAGCGGCGGCGAAGGATTTTGCAGGCGGCGCAAGGGCTGAGAACAACTGTGGACGGCGGAGTAGGAGAAGCGGGTGGCGGATGAGATTGTGAGGTAGGGGAAGGAAAACGCGGTGAAGACGAAGGAGAAGGAGATTGGGATGGAGAGGGTAAAAATTGGGCGCATTTTTCATTGTTTTCCATTGTTCAAATAAACAAAGGAACTTAAAAATATGCAGAGGAGAAATTTCTTTTAATTGAAAAGCAGGGAACAAAGCTATATAAATAGAGCAGAGGAAAGCAAGAAAATAATAATAATAATAATAATAATAATAATAATAATAATAATAATAATAATAATAATAATAATAGGCAAATAGGTGCCCAAACTATGCATTTTTTCCAGTTAGGTGCCTAAACTATTTTTTGGGCCAAATTAAGACCTAAAGTTTCATTCTGTGCCTCATTTAAGGTTCGTCGTTAATTTTTTTCGTTAAAGGACACATGTTATCTCCCGAAAAAAATTGGGATTTAGGTTTTGGGGTTTAGTGATTTTGGAATTCGGGGTTGTTTTGTAAAATCTAGAAAATTTAAAGATTTTTTGAAAATTAATTAACTTTATTTATTTTTAATATAATTTTGAATTTTTCTGAATGTGACACGTGACATTTAATGGTGGAAATTAACGGCGAACTTTAAATGGGTCACGAAATGAAACTTTAAGTTCTAATTTGGCTCGAAAAATAGTTTGCGCACCTAACTGAAAAAAATACATAGTTTGGGTACCTATTTGACAGTTAAGCCTAATAATAATAATAATCTCGATTCAATTCATGTTACTCATTTTTTTTTCAATGACACGTGTTCAAATACAAATATTAAGGTTTATGTCAAAAAGGTCCTTATACTGTTTCGAAATTTAAAATTAATCACTATACTTTATTTATTGTAAAATTGAGTCCTATTATTTTTTAGGCAAATGACAAAAGATGCCCAACGTTTGCATTTTTGTCATTTGGCTCTCTATTCTTTCTTTTGGAGCAAACAACCCCCAACGTTTCAATTTGGTCGAAATATGCCCCTGCTGAATGGAAACTTCCAGTCAACTGACGGTCAACGGTTGATGTTGACTGGACTTGCCACGTATTAAAATATGCTAACGTGTCAGCATCATATTTACCATGTGTTAACTTCTTATTCGTGACGTGACAGCATGATAGTCAGCCACGTGTCACCATAAAGAAGGGTATAACAAAATATTTATAAAAAAAATTTGTCGTGGCATATGCCACGTCAGCCGATCTTAGCACGTGGCAAGTCCAATCAGAATCAACTGTTGATCGTCAGTTGACTAACAATTTTCATCCAATAAAGGCATGTTTGGACCAAATTGAAACGTTAGGGTTGTTTAGTCCAAAAAAAAGAATAGGGGGCCAAATGACAAAACATGCAAACGTTGGGAACATCTTTTGTCATTTTGCCTATTTTTTATTTGAAGATCTTTGCCCATTCCTTAACTTATATTCAATTTTACCCTTACTTGTTGACCTAACAAGTATAAGGAAAGGCAAAATAACCTTTTTAGTCTTTTATGTTTACGATTTTTATCAATTTGACCATAAAAAACTGTGTACGCATGTGATTGAAAACTTAGATTGTTCAATTGATGACGTTTTGTATTTATTTTTAAATATTAAAGGTAAAAATAATTAAAAATTATAAACATAGAGGATTAAAAACATTGTTTTGTCTTTTTTATAATTGTCAGATCAACAGTTAAAGATTAAAATTTAAATATTATTATATTTTAAAAAAAATAACCTCATTAAAAATCTCTCTAATCCTAATATATATATATATATATATATATATATATATATATATATATATATAAACTTAAATATGATTGTAACATGCGAAAATGTATAAATACGATATAAATTATGAGTGGATATTTTGTATTATGACGTGACAATATTAAAGATAACATGAGTACACATAGAATTTATATGATACGAATTATTAATTTTATTTATATAAAATATATGAACAAAAACAAATACACGAATTCCTAGGATTAATCATGGTAAGTCATAGTTCATTTTAATAAAAACAACAGTAAGTCATAGAAATACAACTCTTTGTCACTATTATAGTACACAAATGTACTTCCCAAAAGGTTAAAATTTAAATATTATTTTATAAATACTTTAATTATTTCAAATATTGTCCAAATTTTATATAAAAGGTAATTACACTTATGCTATTTGAATTTATAATTTTTAAAGTTATCGATTAAACTAAGATATAATGGATATTGATTTATTTTTAAATTCAGAGCAGCAATATGACATTTTTCTTGAATTCAAAAGTTAATAAAAATATTTATTTGAAAGAAATAAGAAAAGTAACATGAAAAATATTAATTTTATTTTTCAAGAAAATATTTCCCCAGACAAGATTACACCGATTGACCACGTTCTTCATGTTTGTATGACCAAAGTGTTGAAAACACAGAAACAAAACAATAGAATCTGAGTAACACGAGGTTGTACAGCACGACACGTTGATCAATCAAATCCGAAAACTTTTAAATTTCAATTTACAATTAATTAAAATATGATATATGGGTTGTTCTCTCGGATTTTAGAGCTTTTTTCTTATTAATTCAGACCAACTCGTGTCGCATATCTAGTTTTAGTGGGTGAATCTTTCAACAGAAATTTTTTACATATATAAGGTCTCGAACTCAAAATCTGTTTAATTGATATCAAGCTGCTTATCACTTGGACTAACCCAGTTTGTTATTCAAATATATTTTAATTATCAATAAAGTTTTACGCGGATGAAAAAATTCTGTAAGTATAAGTCTAATAAGTTGGATTCAATCAGAATTGCCGTTTCATGAATTAAAACGTTTATTTAGAAAAAGAATAATTAATATAAAAAATCAAAAATCGAAGCAAAGAAAAGAAATGATGCAAACACAGTTGTAAGTACACCATGAGATGCCTTTTGTTCGTTTTACATGTTACCAAACATGTCACATTCAATTCCATCCAATTCCTTGCCCACATTATTATTATTATTATTATTATTATTATTATTATTATTATTATTATTATTATTATTATTATAATAACTTCAAAAAACAATAAGTATTTATATAATTTTGGTTTAAGTTCTATCATGCGTGGATTGTCAAACTTTAACGGTCCAATATCTTAATTGAACTAAAAATTAAAGTTTAATGTTTAAATGAAAATATTTTAAAGTTTAGTGACAAAATCAGTACAAAAATTAAAGTTTATTGGTTAACTATGTAGCATTAAAAACTATCATTATAGTTTAATGAAAAATAAGTCAAATTTGAGTTATTTTCTTTATGTGTCTAATCATTTGTTTTCGCAAAGCAAAAATTAATTTTATTAAAGAAAACTTTCAACAAGGTGTCTTAAATACGACATGTCACTCCGAGTCTAATTATTTTAGTATGGGTAAACTACATAAATAACCACCATACTATTGGAAAAGTCGCGATTTGACCACTTTACTTTTTTTCGAAGCAATTAAACCACCATACTATTAAATTAGGTGCAATGTGACCACTAGCCGTTAGAGGTTAACGGTAGGGTGACGTGGCAGTTAAAAAATTAAGGGTATAATTACACATTTGATCCTTACTATTTATACATTCTTTCAATTTAGTCCTAATTTTAAACTAATAAAATAAATTAATTAGGTGGCGACACGTGTCAACACCTTATTGGAGGAATTTAATTATTTATATTTATATAATAAATTATTTTCCTCCTCCAATGTGACACGTGTCACCACCTATTTAGAGGAGAAAAACAAAATTCCCAGATTTGCACTAGTAGAGATCGAACCAGGGTAAACAAGGAATAAAAGCAACACTTTAACCACTGCACCAAGCACATGTTTGTGCTATAAATCACCAATTATATTATATGTCTTATTATTTGTTACCATTCAAACTCAAGCTAGCCTCCACAACGACACTCAAACATTTCTGTCTTCTTTGTGGGTTTATCATCCTAAACTACTGGGTTAAACCTGTCGTCAGAGGGGCTTGTTGAAACCACAGATAGCATCCAAACCATTACCATTCACAGCATCCACAACAGATTCCCAACATCCCATCAACAGAGCATAAGAAAATGGGGAAAATATTTCCAGTGTATAAATAAAAGGAAAAAAAATAAAATTTAAGGAAAATATTATTACCATTAACATTATGATGCAGTAGTTGTTGATCAACAAATATATATCCACCACCAGTAGAAGCAGGATACACCCTCGAGTTTGGATCCCTTTCTTAGATAAGCTTATTAGGATTCAAAGTTATTACGAACTCTGCTACATTAGGATTCAAATTTCAGAAATGTTATTACGAACTCTGCTGCATTAGGATTCAAAGTTGTTACCTTGCAAGGGGTATTCAGTTTTGTGTCACTAATTTGGATCCATTTCTTAGATAAACTCATTCTTTACTTAAAGTGAAAGAAAAAAAAAAGAGTAAAAACAGATTCTACATAGATAAAAGAAACTAATGCGTAGGATACACCCTCGAGTTCCACTAGCACTAACCAAATCCTGCAAAACCATCCATCCATCGTTGTGGAGGCTAATTTGAGTTTTAATGGTAACAAACAATAAGATATATAATATAATTGTGATTTATAGTACAAACATGTGCTTGGTGCAGTGGTTAAAGTGTTGCTTTTATTCCTTGTTTACCCAGGTTTGATTCCCTACTAGTGCAAATCTGGGAATTTTGTTTTTCTCCTCTAAATAGGTGGTGACACGTGTCACCACCTGATTGGAGGAAAATAATTTATTATATCAAATATAAATAATTAAATTCCTCCAATAAGGTGTTGACACGTGTCGCCACCTAATTAATTTATTTTATTAGTTTAAAATTAGGACTAAATTGAAAGAATGTATAAATAGTAAGGACCAAATGTGTAATTATACCCTTAATTTTTTAACTGTCACGTCACCTTACCGTTAACCTCTAACGGCTAGTGGTCACATTGCACCTAATTTAATAGTATGGTGGTTTAATTGTTTCGAAAAAAAGTAAGGTGGTCAAATCGCAACTTTTCCAATAGTATGGTGGTTATTTATGTAGTTTACCCTTTTAGTATATATAGGGATATTTCTTTCTTTCTTTCAATCTATTTCTTGTGATTCATAATTATATAATTATTTTATTTTTCATGAAGTGGTCATAAATTATCATTGTCATGCAAAGCCAAGGAAGTTTCTTCTACATAAAGGCAACATCATGACTCTCTTTAATTTAACTAGCTGGAAAGAAACCCTAATTTTTTTAGTCTTATTGAAGAAAATATTAATTTCTTTTTAAAAGTGTTACACATCTTTATTCTTAAAAAAATTTATTAAAATTAAACAAGAATTATCATCACGGTTTAATTTTTGTGTTGCGCTTCTGATTCTCTGGAGCTTTTGCCCTGACTAATCCGGACCGACTCGCGCCGCTTACCTGACTTTGGGTGAATCTCCCAGCAATAATTTTTTTACATACACAAAACCTCGAACTCGAGACATACTTAAGCAATATCAAGCTACTTACCATTTGTACCAACCTAGTTGGTCATCAACTATTAATCTTTAGTTTACACTTTAATTTTCCCCAAACTTAATATTCTTTCTTGAGTCTAAAGTCAACTAAGAATAATTATTAAAATTACTTAACTTTAAACTATACTTTGTGAGTGGGGCAAATCATGGTCTACAATTTGTTTTCAACAAAGGGGACCAAAGTGAATTGTGTTTGCAGCAATTTCAAGCTTTGAAGAAAAAAAAGCAAAATAAGTTCTATTTTTCATTTAAAAAACTTCCATTAACTCTCTAATAATAATAAAAAGACATGTTAAAAAGACATACATTAGCTGGTTGTTGGGATGCAAATTACTTTGAACTGGGTTAGAAATTAGATTTCTACACCTTTCCAAGATTAAGTTACTTTAGGTCGGATTTTAAATAAGATTTTATAAATAATAAATAAGATTGTCAACAGTGCGAATCATATATAAATCAGGGTAAAAATGTTAAATATGGTCCGACTCGACCTGACTCATAATGTTTTTTCCACTTTAGTTATCCATCATTAGGTCACAACTAGATTAATCATCAAAATGATATAATTATCCTCAGTTGATGTGAAAAATCTAATGATGATAATACACATTTGAAATGATATATATATATATATATTACAAAAATAAATTTGATTCTCATGCAAAATGAATTATTTGATTTGATTTTTATTCTTATTTTATAAATTATTGTTGATTTTTCCTAGGTTTAACAAAAAATTATTACATAATTAAAAGCCTGCTTAGGTTAAAAAACCATAATTACATACGGTTGACACATAAATATTAACATGTCAAAGCACGTGCATAGATACAAATAATGACACTACTTATTATACATGTATAAATACGATTACATAAATACGTAAATAATATATTGTATTAAACATGTTTAATTGCCAACTATGGATCTAATTTTAAAGACTTGTTTGATATATGGTCCGCAATACATAAATATAGTGCTTGAAAAAAAAAGAAATCTATGTAAAATGACTCGAACTTTAAATGTGATAATTTTTAGGGTAAACATAAATGGTCTCCCGACTATGGCCCAATTCTTTGTTGAATCTCTTGATTATGAGAAGTTACAAATAGGTCCTCTGACTAATCGCAACCAACAAATCAGGTCAATTCCGTTAAAAATATATATGTTTGATGACGTGTCAATTAATAAAATTTGTATAATAAAGGATTTAACCCTCAACCTTTATATTTTATTTTAATTTAATCCTGAATTTAAAATTTTAGCTCTCAACATTTAAATATTACAACATTTCAGTCCATTAAATCCTAAACTTCATCTTCTTTCCTTCTAAAAAAACATCCATTGATGGTAACAGTAGCCATCCGTAACCCCATTTGTATAACACTTTGCAAACCACAACATTAAGCCTGATAATCATAAATTTAACCAACGTTTTCACACTTAACATTAGCACGAAATTAGAAATAGATCTAGTTCAAAATCCCCAGCTTTAACAGCAATGGAAGTTTGTTTTTTAGAAGGGAAGAAGATGAAGTTTATGATTTAAGGGACTAAAATGTTATAATATTTAAATGTTGAGAGCTGGAATTTTAAATTTAGGACCAAATTAAAATAAAATGTAAAGGTTGATGGTTAAATCTGTTATTATACATATTTTATTAACTGACACATCATCATGCGTTTATTTTTTAACGGAATTGGACCGATTTGTTAGTCGTGATTAGTCGGGGGACCTACTTGTAACTTCTCATAGTTGAAGGACTCAACAAAGATTTGAGTCATAGTCGGGGAACCTTTTATGTAGTTTACCCTATTTTTTATCTAAACTTGACCCAACTAGACTTCAAGTCATTTTACATAGATTTCTTTTACCTTGATGATTATTAAGGTGACAAAGTGAACTATTCTACATGGTTTCCACATTAATTAATATTAAAAAACTAATTAAAAACTTGTTTTTTTTTTTAAATATCTCTCAAACCAAATGATTTTTCGATAGGTTTTGATTTAAGCTATGGAAAAAAATCAACATCATATATCAACATTAAACTTAGTTTCATGTAATAAAACAATTTTAAACAATAAATTAAATTTTCGAACTGAACCAAACTCGAGTAAGAACAAATTCTTATTGAAATCCTAAATATGAATGATTCTTATCAAAATTGTACTTGATAAAAAAGGAAAGTTGAACCTTTTTTATACAAAAAAAGTTGAATTATTATGAACTTGATAATTTAATTCATTTACTTGGCCTACTTGTAATCATTTACCCTTTCTTTCCTCCACATGAATTAAATAATTTGTCAAGGCTAAATATTATTCCATAAGGAATATATAAGCCCCACAATTTTAGAAATTATGGCTCCTGTCCAACTTACATAAATGATGAGTTTAGAAGCTTGAAAAAATTGGAGAATTATTGGAAGCTTTTATTTTATTAATTTTTTTATTACTACTCGTAAGTCGTGTGCAAGGGCGGATTTACATAGGGTAGGGAGGGGCAATCGCCCCCCAAAGTATTTTTCACTTTTGTCCCTTTATTTAAATTTCTTTAAACAATAGTTTATTTATGAATTTGACCCTCACACTTTCAAATATTTATAGTTTGCCCCAACCCCAAATCTTGGCTCCGTCCCTAATCGTGTGATATCAGATATGTTCGAGAATTGAATACTTATTTGAGTCAATTTTAGTACGAAGTTGACTCTATTTAAATTATTATTTTATTTATAAAAATATTTTTGATTAAGTTTTATTTAGACAACTATTTAAAAAGTTTAATGTGTAAAACAAAAATTTTGAAATTCAATAACAATAAGGGACTCAAATTAACCCTAAGAGTTTTTTTTATTTAGTATCCGAAAGCTGGTAGTTATTATATATTTAGAAAGTCTAATCAATGAAAAAGAAACACCAAAAGGGAGTCACTGAAATTATTAAAAATAAGTTTTTTCTATTAAAATTTAAAATGTGAACCTTGTAAAATAATCGTATTTAAAATACTATACATTCCATATCTATTAATTGACCGAGTGATAAGAATGTTCATATTATCTTATTTTGTATGGAATCGAGTCCAGATATTTAGCTTGAGAATGTAATTATCGCTACTTAATAAAAATATTATGCATTCTTATAAATTTTGTTAAGTTAATAATTTATGTTTAATCGAATATTATATATTCGAGTAGCTCCGTGTTATATTCACACTATTTTTGTACTATGTCGTATTATATAGACCATGATTTTAGTTACTTTGCCGATGTTATAAAATCGTATCGAGTCTAAAATCATCAAGCTAAAATAATTAAAATTAAGAATCGTTTTAGTAAAAATAAGCTGAAAAAGAGAAATGATGAACCCTTTTTTCAACTTTAGTAAAAAAGCAAAGGGGGACCTTTCTATAATTAATGGATAAGAAAGGTTTGATGTGCAAATTTAATAACTTTTCACTAAAAGATTTAAAAGCCAATATTCGCTGCAAATTGCTTCAAATGCACCTTAAGAATCAAATCATAGTCTTCTCTAGATTGTTTTTTTTTAGATTCATCTTGTCCCCTAGTGATATAATGGGTGAAAATACTTGTTTATGATCCTTCTATTATAGAGATTAGGTTCTGTTAGAGTTTGTGACTCGAATTTTAATTTAGCACAGTTTAAAATAAAAGTCGTGCATAGTCGCAATTCTTTTAGAATATTCGATATTATAGTGAATTTCTCTCCTCTACTTATGTTTTTTCTTTTAAGATTTTTTCGTGTAGAATTCATGTCTCTTTTATTGTACTATCGATTTACTGTTATTATCATTCGTATCCATAATAAGTTCAATTTAGTCTCTATTGAATAAAGATAATTTTTAATAAACATTTAATATTTTTAATATTTTTAATAAACATTTAATATTTAAAATAATCTGTAGATTATCTTTTTATTTACAGGTCAATTCTAAATAAGAGATTTCATTTGCGTAAACATAAAATCTTTAAAAATACTAACTCTTTTAGACAATATATGACATTTTTAAACAATAAATACTCTTATTAAATTGTCCTTAATATAAAGACTAAATAAATCTATTTAATAATAAAGAGACCTATTTTTTTGATCGATGTAAAAATGTGAGTGGGTGAGACACAGGTGATTTTTTTGTTAAAAAATGTTAAAAGTATTTTAAAATGTTAGTTAGTTCTTTAAGAAAAATTAGAAAATTATTTGGTGTTTTTATTAAAAAATAGCGTTAGATCGAGTCGAGTAAAATAAAAAAATCAAGTTAGTCGAGTTGACAAATTTCGTTTTATAACTCAAACTTTATTTAAATTTTTTTCGAATTTATGAAATTCAAATCGAATTGTTCAAGTTTCTGTTTAAATGTATATAATATTATAATACTAATTAGTTCAAAACACACACACACATATATATATATATATATATATATTGAAGAACTCGACTTGAACTTAAAAATCAATCTACTAACTATTAAAAATTTCAAGTTATTTTAATTTTTATTTTATAGCTCAAATTTTATTTGAAATTTTTGTAAGTCGAATCAAGTTTATAAAATCACAAGTTTTTTCACGTGAGTCGAGTAAAAAAAAACTCAATTTTATCGAGTCAAGTTTTACTCTGAAATTTAAATTATATAAACAACAATAATTTGGGAGACCTATCAAACCAAGTGAACAATTAGATAAAAGAAAATTAGTAAAATAAATAATTTTAAAAATGTGGCATGTAAATTATAAAATGAAATTATACACACCAAAGAAGTGCATTCATATTCTCATATATCAAACATAAGTTTCACTTAAGGTAACAAAAACCATATTTAAATCAAGTTCATTTCTTCCCTCTTTAGAAGATATACAACAGTAAAGACGGGAAACACAACGATTTCCGGACTCATAACTTATTTCCGATTCATCGTCCCAGAAACCACACATCGGGATCCTTTGAACGTACTCCTAATTAAGACCTGTAATATCTAGTAAAAGAGCAAGTTAGATGTATTGCATACCTTGCCTATACGAGAAAACCAATGAAACAGTAGCCATCTTGCAGGAAGGCTTGATTGCCGATTACCGGTTAACGGGAAATGTGTCATCAAAATTCTGTTTCGAATCGGACCCGAAAGAGATCATCCAACCATCTGGCTGTTTCTGTGAGAGTTCAAGCCAATGTTCTCAATCCTTTGTCTAATGTTTAGGCAGATAGAGGTGCAAATATGATACCCAGACATCCAAATTTCCAACATTTTACCATGAATCTCACTTTTTTCTGCCATAATAAGATCCACTTCCAGAATGGGTATGATGGCGATGACGTGATCCTCCACTCCTGCTGCTGCTGGATCCTTCCCACGAGTTTCCACGGCCATAAGCTCGACTATTTCCACTTGGCCAATTCAATGTCTGTGTTCCGAGTCCGTTATTCTCTTCCTCTACCCTGTCATTATACTCCAAGACCAGCCTCTTAATGTCTTGTTTCTCTTCAAACTCGGCTGCTTCTTTCTGTTTCGTGCTTTGGACAAGCGTACAATCTCGAGGAATATACATTTGCTTTGTTTGTTGTTTGTTCCCTCGCTTCACGAGAACTTTCACCTGAACCTCCCGGCTCCCTCCGGCCTCTTCATCCAATGCTTCATCACCGCTTTCCCCTCCAACAACCCTTCCATGATGATCTTTGATGGAACCCTCAAATACGTTCATCGGTATCATCATGTTTAATGTAGGCCGGCCCCTCAGCTCCAACTTGCGTTGCTCCATGCTCTCCTGTAATTAAAATTGAATCAAAATGAACAGCAAGCTAACTATTTCTTCCATACTCAATTTGAACCCACTGATCACATAGACAAAGAAAATGTAAAAACATTAGCAGACCTTATTTTCGACATGTATAAATCAAGTACATTGATATTAAAATAAGAGAATAACTATGTAAAGGGTGAAATACGAGGGCTGATTTCTTGGACCAACATTGAGTATTGCAGTTCTGTTTTACCTTCAACTGTAAGAAATATATATATATATATATATATATATATATATATATATATATATATAAACACATAACAGCGATAATTAAAAAGAAGAGCTTACCTGCACTACAGCCCGGAGCTCCTGGTCGAAACTGGCAACTTCAAGAGGATTGAGCTCAGCTACCTTCTGCCTGACATGAACTTCATCATCCTCATCAGAAGCAGGTCCACCAACATCCTCATCATCCTCATCAGTATCACATCCACCATCATGATTCTCTTCATCCAAATCATCTTCGTTATGTCCCTCTGGATCAATGGTTTCACTCCCTGATTCACTGATACTGTCACCGTCACTGATTTCCTCATGCATTCCACCATTTTCTTCAGAACCATTCAAAATGCTTGGTCGATCAGCTGAGATGGAATGGGAAGTAGTCCTGCTAGAAGGCTTTTCGGTATCGGAGTGCTTCTCATTACTTGTCTTGTCAGTTGAAGCACTATGTTCATGTTCCTCAAGTTCTACTAAAGCTGTGTTAACTTCTTCCATAGATGAATACCGGGTCATGTTGGGACGTAATTCGGCAAATAAGTCCTGCATTTATAGCATTTATACATCACAAGACATTTTTAGACCACAACATACAACGGCCGAACAAAAAATTAATTACGCATAAAGGAAGCATCATTAACTTTGCCGACAAATCTTAAGTTTTATTGTAACCAATCAAGCGGAGAGCATACTGACTACTGAATATTACGTATATGTTTCTCTGACTTGGAGAGGAGTGTCGGATATGGATGTGTCGATATTTTCCAAGTTTTTCCAATATATTTGAGGAATCACGCCCCATCAGACATGGGTATTCAGGGAAAATGAAGTCGGAGAAACATAGTATTCTACACTAATGCTACGATAGGTTTGCTAACATTGCACAGATAACAGTCGATATTGAAACATTTCCGCGCTTACAATATTCAAGGGGATTAATAGTGTGAATTCTTCCTCTAGATTAAGCCCGTTAAACATGGTATCCAAACACAGAAAACAGTTTAAACAGGAATTGATCACACCAAAAGGAGAGAAAGCATTCTTTTTCCCATGATTAGTTCCAAAGAACAAATTCTAAAACGTAAAATCAATAGTTTAATGTTGCTTACCTGCAAATCGAATTCAACATCCAGTGGCAAGGCACCCTTTCTAAGAATATACCTCTGGAAGTGTACCAAGAACCGATCAAGTTTTCTCTTGGAAGAACCTCGGTCAAAGTAGTGCCCACATGTCTGAAGAAGAGTAATAACCATCCTGATCCGAAAACAATCCTCAGGTGGATCGAGGTTATCTTGCTAACAACAGAGGCAATCAAATCAGACCAAGTAAAATTGAATCAAATGACATTCAGTACAAAATCATTTAAAAATCTTATAGACAAGTCTTATTTCCGAACAATTAATTGTGTAGTCATTGAAATCCTTAATTAGTACTTTTCTCTCTATAACTTCAATTCTAGGAATTAGGAATATTCTGTATATTACTCTTCAAAGGTAATAACATAATTTCAGCGAGTTCTGTAACAATGTACCCTGCAGTTAAACATGTTACGTGAAAAGTTTAAAAATCTAGCATTTATAAATGCCATTTAACTAACCAGAAATGCCATTTAATTTCAGCGAGTTTCTTGTTATTATTGGACTTTACCATTCACAGCATTTATAAACTTGATTTATCCTAGATTTTCAACTAACCAGAAATGCCATTTAACTTTTTTTCTTTTTTTCAAGTCCATTCCTCTTTTAAGAGATCAAGACTCATTTGAATCAAACCTAAAGAATTCAGAAAACCTAACCTTCTGTAGCATTTGACCCTAAAATTCCTAAATCCTAACCCACCATAAGCCCCATAGAGGATGCATCAGCAGATATGTTCTACAAAATTAACTCTTCTTTGAATGCATTGCCAAAGAAGCTCAAGGAACAAAACACATGAATATTTTTTGAGACCAAAGTAGAGAGAGAATGAGAGAGAGAGAGAGAGAGCTTAAGTGCTAGAAAGCACCGCTGCTGAACCTAGCAAGCATGCCATGTATCCCTATATAATTGATAATTTGGTCAATAAGTTGGATATCTCGATACCTCAGCTGTATCATGGCCAAAAACAAGAATCAAATAGAGTGTTTCAAAGATGACAGAAGAATCAACATGCTCATAGTTGTATAGCTCCCCAAGAAAACGCATATGAGCAATGCGTCTCTGCTGCATCCCATAATCATTTAACTCTAGGCCAATTCTAATCTCCTCCAAAACCTGAAAGTACAGAATATACCAACCATGAGTAAACCACAGGGGAAAAAATTCATGGGTATGTGTGCTTCCACTCTTATCTGCAAGGAAGATTGTGCTTGAATTTGCCATAATCATCAACAGGAAAGATGACACCAGAACAAAATGCATACGGATATCTCAGAAACTAGGGCAAAATACCTAATAAAAACAGTAAGTTCTGATGATAGAAGCTCATGTTTTTATAGCAATATATTTCCATCTTAGTTAAAAAAGAATCTCACAGTGGAGTCATCAACACTTGGTCGGGAAAAAAGTCTAATTTCAAGAAGGCCTAGTCGAATCCTAAAATATCAAAACTTTCTCAAAGGGCAGCATTCTCCAAGCATATTTACCAGACAACAAGGTATCTTGCAAAGCAATACCAAATCATAACCGCGGGGAGGAAAACAAAATAACAGTCCAGGTCATAAGCAATCTATTTTCCCGCATCCTACCTTCTAACAAAACAAAATAATAGAATCTCTCAAGCATGCATAATACAAGAGAACTTCCCCAGGACCATCATATCATATTCACTAGAATTTCTTCTTAGACTCAGCTGAAAACCAAGGCAAATAGATTACGAAAAAAAAAGGAACTCTACAGGTTAAATAATACATTAAACTTGAAACATATAGCCTAATTGGCAGATTTTTTGTATTACCACCCTAGTGTTCAATTGTTCACAAAAGTTATACACCAAAAGGAATTTAGTAAGTTATGAAAAATGTATTTCACAGAACCGTTAGTTGCACACCATTTCAACATGGCATCAGAACAAATTGTGAATCATAAGGGGATAGACAGCTGAGTATACAAATAAAAACACCATGATACACAGTGGTAAGTCCTTTAACATTCCAGCTAACATAGATATAGGAGAATTAAAATTCAACTCAAGAAGAACTAGTTCTAAATTTAAGAAGCAAACCTCATCGACAACGGCAACAGCAAATTCATCATGATAGCGACTCAAACCAGCAGTGAGAGAAGCAATCAAGTGAATCTGACTATATTTCCCCTTGTGAACCTTCATGAAGCACTTTAACAGGTATGATTCACATTCAATCCATGGTAATTTACGAAGTTGCCTCAGCACATGCTCAATGGAAGACTTGTCAAGATCTGTAAATAATAACTTCCTAATATACTGCAAAAATATTTGACTAACTCAGTAAGGAGGTTTAACATCAAAACAAGTAGAGTATTTTGCCAGGAAAGGAAATTGTACCTGGTGCAATGGAGGACGAACTTTAGAGACCCGTGCAGATCTTTCAGGTGGTTTGCATAGATAGTAAGCATTTTCTACAAGTGTGCTGTGTCGAGGATCCAAATTTTTTACATTTTTCAAGCGCATCAATATTTCCAACATGTTAGCCATTCTGATGGTAGTTTCAGGAGAACGATACAGAAAACGACCACAAGTCTCAAGAAGATTGCAAGCGACATCAATGTTATGATGAGTGAAATCATCTAAACATGTCTGGTACAAAGGAAATAGAATAAGAAAGCATCTGAAACAGGTTTGTCTTTATAGCGAACAGCTTATAAGACGGTGAAAATGAGAGTAACAAACTGATTGCTCCTAATTTTAATAATTCTGTTCGTTTCAAAATGTTCATAAACTCCCATAAAATGGAAGTATCAACATAGGATTAAGGAGAGGGATATAAACCGAGATTTAACAGTTAGCTGTTTTGCACATACCTTCAGACAACTGAAGACAAGACCAGGCGGTGAAATTTTGAACTTACAGAGTTCTCCGATAAACCTAATATTCCTGATTTTTGTTTCAATGTTCATTTGATCCTGCAGTTAATTTCAATTTTGAGATGCCTAGAAAAAGGGAATAAATGTAGAGATGAAGACAGTTGCAAAGAGAACAAGGGGATCCACAGGGAATCAAACCTTTTTATTGATTAAGAAGTTGAACTCTTCCTCCAACATCTGCAAGAGCATAGCAGGAACATCCTTCATACAAGTTGACAATGTTGCAACCATGCGTGAGTAGTATGGAAGCAACTCCAAAGATGTCCTTGGCACATTAAACAATGCTCTCACAAGTCTTTTCCGATTTGATTTTGAATTCAAATAACAGAACTCCACCTGAAATTTTTAATGACCATGCAGTGATCCTCTAGAGTTGAATAAAACCCCCTCGAAAAGTGGCATTCAAGAGTAGGACTGAAAAAAGATATTACCGTCAATTGATCAATAAGGTCACGACTCACACAACCTGGGAGTCTTTGCAGTAGAGCATCCAAATTTGTTCCTTCGCTGCCTTTGAGCTTTTCCTTTTCATTTTCACCTTTTTTATCAGTATCTTTTTCTCTCTCTTTCCCTTTCTCCTTGTCTGGATCTTTGATCTTTTCCTTATCCTTTTCATCTTTATCCTTCCCTTTCTCTATACTTTTCCCTTCTGGCAGAGTGCCAGAGTCTGCAGAAGCCTCCACAGCATCTTGTGCAACTGGTGTACTTTGATCTGCTTCAGAAGAGGATTCCTGAAAGGTACACCAAATTACCGATAACCATCAAATAGAGAGGACTGTTTACGAATCATAAATCAGATATTTCAGAACGGAAGTTTGAACATTCAATAAGTCTAGAACCGACATACCCTGCCCCCACTAGCCACCAAAAAGATAATAACGAAATGGGTTTTTGGCATAGGTTGGGTGGACAGCAGTTAAGAAATTAAGAAAAGGTTCAGTCCACCTTTGAAGTTTGCTACATTAAAATTCTTCGCTTTTATTATATTTCTTTTCTTGGTTTCATTTTTCTTTTTTGGCAAACAATCAGATTCTTTAGTTTTAAGCACAAGGTTTATAAAGAGTAATTTCATAATCTCCAAATTCTAAGTTAGGGATTATGGTTGGTAATGATTGGTGGAGCAAGGATGAGTTAAGAGCCATAGCTGCTGATACTTGAACTCGACCAAAACTTAATACTAAAACAAAAAGGACAGTGTATTATTTGCAGCATAGAACCACAGATAAGCTGATAGGAATTGTCAGCTTCAAATTGACCCTAATTGAGCTATGATAATGTTCAAAATTTTGATCTACTTACAGTTGGCTGCTCTTGTGCCTTTGATGTTTGCTCACTTGCCTTGGACTCGGCCTCTCCCAATAATACTGCTGGGACAAATGCTCTGTGAAGAACATGTACACAATGCTCTTAACAGCAAGAAAATACATCTTTTATTTCCAAAAAATCATCAATAAAGGCCCAATAGAGAAAGTCTCTTCTTAACTAACTAAATAATGACCACAACATACCTAAGATCAGGTAAGCATTCATAGAAAGCTCTAGTGTCATCGTCATCCCATATAGCTTCAAGGTTCGAAGACTCTTTCCCAGATGCTGGAGATGAGGCATCATCCCCGGTAGTAACCCTAGTTGTGTGGCTGTCCTCTGGCATGACCGGAGGCTGCATATCGAGTGCTTCTGCTAAACTGCAATAAACAATTTAAAAGTCAGTTATGGATGGCTTTCTTTTGTAAGTAAAAAGAACTCATATAGTTACTCCTGATGCAAGAGGCATGCTTGATACACAAGTTTAATAGAGGAAAACTCTAAAAATTTTGAACGGGGTTGAAGAGCACAAATCCGACTGTTGTACAATAATTTATCATCTTAGCCACCAACTTTTTTGGGGGGATAAGTTAGCCGCTAACTTCGGCAGGACCTAAGGGCTAAGAGATCCTAATTAAACTGGGGTCTAGAGTTCCAACATCCTAAAGTTGCTATTAAATGTAAAATTTGAGTCTTCACTGATCTTGAAAAATAGAAAAACACTTCATCACAATTCCATTTCACTTCAATCTTTATACAAAGACAACACTAAATCTAAAAGTTCACAAAAGAGAATGAATCGAGACCAAAACCTGCATTTCAGCCACAATTCTTGATACAGTTGCTCATCTCAATGTATTGTCATAAGGGATCTAAACCCTAGACTCAGTGATAGAAGAGCCATCTTAGGATACACGCAATGCAAATCATCTGAGGGAGCATTTAATATCCAAACCTTAATTCATATGTTGTGCACGTAAGAACTAGTAGCAGCTAAATATTTAAGTTTTGAAGAACAGAAAAGTACAATTGGTTCCAATTATGCCAACTGGTAGTTATTTATAAGAGGCTCAGTCTTAAACAGTTGTCTATTAACATGGAAATATGGAAACTAAATACTTATGGTATGAATGTGGCAAATTACACTGTTACATTTATGCTAATTGGTAGTTCTGTAGCAGATGTATCCATCCATCCAGAAACTGAGAATAAAGATATCAAAATGCAACTCCATCATTACACAATGCTCATAATTTCATTTGAAAAGAAAGGTTCATAACTTTGTTAATCACACCATTAATCATTCAGGCATTACATAAACATGTATGATTATTTATACAATAAAACAAGCAATATCATATTCACCATGGAAAGCTTAATATCAATTAAATGACCCAATTAGTCTAGTTCCCACTAAATAAAAAGTCCAGAAAATGACATCATAAAGCAACTTACGATGAGACATTGCGATACAAATGATCATACGATTTTCGCAGCTTTTCATATGAAGATGCATTTTCTTCACTGAGCTCCCCTTTAGCATTTAGAATCTTTGCATTCTCATGCTCCATTTGGCGAAGTGACTATAAAAGAAAAACCCCAGCAATTAGGGGAAGAGGGAAAGAAAGCAAAGGATAATGAAAGAACCAAGCAGACATACTTATCATGTATAAACAAAAGATATGGCCAATGATAAGTCCAAATAAGAACCTCATGACTTGTTGCCCCTAAAAGTTAATATTTTCAATTGCAAAAGCTTACCACATGCTCAGACTGAAGAAGTTCAGTGACAGCATCATAATATACATTGAATGCCTTCCTAAAAGTTTTCTTTTGATCCGCTGTGATACCAAGGCCCTTAAAGAACTGTAGAAAATTGTCAACATAGAAACCATATCAAACCATTAACTTCCATTATCAAGTCAAAGCTGCAAATAACCTAAAATTCAAAATGAAATCATAATATCTCTACAGAAATAAACAAATGCAAATTTCAGGCCATCTAAAGAATAAAAAAGAAAGACAAACCTCATCTAGAATTTCTTGACCAGAAATAGGAAGTCCTAGAAAAACTCGCCCTTGTCGAGCAAAACTAGCAAGAAGAGTTAAATTTGTCTGAGTAGCGTCGCGGTCCTTAAAGTGCTCTGTGCTAGTAAGATCCTTAATGATACTGATAAAAATACCATTTTCTTCTATAACTCCAACAAAGTACAGTTCCAGAAGAAGTTTCAAAGTGCTACGCTTCTTCATTGCTTTCAAGTTCCTGTCTGCATCCAAATCATCCCCAGATTTTCCAGGAAAGAAGACTTTCAGGAGCCCTTGTATCAGACTTGGTGAGAAATCTTTGTACCTTTGATGAAGCAGAGAGCAGATCTTTGACAGATAGACAATAGTAAGTTACCAACAAACTTAAAATGGATAAAAGGTTCAGTGTACAATAAAAAGCTACCTAGGAAACATATAGACTATTAATGTTGCAAATAAGTATATTCTTATTATTGCAGAGAACGAATGTGAATAATCCATTAACACATTTACAAACTTCGAGCAGGTAACATCATCAATCATAGCATATGAAGAGAATCAAAATTAAAGAACCAGCAAACTTAACATGATGCATGCAGATACAGATGTCACAGAAATGCACATCATTCATGATACCATGAAATGTATACTTATATCCATCAACATATTTGCAAACACTGAGCAAGCGACTTTACCAAAAAAGATGAGAAATCTATATAACAATAAACTGGGAAGGTTATAAACCATTGCGAACTAGAAAATCCGTTATACTTAACATAAACCAGGGCAGTTTACTATATACCTATATATTACATGTATATACATACACACACAATAAACTAGGGCAGATTATTACATACACACACAACTTGACAAGGAGAAATACAAATAGGTTGATCACTAAAATAGTAAGAGGAACAAGACTAGGATACTCTATAGATCTTTGAATTGTACGGAAGAAACAATTCTCATAGCTTATACTATCGAATCCTCATTAAAACCCAAGTCTGCTAGCAAATGCTCAACAGGTGCACATGAGGACATTGAAGGAGGTAAAAAAAATTACTCGAGAAGCTACTATAACCCATTTGGACGCAAAAGAGTACAGTTTCTCTTATTTAAAATCAAAATGACCTACATTGTTGCTGCTTAATCACCTTGCTTAAACAGTTATTACAAGTCTTTGGGTTTGGCTAGTGAAACCATGTATAATTTTCAGCTGAAGAGAATACAAGAAACTTGCATATTTCAAATCTAAACCAAATATGCTAATATTAACTTTTCATGTCTAGATAGGAAATAACATAGATCTTTTGTAATACTATGTACTCACAGAAAATTAACAGAGAAAATAATATGTATAACCATATAATCTAAATATGCATTTATTAAAACATATAATCATACAATTTTTTTATCAAACTTGTTCATGAAAGCTACCTGAACTGCGGCTTGTATATCCGAACTCTTAAGCTTGGCATCACAAATAGCAGAGACGGCTTCAGTAACAAATTTACTTAAATTGACACTTCGCAGCTCCTCCATCAATCCTTCCTTCTGTTCTTCATTTATCTGCTTTAACTTTTTAATGACAGCTGTATTGCGCTTAATGCTAGAATCCAAAGTCCTAAGGAATCCAGAGTCTAGAACAAAGGGTAAAAAATATCAACATCTACGTGACAGTTATTAAGTATCAATATCCAGAGAAACTGAATCCGTGTTAAAAAAAATAGACACGGATGTAAATGCTTCCATGGCAATATAATAAGAAGGGCTGCTGTACATAACCAGTACAAAATATATAATCACAAGCAATTAAGATGAACTAGAAAGAAAATATATAAATATGCATCATGTATGTAAGCATATCGAGTATGGGAAAAACATAAAAAGGCCAGCTGTCCAACACTCTAAATAGCTATCAAGTCCACTGGAGTTGGCACTATACTAGGAAGCCTAAAGGAAGTTTGTTTTAGATGGTTTGGTTATTTGCAATATAGGCTCATGGCACCAAGGAGAAAGTCTGAGTTGATTCAAGTTGAAAGGAGAATAGAGCTAGATACAATCAAAAATCTTTTGCATGATAGTGGTATGAGCAGAATTCAAACTCTAAACAATGATGAGAATCATAATTTAAGATTTAAATAGTCTAAATGCCACATGGTTTCTCTACAAGCTTCAAAACTTGAGTTTCTAGCCCGCAAACCCCAGTCCTTCAGCAGAATCTGATATAACAAGTTTACAGGCCACTTAAAGCTTATCTCAGCACTGATCTATTTGTCACTGAACATGCTATAAGCTATAGTTGTTTCTTTCCTCGGTTTCTAGTTTATAGAAAATCTTAAATAGAATTAAGGATGAATTATAGGCCAACTATAAGCATTTATATTTCCAGAACAGGCTAAAACCACCACAAGATATACAAATCAAATCAACAATTTTAACCACTTTGCCCTCAATAGATTTACTAACCGGGCCTTTCAGGATTCAAATTGGTTTGACGAAGAGCTATTTTGCCCTCGATAGATTTCCTAATTTCCTCAAGGCGAGCAATGGCTTCCTGCAATTGGAACAAAACATATATAAGTCTCTTGTATCAAAGTTCTTATCAAGAAAAACACTCTGAGAAGAAGAACAAATGATCAAACAGTAAACCTTATTCATCCATTCACGTGAAATTTACTAGGCTGTTAATCTTACCTCATCGTCTTGTTTTCCATGCTGTTCACCTCCAGCCCGAGTTTCATCTTCGTGATGATCCATCTCATCTATTTGCAATCACAATAATTTCCTACATAATATAACTGAATTATCAACAATCAAGAAACTCACAAATAAATTATGAATATTTAGGAGCTAAACAAAACCTTCTTAAAGGGTTCTAACTACAGTTAAAGAAACAACACATAAACAATAGCATTGAAAAAGAAAATATTGGCTAATAGCAACTAAAAGGATCTATTTAGGCTAATATCTCCTACATGTTAAATATCACAATCTCAGCCAGCATTTAAACTCCTAAGCCATGTTGCACAAAACATTATAGCCAACCCCATAACAAGGTAATTTCTATTGGAACAATTTATTTTCAATTACTACTCGATAAATCCATGATTACCCAACTTTTCATTTTTCTCGAAAAATCTGTGTCCGATACTCGTGTCCGAATCATATCTGGACAATGGTATGTGGATATGATCCTCCAAGGACCCTCCAAATACATGGAAATCATAGAAGAAGAAGAAGAAGAAAATGAACATATATGTGTCCAACACTAAAATGCCTTAGTCCAATTAACATAGTTATAAAACTATAACACCCAAAATTCCCAGAAGTGAAGGAAGATCCAAGATACAGAAGCCTATTTCACCAACTATATCTCTACAAATAATACCATGTGTACATCAGAAAAATACTGGAAGCACAAACAGGGGGAAAAAACCATTTTATAACCATTAAAAATACATGCATAAAATCATCAAAATAACACGGAATTCTAAAACCTCATCCCCCCCACCCCTATTCACCACTTTCCTTAATCCCAAACAACTAAAAATGCAACCAAAATCCTCTTCCCCCACTCCTTCTCACTCTTTCCAAAAAATAAAAAACAAACCAAATGAATAAAAGAAAAAAGATTCACATAATTACTCCAATAATCTATCTTCTCCTCACTCACGACTTCACTGAACCAAATAAAAACATCTAATAGTAAAGATAATAATAAATTGTTAAAAAAATCCAAATCATAGAACCGTACTCCACTGAAATCATTAAATTTAAATTTAAAAAAAAAAACATGATATAAACACAATCTGATATTTTTTATAAAAAATGGTTAACTTTTTTTCCGCGGATCTTAGAGAGATAGAAAGAGGGAGTTAGGGTTTTACCTGAAACTTTGGGGAAGAAACTAAGGATGATTTGAAGTAAAGAAGAGAGAGACGAATTAAAGGAAGGGGAGTGGCGTGTGAGGCATTTTAAGAAATTGTCTGAAACGAACCCGGTTTGTTTTTTCAGGAAGAACCGATAAACTGAAGCTCTTTCTTCAAAGGGTTCGGAACCGGATATCGGGTCGCCCTTGAATCCGTTTTAGAATTTTATTTTGAGGTAAAGTAGGTAAATGGTCAATAAACTTTTAAAAGTTATATAATGAAAAATAAAATTTGATTATTGTTACAACATGGTCATTAAACTGTTAACTATCAATAAAAAGATGATGTGACAATTAAAATATTAAGACTAAATTGATTTAACGTACAAACTTGAAGGATTATTAACGACAATTAGAGTGACCATTTTGTAACAAAAATTAAAGTTTAATTTTCATTATGTAACTTAAATCAGTTTAATAATTCCAATTTGATATTATAAATATTTATTATACAAGGACTTTTAGTCCAATTTAATTAAGGTTAAACTATCTGGGTGACCACCCAATTATTGAGTCTGACCTATTTTGACCACCGAACTACACAAATTTAAAATTCAACCACCCAACTATTTAATTGGACCTATTTTGACTATCGGCCGTTAAAATCTAACAGAATGGTGACGTGGCTATTAATAGAAATTTGTATAACTACACATTTGGTCCATGTTAGTTACCTATTCTATCAATTTGATCCTAATTTTAAATTAATCATTCAATTAGGTGTCGACACGTGTCATCACATTATCTATGGTTGTTAATGAAAATTTGTATAACTACATATTTGGTCCCTGTTAGTTACCTATTCCATTAGATTTTAACGGCCGGTGGTTAAAATAGGTCCAATTAAATAGTTGGTGGTCGAATTTTGAATGTTTATAGTTCGATAGTCAAAATAGGTCGGACGCAATAATTAAGTGGCCACCCAAGTAGTTTACCCTTAAATTAAACCATTACCCTCGTTCTCATATATTTTTTTTTAATATGCTGGTGTGATGCAAGAGTAGTCCTCATTCTCATATAATTAAACCAATTAATAATTGGTAAAATAACCAATCAAGTCTTTTTTTTCCCTATAATATCATCAATTGCAAGTTGCAACTTTAAACTTAGAAAACAAAATTAATTAAACCCCTTGGTGAAAGGAATACGTATTCGACTGCCAATGCATTAATATGACTATTAAATTTCTTGATGTGACAATCTTTAAAAAATAAATTTTTATTTTTTTATATATCTGAATTTTGTAAAAGAATATATTTGTTAGATGTGACAAACCGGTCATTTGGATTGGGTTCAATTCGAGTCATTTCGGTTCGGGTCTACATTTGATTCTGGTTCTGTTCGGGTCGGATCTAATCTGATTCGATTTTAATTTGGGCCTATACTAATTCGGGTCGGGTATGAATCCGGATCGAGTCACCTCGGTTCGGTTGATTTTCGGGTCGAATATTTTCAGGTCGGTTGATTTTGGGTCGAGTCAAAATCGGTTTAATAGGAGATCAATATATTTTAGTTGGGTTTTCAGGCCGGAACAGTTTTTTAAACCCATATATGACTTTATAAAGCCAATATATTTAACTTTTTAATGAGTTGCGTGACAATTCACATAAAAATCTTTCATTATATCTTTTAATATCTTTTTTTTATTTTAGGTTGTCTTCGGTTCGGGTTACTTTCGGTTCAAATGAATTAGTTCGGATCCATTTGGTTTGGTTAAAAATCGGTTTGAATTCGTTCAGTTCGGTTAAAAAATCGGTTCAAATCCGTTCTATTCGTTGAAAAAAAACAGGTCGATTTCAATTCGATACGGTTTGTTTCGAGTTTCAAATCAAGTCCGGATCATCCTATTCAGGTCAATATCAAGTCCCAAATCGGGTAAAATCAGTTCGGGTCTCGATTCTCAGGTCAATTTACCACCTCTAATATTTGTTGAAGTGAATTGTGATAGTCCTAAAAAATAAATTTAAATTCTTTTACAAGCAGATGTGATGCAAATCGATTCAGGCTAATTTTGTAAAATAATTCGCAAGAGTATTCTGAATTTTTAAATACCATATTGAATACACAACCAAACCGGTTCTCATCAGTTCAAACCGGTTTGGTTTAACAAAATTTTAGAATAAAAGGGGGAACTTTCTTATGATATATGCTCAATTGGTTTTGTTTATGCAACAAAAACAATTCACAATCTCTTCTCTGTTTCCATCTAAGGTTTCCTTTGTTTCACGTCTCGTCAATCTCGGCTTCGTCCAGGGTAGAAACATTCGACGGCGTTTTCCTTGACCTTGAAGTGGAAATTACTAGCCTTGTTCCTACCCTTATTCGATACTGTCAACTGCAACATGATAAAACGATAAAACGATGAGACTTGCGAGACCCTATTCCATCACTTCTAAGACACAATGCAACATAGTATAAACCTTGTGAATTGTGAAACCGAAATCAATAGTTCAAAATGCACGCAAAGGTAATATGTTTCCCCTTTTTATAGGAACTTCTATAATCAAGAAACAATGGCAACTCCAATTATAGAAATGACACAACTCATCCAAAAATGAAAAAGAAAGAACACATCAGTACCTGTCCGTGCACATCGGCTGCTAAACCGGTAGCCAAAGGCTCCGCCTTTATCAAAATGTCTGCAAGGTATGCCATTTGTAACAAAATTGTGGACCCATCTTCAATCGAATAAATATCCTCATGGTTGAGTGTGATTAACGAACAGTCCTAACAAAAATAGTTCAACAAAAGGAGAAATTTTTTAAGGGGGTGAAAGTAGACAATTCATGCTACTCGGATTTGAGTGAGTGCCGGATGTATTTGGAGGATCCTTAAAGGATCAAATCCCCATATTCATTTCTGAATATGCATCGGGCACAAGTATTGAACATCGATATTTCAAGAACGATGAAAAGTCGAAACAATAAAAGACAAAATGAGGGGTAAAAAGGCATTATCTTACAAACTCGGATGTTAGAGTGCGGCAATAGTGCAAGAAATCCAAGACATAATCTGAAGATCCATTTGCAGCCACCTCCATAAGAGATAAATCATCTATGATAATGGAAACATTTTTCTGACTAATCTCGGGCAAAGCTGAAATGGTTTTATGTATTTTCCCATACAATGCAATGAGTCCACCTCCCGGAGTTATTCCTTCGTCTCCAACTAATTAAACAAATTGAAAAACATTTCCATCAGACAAATTACAAAACCATAAAAAAATACCACAAACAGAAGAGTAATACAGTATGTGTACTATAGTCGAGAATGTAGTTCAGCCCATGTATTATAAAACCGATCAGTCTCTTTGTATATTGAATGTTGGCACAAACAAGTAAAATTAATAACAATATTGATGGAAAACCGTCTAAATGCTGTCACGAACACTTGAAATCTGACAACACAAACATGTAGACAGAACTATAGCAAAAAAAATGAATTCCTCATACAGATATCCACAACAGCATTTAGAAGATTCTTCGTCGATACAAAACATACGCGTGCAGAAAGATTTGCAAGGACCATTTTATCCGAATCTTTTCTCACCTGGACACTGCAACTTAAGCATGTCAAAGAAAAAGAATCTACCATTATCCCTTTGTGATACCAAGTTGCATCCCTATTTCAACAAAAAAAATACAAATAATATTAACAGCATTTCCAAAGTTTCCAAGAAAAAAAAACTGTTAGCTAATAAAACACAGTATTCATCTCTCACTTCGTATCCTCTCCGAAAATTGGACTTGGGAACTTGCACCTTATGCCTAACAGAATCCCCAATATCATTAATTCAAGACCTATGAATTCATTAAAAGGGTAACCAAACATGAAACAGCCAGGCCTAATCACCTATGTTGTTTGAATTCGTCTGTTAGTGTCGGATTCTAAGCTTTTCATTAATTAAAATGATCCTCGAAGGGTTGTACGAAGATACCGGTATCCGTATATGCATCGAACACAAGTTTCGGAAACAAAAACATGGGTCGGATTCAATTACAACAAAAGGAAGAGACAATTAGACTGTAAATTTTACAACTCCATAAACTCAACTAAGTCAACTCAAACACTAGTCAAGTAAATAGTAGTCAAGATAATTTCTTTCCCGGCATTTTCATCATCTCAATTCATAACCCAACACATAAAGTTCCAAAATTTCATTAAATGTACCATCAAAAGAAACAAAAAAATCGAAAAATGAAAGTTAAATTAAGCTTCAAGGGAGGAAGACAATTTACTAGTTTTCGAAGAACGCGATCGTAATGAGAGAAAGGCTGGGAGAAAGCGATGAAAATTGAAACATTTGAGGAATTTGGAGAAAGAGAGCGTTTGAGTAGATGGTGAAGAACGAATGAGCCACTGGTCTCGACTCGGTCTTCTATAGCCACCACTCGGCCCCTTAAAGGCCATGGCTCGATGGCCTGGTCTAGCCCCAAGGCTTCATCGAGTAAGTTCGAAGATCTCTGGTTCATGATATTTGGGAACTCTTGATTTTCAGAGAGAGAAATGTTGGGGTTTTTAGGGTTTTTGAAAAGAATTTGCAATCGGGCTTCAAATTTAATATTTCAAATGAGTTAAATGCACCACCATCCTCAAATTATGACATTTATTTTAAATTAGTTCATAAAAATTTTAAGTATTTTAATTTTGTCGTCAAACTAAGATTTCATTCTAAATTGATTTTCAAACTTTTTATCGTTTTAATTTCATCTCTAAACTATAATATTCATTCTAAATTAATTTTTAAACTTTTAAATGTTCTAATTTAACCTCAAATTATCTTTATTATACTGATAATTTGAGATTAAAATTATAACATTCAAAAGTTTAGAGACGAATTTAGAATGAGAGTCATAATTTAAAGATAAAATTAAAATATTTAAAATTTTAAAGATTAATTTAGAACGAGGATAATAATTTGGGAATTGCGGTTTCATTAGAGCAAAATCTGAATCAAATCTCAAGACACAAATGGATAAAGTACCATAAATATCATTGAATTTATAGCTTTTTTCAATTATATGAATATATATATATATTGTGTTATGCACTCTAAATATTTTCTATGATATGTTTTATGGATCTCTTCTTAATACAAAATGAGAGCATGGATAAGAGGTCTAAGGCCTTTTAGGCGCTAGTATTTGCTGCTTCCCGAGACCCCGCCGACTCCGCCCCCGCCTCGGATCGAAACCATGGGTCTATAAGACGAGCCGTTGCTTATGATATGGAAATCCAAAAACAAAACGACAACCGTTATATCATCGTGGAAATGTCTTCGCACTCCGCGGTCAATCTTTTTCAAGTCTGAGTATCGCATTTCTCTCTTCTTCGCTGCTTCGCGAAGAGCGGCCTTTATGAGTCTCCTCGCAATGCCCTGCGTATACATCTCGTATAAGTTCATCCATAAACAACTTTATCATCAAAAAAATAAAGATGAGTTATAAGTTCTACGCAAACTCGATATATACTCATGTTCATGGAGGATAATGAACAAAAACGAAAACTTGTTCGGTAAGGACAAGAAACCATTTCCGGGTTGCATGCATTAAACATGTAGTTGACATGCAAAGAAGACGACCCTACTCAACCAATCATATAGTTGAAAATCAAGTTCAGGAATGGGGCAGATCGGATTTTGTTAAAATTTCCAAGATCATATCTAGATCAAACCCACCTCATTCATGAAATTTAAGGTAAATTCGGATATATGTACATTAAAGTCAAATAGGGGTGAGCAAAAAAACAGTCCGACTCATTTCCATCCCTACGTCCGTTCTGTCCATCAATGATAACATATGTATGCTTAGAATGGGGATGACCCTCTAAAGATCCTCAGAAAAACTAATGAATTTAAACATACCTGTGTAGTCGCACCAAATCCGAGTAACATAGGTTCAAAAACATCGAAATAAGAATCATGAAAAGAAAACTTACATTACGTGGACCCGTAGTCACAATGTCAACGGCTTCTTGATTACTAAGGTGTTCCCATAGACCATCTGATGCGAATATAAGAAACTGATCTTCAGGACGGATTTTCTGTACTGATATTGCCGGCTCAGCTTGTAGGATCGGCTTCTCAAACGAGTTCGGAACTCTAAACTTTGGTAATAGAGGCTCTTTGTTGAATTCCGGCTTCTTTAGATACGCATCGCCAATGGACCTTGAAATCTAAAAAATAAACTGTTGGTCAATGGACATTCAATTTGCACATGTTTATTGTCAAGGGTGAAACCATGAATTTTGTTTAGAGGAGCCAAAAATGCAATTTTTTCCATTTAATCAATGGCTAAAAAGGATTAAATTAAATGTTTAATTTTTGGGAGGGGCTACATAGCAATTTTCCCACTTAACCAAGGGGCAAAAACCCGTGTTTGCCCCTGGCTTAGCCCCTGCTTGTTGTGTAGATAATTATACTGTTTGGACTACTTATTTTTCAGAAATAATCACATCAGACACCCATGTTCGACACATTCGAATATGACTATATATTCTAAGTAACATAAGTAGATCATGCTAATTCAAATGCCAATTCCTCTAAAATGTTTCTTCGAATCATAAATCGTATTTAGATTCTCGGTATCATACATAGATCATGAAATACGAACTCTGTAGAAATCCACAAAACTATGGCTAAAACCCCTCTACATCCCAAAATAAGACTTCAGTAATTATAGATCAAAACCTTAAGCTAGTTCTCCCGGCAGCACTATTCAGTGCATACAAGTTCACGTAGGATGTCATATAAACAAGGGACCAATTCGGGATTCCGGTATAACCCATATCAAATACACAAAAAATATCAAAATATAAATAATCTCAGGGTCATTTCTTAAATGGTAAGGAACTGGATAGGCTTGGGACTGCGATAGGTCGTAAGCTTATATATGAAAGCAAGAATTGCTATAGCAGTATGAAGGTGTATTATGAAAATAAGCACATAAAACGATAACAATTCAGGTACGGATTCCTATAGGAACATAAATTTACACAAAAAGATGTTGGTATGTGTTGCTTTGTTACTCGTATTGGGGTGTGAATGTCGATGCAGGTATTTCAAACTTTTTTCCAAGTTACACCACGTATTTGGAGGGTCATACCCTTAACTATAACAGGATAGGGGTTGGACATAAGAAACGGAGAAAGAAAGAGTGAGTAATACAATTGCAGTAAAATATACTCAATAACAGAGACTAGATATTGGAATGAGAACGGAATTCACCGATTGTCATCAATGTCCCAAGAAGAATTAACGGAAACAACAAACTATCAACAAAAGTGGCATACAAATATCTCGAAGCCACAGAACTTACCTGTATTATGCCCTTCACACGCCACACTTTGTGCTTGAGGACCACAATCTGTGGATCATCAGGATGTAATGATCGTAACTCCTCCCGTACATATTCAAAACTTGCATTGTGCTCGGATGACAACTGAACTGCTTTGACCTCATTAAAGGATTTCTCCAGTCTGCCTAAAACAACTCGAGAATCTCCGGCATTTGCAATGTATAGCAATCCGCTACAAATTATTCCTACCAAACAACACGAACCAACAGAAGCGAGTTGCGGCTTAATTTCCCACTGCTGTCTGACAAGAGCAAGAAATTCTTCTTCGGTAGCTAAAAATGCCCTGTTGATTACATCGGCTGACATTCCATGATTCTCGGTCGTAAACCCTGCACCATTAATAGCTGTCAAGTCAGTAAACATAAGTTCTACATTCTCAAATCTATACAAGAACCAAATTATCTTTGTTTGTTCCGAAACCATAACACTTTTATCTATTTTTTCCCAAAAATTACTTTTACAACTTTTACAAGTGCAAAATCAAGATGCTTGTTAAATTGTTAAGTTCCAGACTCATTCAAACACAGATACTTTCTAAACATTTTATAACTATAAGATACAAAGTTTACCAATTCAATGGAAACAAGCCGATAAATCACTTCTAAACATTAAAAGCTATCCAAATTAATGTGACAAAATAACAAATTCGAATACAATTAAGCAAAGAGGAGAAAGAATAACGTACTCTTGATATGGCTGAAAAGGTGTTCGTTTATAAACCTGGCGGTTTCCGGACCTCCGTGACCATCATAAATTCCAATCAATGTCCCATGGGGACCCAATTCAAACGAGCTGATCGGACCAGATTCAAGTTGGCTATGGTCTTCCAATAGATTGTTTGCTTGAATTACTGCCATCGAAAACTCACCTGCAACATGCTGTCCCAAGTCTTCGTACCACAACAACCCATCAACCCTACCATTACCGACCGCACCTCCACTAGAATTTTCACCCTCGACTGAAGGCCTCCAGCAGGGAGATACGATTCGCCTTAATGTTGTTGATACCATAACTTACATGTTCTTAACCGAATATAAAGAGTCTGATAAAGTGTTCCACGTCAAGCTTTGTCGGATCCTATCTTCGATTGATGGGATGTTCTATCCTACCTATATACCGAGAGCTATAGGTGTTATCGACACCTTTTACTATGATTCAATCTTTAACCCTTAGGCAGGCAAGAAGCATTCTCCAAGTCCCTAATCCAAATTTGAACAACAGATCAATCTTGCAAAGACGAATTCCTGGAAAAAGAGCAGGATTCAGGGTCAGCTCGGATTTGATTCAATGTCCGGAAAACAGAAGTTTCAGAAATCAAACATTCATCGATAAATTCAGACAAAAAAATCGCAATTGTGATAAACCTTATCTAAAACCCTAATCCGAGTTTGATCTACAGCTAGGTCTTGAGAAGACATATTCCTGGAGAAAGAGCAGGATTCGGCATCAGCTCAGATTCGACTCAATTTCCAGAAAGCAGAAGTTTCAGAAATCAAACATACATTGATAAATACAGACAACATATATTTTCACAGTTGCAATAAACATTATATAAAACCCTAATCCAAGTTTGATACACAGCTAGGTCTTGTGAAGACAGATTCCCGAAAAAAGAGCAGGATTCAGCATCAGCTCAGATTCGACTCAATTTCCGGAAAACAGAAGTTTTGGAAATCAAACATACAATGATAAATTCAAACAACATTTATCTACACTGTTGTGATAAAAATAAATTACAAAACCTTGGGTCTAATCCTAGAACCCGAAACATTCTTGACTATAGTGCTTTGATCCTTCATTTTCTCTTGAAATACATATATCCAACACTCATATCTAACACAAGAATGTGGGGGTATAACCTCTAAGGATAATCCAAAAAAATGAAAATCTTATAAAAAAATAACAATACTCGTATTAGATACATATCCATGTCTAACACTTAGACCCAAGTTCGAGTAACATAGATTCTTGATAAACCTTAAAGACAGGCTTACTTAAAAAAATCCAACAAACCACTAGAGATTACCTATTTTACTCGAACTCGGGTGTGAATATCACACACACACACACACATATATATATATATATTCAATCTTTTTCATGGAAATTGGAAGGTATGGGTGTAGGGTACAAGAATTTCAAGAGGAAAAAAAACAGAGTTCCATTCATTGAATTGCAAAAACATAAGTTTAGACAAATAAAAGGGAAAAGGATTCAAACTCTAGCATGTTTATACCTTAAAACATCAAATAAAAGACATGAACTTGAATTCCACATCTCTATATGCATTAAAATGGAGTAAAAACATAAATTATGGAACATGAACACCACAAAAATATTTTTCCTCTCAGAAATTCGATCTCTACAATATTCATGGACTTAAATTCTTGAAATTCATCTCTATACAGGCATTAGAAAGGAACAAAATAGAATCAAAATTCTGGGTATCTCCAGAAATGGGAAAAGAGATAAGAAAACAAGCAATTCTCCGAGAAAACCCCATCACCTTAAAAACATCAAACAAAAATAAAACACCCATCGCCTTAAAAAAAACATAATTAATAAGAAAAAAAATATGAAAATGAGATTTTCTTCTTACATACCTTGGGAAACGACGAAGAATTTCTCATAATCTTCTCGGTTATAATAAACCTGTTTAAGAACACCCCAAAGACCCTTAATTCGAAAGATTACATAAAAAATCAAACAAAAAAGAAGGAAAAAAAGGAAATTGTTTTAAGAATGTTTTGAGACAAAACAATAACAACAGAGAATTGAAAAGGTTGTAAGAAAATTTGAAAGATAGATTTGAGAGAGAAAATTAAGAAGAAGAAAAAAAGTCGTTTCTTTTGTTTAAGAAAACAAATCTTGTGATTTTGGAACCATCGTTTAGCTTTATTTATTTATTTTCAGTTTTTTCTAAATTTTCTAATTCATTGGCTGTAAGGGTTTTGACTTTTGACTTTTAGGTTTGTAGACATTCAACAAACCAATATTTTAGGCAACTTTTACTCATTTAGATTTCTCCATTTTTAGCAAAATTAAACTGTAAAGGTTAAAAACCAAACTGAGATCAATGGATGAAATCATAGATTTTTTATCAAAATCAAGCGGTAAGCAGTTTAGTATCACTTAAATTGATTTTGAGTTCAATATTTTGTATATATAAAAAATTCATATCGAGAGACTCATCCACCAATATTAAGTGTGCGATGCAAGTTTGGTAAATTAATTTTTTTTTTGAAAATCCTATTCTTCTTCTACCTAGAGGGGAGGAGAGAAATCTAAGTAAAGACAACGCTCTTGAGGGGTCTTGAACCCGGGGACCTAAGGGAAAGGGAGTGGAGGAGGTGAGCGTGCTCTGATCACCAGGTCGTCCTCGCATACTCAGATTGATTCGAATTAGTTAAAACAAAACTTTAAAAAATTGAAAGGGCAACTAAAAAGTCAATAATTTAAAATTTGATGTTGCAAATTAAGTTGATCTAAATTAAAATCAAAGATAGATGGTTATAAAAGAAATTAGAGTTAATTAGGTTAAATTTTCTTTTATTTAATTGATTTGACCAGTTAAATTGAAAAATGATTTATTTTATAAAATTATATTATTGAATAAATATTTAATAAATAATAGAAAGGTATTTAATTTAATGATATTTTTATTCTAAAACCAAATCATGCAATAATCTTTTGGATTAAGATTTTTTTGTTCCAATCATTTTTTTTCAACGGGGATTTCATTTTCATCTATTTTTGAGTTTGTGCTTAAAATATTTTATTGTTTATAAGAATAGAGAGAAAAATATTGCTTGAATAAAAAATTACATGAACATTTGTTTTCAAATACAATTTTGAGCATGTCCAAAAATTCTTCAAAACACATCAAGAAAAACTCACACACACACATATATATATATACACACACCCTACCGATCCGATACTCACATTTGAATCCGAATAACATATTGTATAATTATCAAAACCGAAACAGCTGCTGAAATCTCAGCTTGCAACTGTTCTACTTCAAGCTCTTTTCGAATATAGCTTTTCCGACATATATTTGGATATGAATATAGAGTATAATCCCCTAAATACATAGAAAACATAGTTTTCTCTACATTCCCATGTCGGACACATATCTGAATCTGACACTCACGGTCGAGTCCAAAAAACATAGTTACCAACTTAAACGTAGATTTCAATGAATGACCATACTGCTAGATGTTGAGTAACATTAGGAGACTTGTTTTGATCGTCGATGAGAAACACTACCGACGAAGAAAAGACTCCTTCGAAGACACGACTCATTACTAAAGCTCAGACTACGGGACATTTGCTTTCATGCTTTTCCGAACAAACGTTTACGACTGTGAAAACTGTATGCAGCCTTGTTGCCACCATGTTGATCATCGAATCCACTTTTCAAGATCGAAGATATAATCTGTAAAAGTTAACAACAACGACAACAACAACAATAATGATATGTGAAGGACATCAAGGCATGTATGTGTGTGTGTATATATATATATATATATATATATACATACATACAGAGATCAAGGTATGTTTGAACATCATTAAGATCACTTGAGAATGGTTTATACATCCAACTCACAAGATACAGTTATAGAGTTAATATCTATGTTACTCGGACTCGAATATGAGTATCGGGTACATGTATGCGTCCAACACAAGTATGTCATTTCGACTTTATTTTTCTCGAAATATCCATTACCCACACTCATGAGTCATGTCCAACATATCTAGGGACATGGCTATAGGATATGACACTCCAAATGAATACAAAACTTAGACAAATTTGAACATTCTCAGGTCGGATACGGATCGACACAGATATCATATTCCTATATCCATACTTGAATACGGATCGACACGGATATTGAACACGGACACTTCGAATGAAAGGAAAGGAAAAAGAAAGTATATGCAACAATGAGATGTCAATCATGAAAAATGATTGATTTCATAAAATTCTAACAAAATACAAGGTTCCCCGAGGTTGGCTGAGTACCAAATTAAAACCACTACAATGAATCATCTGTCCTTTTATCTTCAAATCTCTCTGTTAATTATTTTCGTTTTTATTGTTAATTTATATGGTATTACAGATTGCAGTGATTGCGGGGTTAAACCAATAAAATAGTAGTAATTTTTTTCTCAGTGTTTGAACCAGTGCAAATTCGAATAACTAGGGGTGAAGAAGAAGATGAGCAGCCGTGTTATTTGGATGAAGATATATATATTACATTTGATGTTTGTTTGTAAAGTTGAAAGGTTGGTTTGGTGACAAAGCATTGTGCTTTATACCACCAAAACCTGAGTTCAACTTCTATTTCCTACATATTTAAAGTTATTTTAATTATTTACTTTAAAACCAATCAAATGACACCACGTGTCATCATTTGATTGGTTACAATTTAATATAAAAATAAATATAAAAACATAAAAAATTATTTTTTGTTTTTTGCCACGTCAGTATTTTGACTTTTCAACATTGCATGCTACGTCAAAGAAGACGGATGACGTGTTAACCATTAACGGCCAGACTAACGGTTTTGTTAGTCAAAGTTGGTTAAAAGACTTACTGCAAAGTGCGAACTAGAGGACCTAATTGAACATATTTTCGCGTGAGGGACAACATTGCAAAATGGGGTCGAACTCAAGGGCAAAATAAGCCATTTAGGCTAAAAACAAATTATTACTATAGATAAGATTGAGAATTCGTGGAGCCGAATGAAAATTTCGAATTAGTTGAATTGATGAGAATTATTCTTAATTTAAATTTTATTTAAAATTTCTTGAGTTGCTTTTGTGAAATTCTAGTTAAGTCAATTTTAATTATTTCAGTTTTTGTCTAAATTTAATTACAAATATTATAATGTTTATGTTGTTAATTACTCTTAATTTTTACAACTTTTAATATGATATATTTTTTTCGTCCAACTAAATAAGTCTAATATTAACTTTTTGTCTTTTTTGCTGATGATTTGGTTCTTTTTGCTGAAGCAAACTTAAGTCAGATGCGAGTGATCAAAGAGACTCTTGATATTTTCTGTGATTGTTCTAGGCATCGGGTTAGCTCCGATAAGACAACTATCTATTTTTCTAAGAACTGTAGTAAGCCTAAGGGTTTGGAGCTTGCCAATTTTGGAGGGTTTAAACTTGTCGATGATTTGGGGATGTATTTAGGAGTTCCTTTGTTGCACAAACGGGTCACTTTTGATACGTACAAATTTCTTATTGAAAAGGTTGAAAGTCGTTTGTCAGGCTGGGCGGCTCGCACTTTGTCTTTAGCCGGCAGGATCACTTTGGCTAAAGCTGTTCTTCAGGCTATTCCCACATATGTGATGCAGACGGCTTGGCTTCCGAAGGGTGTTTGTGACGCCTTGGAGCGCATTATTCGGAGATTTATATGGGGTTCACCGAGTGGTTCTAAGGGTATTCCTTTGGTCCGTTGGAATGTGGTTGCGACTGATACAAAGGAGGGGGGCCTTGGTTTGCGGCACCTTGGTCGACAGAATCAAGCCCTCCTAATGAAGGTCGGTTATCGTCTAAGGATCATCATAAATTGTGGGTTCAGGTTCTTCGTCACAAATATAAGTGGGTTGGCCCCCTTCCGCAGAATCTCCATCGTTTGGGATGTTCCCGGTTATGGCAGGGGTTGAGCCAAGTTTGGGACACGATTCGTAGTGGTATCGTTTGGAATATACATAATGGGTGGAGCACTGATTTTTGGTTTGACCATTGGTTGGATGGTGATGGAGTGTTGGCGACAAGGTGCCTTAGTGGCGTTATGCCAAGCACCTCACCTGTGGCGGCTTGGATAGGAGCGAATGGCGAGTGGGATTGGAACAAGCTGGAGGGGGTTCTGCCGGCAGCCACGCTACAGCAAATTCGGGTTGTTGCACCGCCACACGCTGCAGCTGGGTCCGATACGGTTGCGTGGAGATGGGAGCATAACCGTCGGTTTTCAGCTTCATCGGCGTATAGAGTTTTGGGGAGTGGTTTGGTGACGAGTATCCCGAGGGCTTGGCCTTCCATTTGGAAGCTTCAAGTTCCGCAACGAGTCCGTACTTTTTTATGGTTGGTAGCGCACGATAAATTATTGACGAATGCGGAACGAGGTCGTCGACACATGACGGCAACCACAGATTGTAGTGTGTGCAATGGCGTAGTGGAGGACATCGAACACATCCTCGATCGTGCCCACGTGCGTGGACCCATTGGGACAAGCTTGTTCACCCGAGCCGATTGAGGGAATTCCTTGGTTTGCCGTTTGATGCGTGGTTTTGGGGTAATATTACCGGGGCTCATCGGTCCTGGTCGTCGGAACCGGCATGGGAATGCCTCTTTGCCATTGTGTGCTGGTTGTTATGGAAGAATCGCTGCACGAGGGTGCTTGGGGACGACGTGATTGGGCTGCGAGATTTGTTGGCAGTCGCGATACGTACCAGGGACGAGAGCGTTGCTGCAGCGGTGGAAAATGCTGCTGGGGGCAGTCGCGTGTCTGGGGGCCGGCCTCACTTGGCTGTTTGGTGTCGCCCGATGCAAGGGCGGCTCAAGGTGAACGTGGACGGGTCGGTTAGAGGACCTATGCAACTTGCGGCTATTGGAGGGGTTATACGAGACGACACGGGTGCATGGGTTCTTGGCTTTGGCCGGTACTTGGGTCGATGCTCGGTTCTTATGTGCGAGCTATGGGCGGTTTATGAGGCTCTTCGACATGCATGGGATTATGGTTGTCGGTTGGTGGACATCGAGACGGACAGCACCACGGTGGCGGATATGCTAAATGGTAAGGGAGACACTAGTGGTGGGCATAATCTTTTTCACCGGATTATAGAAATTGTGAGGCGTGATTGGGATTTGACGATACGGTATACTCCTCGTACATCGAATCGGGTTGCGGATAGGATGGCTTCTTTAGCTTTCGATTGGGATTTTCATGGGAAGACTTGGCCTTGCCCTCCCCAGGAGGTTGTGGATGTGTTACTTGATGACATGAACTTGTCGAACTAGTTTCGCTTTGTTTGTTTTTGGTTTTTGCTAATGCTATGTACGTAACATCACATGTACTCTTTTCCCCCATTTAGGTTTAGGGGGTTTTTAACGAGGCATGTGGTGTTACTCCTTCCTATTAATCAAAAAAAAAACCTTTAACCAAATAATTTGAAAATATAAAATTTGATTAATTAAAATATTTAAAATAATTACGGTCAAAATTAAAAATTTTACCTTTTAAAAATTGGTATTAGACAAATTTAGTGGAAAGAGATTACTTTTTTATAACTATTCTCAAAAAAAATATATAACGATCATGTAGTATAACATATTAATGAAATTTAAAAAATTGATTCAAATTAAGTAAACATATTTGATCGATTCATTAAATTATTCATCTTTATTTTATTAAAAAAATCTCTTCTAA